>VWZT01005130.1:652250-683837 GCA_013397055.1 Pachycephala philippinensis | reverse complement strand
AAAAAAAAAAAAGAGAGATTATACAGTAAGCCTGTTGAAGTCTATGACAACAGATTTTGAAGACTTATAATTCAAGTTAAAAATTTGCTGCAGACAGAACGGAGCATTGCAAGGTCAGTAATACATTTGCTGTTAAGGAAATTGCCAGGTAAATCAGGATATTTCAGCACTTCAGTGAAAGAATTTAAATATTAAATGACACTGGGGAGCTGTATCACAATGACAGGTACTTACATTACAATTGGAAGACCCATCAAGTGTCGAGTAAGAACCATCAGGCCATTCTGAAGCATCTACAGTGCTCGATTGCCTGTGCTGGGCTTCATACTCTTTCAGCTGAAATTTGAAAAGACAGAAAGAGCATTTGACAAGAATCTTCATTATCTTGTGTCTTCATTATCAGTGATGATATTAATCTTCATTAAAATAGCAAGAGTAAATGTAATTTCATTTTTTTCCCCTGTATCATTGTGGAACTGGGAAAATCTGAACTTTTGCACTGCATGTCTCACTTATTCAAAATAAATTGTCTCACAACCAGAAGTTCTAAAAATAAGTAGGTTTTTTTTCTTAGAAGGAAATGATCTGTAAATACTGAAATTTGATGAGCTATTGTTAGTAAAACATAAATTATACATCCCCATCTCAGAGTTTACAGCGGACAGACTAAATCACAATGACCTGCCAATTTCCTTCATAAAGAAAATGACCTGCAGTAAAGACTAGGAACCATCCTTTGTAATTAAAAAAAAAAAAAATCTCTCCCATTTTCCAATAAAAGGCTTCAGACAAAACCAATACTATAGGAGTCAAAGTGCTGAAAGGATCAAGAACTCATATTAAAAAAAGAAAGGCTGTTGCTAGTAGCTCAGACCACTAGAGGGAAACTCTACCAGTTCATATATGAACTACCAGATTAGGTACAACCCTTTCACCCCACAAAATTTTAACAGCAGAGAAGAAAAAGAACTCCCAATATTCCAACACAATAATTTTAAAATTTTGCATTTTTTTCATTATATGATTTCCATCAAAGCAGTCTTTTTTTCAGACAATAACATAAATTTATATTCTACAATCATCTATTTCATGATGTAGTATGTCAGTAAAGATATTTATCTGACTGCCAACCGATCTAAATGATGTTTTCTCTAATGGAGCCCATACAGAATACCCTGTGTTCCATCACAGCATTTTACACAAAGGTTACACTGGAAATTTAACCCTCTTTTGGCTCCTGAGCAATTAAAACCTCGGCCCTATTGCTGCACACATGCAATATCTGATAGCTCTTTCTCATGTGGTTTATTAACATTTAGAGTTTGTAAAGAAACCCTTGTGACAGCCACCGCACTTACCAAAAAACCGTATCAGTGTTGTACATCTGACATAATGTCAGATGCCAAAAACAGCTAAATACGTTTTCTTGAAGGTTATTAAAGTAAAAAGTCACCTTTTTGACTAAGAAACAAGCAGAAGAAATTTTAGCTTAAAGGAAAATAGTGAGAAATATATGTGTGCTGATCAAGTAAGGCAAGCTCAGCAAAACCTGAAGCATTTCTATTAGTACTTAAACCTATGAACATACTCAATAAATAAGAGCTTGCAGAGGTGAGACAGATTCCTCTCCCTCACTTTAGACAGCTGCAATGAAAAAGTCTGCACTTTATCTTTTCTCTGATTACCACCTTTTATTGTTAAGGGAGAGAAGCAATGCTTTTAGGACTCTATTAATTTACCATGTACTGGATATCCATTTCTGGTTGAGCTAAATGTCAATAAACAAAGGAATTGCTATCTAATTTATGATACCTATTGCAATGGGGTAAACAGGAAGGCTTTCTCCACCTTCTCCTACGTTTTGTGAACAAAGTAAAACTCCAGATTGATATATCCTACATTCCAAAACATGTTTGTCAAGGAGATTGAAGTATGCACATATCATACCCTAGCAAGTGCTTCCTCAATGGTGATCATCTTCTCTTTCACCATCATCATCAGCTGGATCCGTTCCTCATCACTCATTGTGATCTCACTGGCCACATAACCGACATCCTCTCCTGCACAAAAAAAAGCAAAAATATTTTAGACACATATAAGAATTTATGCACAGAGCAGGGTACACTGAAACTGGATTTTACCCAGAGCTGTGAAATGTGGTTGCCACGTGCATCTGGCTGGCCAGAAACAGACCCTCCCCAGAGCAGGCTCATGGTATGATTTCAAAGAACTGAATGATTTTGAAGTAATTGAGCAATAAAAGGAAGCAAGTTAGAACTAAAATCTGCTTTGACACTGAAAACACGCGAGCACGAAAAGGAGAAATAAAAACTGACCATCATCACATGGTTATTGACCCTGAAAGACAAGAATTAAAAGAGGAAGTGCTAATGCTGGAAAAGTCCAGCACTCGGCTGCCACAACCTGCCTGTTCAGGAATGGTGTGCTGGGCCCTTGCAGCTCTCTGCTGTGGACTGGCCACTGCTGTGATCTCTCCAGACTATCTAATCGCCCACTAAGCTGGCACATGGTGCCAGGTGTATTGGACTCTCCTCTGGTATGGGCTTGGCATGTCAGCACAGGCAATTAGAACTTGCCTCGAGAAGCAGCAAGGACCCACACTTAACTGAAAGTGTGTCCCTTTTAGACCTACTAAATGGGCTTTTGTCATCTTTCACAATCCATCGGAACACACACAGACACAGAGAAGCATCTGTTTGCAACGTAAGAATCTAACAGATACACATGGGGAAACAGAAATTTTCTGTGTGAAGAGAAATACTTAATGCAATCCACAGCTGCATCTTACTCAGAAGAACTAGAGAAAGACACCTGACAGTTCAAGTGGAATCAATCCTACATTTGCACTAGTCACCAGAGGCACTTTTACTACTCCTTCTTGTAGTGTCTTCTACAATGAGAGGCTGGATTCAAGCCTAAAGCAAACAGATCAAAGGAACAAAATGCCAAAGAAAGGAGAAATATCTTTCTAATTAAAACAGAACAGTATTTCTCTTACCAAGTCAGGACTAGGGGGAAAAAAAAGCACCTTGTTTATTTACATATATTACTTATAAATATATACTAAGTGCATCACTTCACATGTGTGCCATCAATGACAGGACCAAAGGCATCCCAGCCTCATATCTGCAGTCTCAAGAATTTGACTTTTCATTCTGAGCACTGTCATGATGAACCAAACCTTCCAGGAGCCACAGACCCCAGCTGCCACACTATAACAAATGCATTTTATTCCTTTGTGATGCTGGCTCCTTACATTTTATAAGGATAGGATGTGCACCCTTGAAAAAGCTTTACCTTTTGAAGTCTGCCTCATTAGTCCTTTCTGGTTCTTTCGGAAATTCTGCCAAAAAAACTTATTTTTCTTTTTCCAGTCTGCTTTCCCTAAAAGGAAAGTGGAGTGGGAAGATAAGGGGAAAGGGAAAAAGAATTTTAGAAAGAAATATTAATTAGTAAATTCTAGAGAAGCTTTCAAGCATCACACTGTATTTTTAAATGAGAAACAAGAATATAAAACCTTCAAATTTTCTGGTTTTCTTCATTTATTCTGTACTAAAACGATGTTGATGCAGCTGTTTCAGGGAAATGCACATTCTTTTATGATTGCCAATGCTATAGAGGACTGAGATAAGCCAGTAACTTAGACATTTTTAATTATAAACAGAAAATATTTTACATTAATTTATGTCCATTGAGTTCTTAATGTCAAGTCTGGAAGTGTTTTTGAACTATTTTGTTGGTTTATTCTCTTTAACTGAATCACAATTCTGCAGCTTAAGGCACAACTCAGATAAGTGACTTTCTAGTACGCCTGTGCAGATCTATAGAGAAAAGAAATAATGAACATATACACACACACATGTGCACACACACACACGTTCTGCTACTTGGCATGAGATCATCAGCTACATCTGACTCCTGCTCTCTATATGCCTGGACTGTACAAGGCTGGGTCTCCATATGGATTGATGACCTCAAAGTAAATAATTTGCTCTAGAAAGAAAAACGGGATTTAGTTCAAGGTAGGGCATATATAACTGTGCTCTGTTGAATTAACCAGGGCACGTGCTATAAAGTTTATGCCACCTGCAAATGAAAATACTGTGCCTGATGTGGCAGAAATGCTTCTGACAAAGAGCTATTAGTATTTAGGATCTTGCCCTGGATGACCTACAGCTGGGCTTGCCAAGTCTCTGAAATACTGCTTAAGTTTAGACTGTGTGGAAATGTTCCTAGAATACCATTAAAAGGAAACAAACAAGAAAAACCTCCCAGTTTCATTTTTCTTTTCCAATAAGCAAAAAAAAAATTCAGAAACAAAGAGAGAGACTCTAGCATGACATGAATAAAAATAACAAAGAACCCCCGTTATTTACTGGTGGTGGTAATTTTTGGAATACAAAAGGACAGGATAGCAGTGATCTAACATGCAAACATTTTCAGTTCAATATAACAAGTCAAAAGATGCATATTTATCACATGACAATGCTGGCTGGGCAGTTTTAGTGATCACTGAGACACTCAGCATCAAACTGAAAGCTGCTGAGACTCGCCCTCCACACACACAAATGCTGCTGACTTCTGCCAGCTCTTCACATCCCAGCACAAGCAAAACTCAAAAGCTGTTTAAGAATTCCATAGGAGTATCAAATAAAATGAAATATACTGACCTACAGAGCCTTCTTCCGAACTTGATTTATGAATGGAGAGCCTAGGACAAAAAAGAGAAATGGACTTATTGATGCAGGCTTCTCACATTTCAGGGGAGCTGTCTGGTTACAGTAAATTATAGTTTCCAAACAATATATCATGAGCTGTTTTCTCTTCCCTTTTCTCCCCAACGCAGCAAGTTGGAAACAAAAACTGAACCTACTGGTCTGACCACAGTAACTGAGTTTCCTTCTTAAATGTGCCTTTTGTGACCAGCACAGAAAAATATATACTGACAGAAACCAATGGTTAAGGAAAAGGAGTCCAGGGATTCCTCAGAAAAACAATTATTCACATAGTTTCCCCACTTGCATTTGCAAAACAGTAATTTTGCTGCCTTAGAAACTGTAGAACTGGGATGCTGCACTTGTTTAGCTGTACACCAATTTTCAGCCTATTTGGTTTTTAGCTGACAATGCTTTATAAATACGCGCTCATTACACCTCCAGAAGCCACTGTGTGGAAGACAGCAGTGGAGATTTAAAGACAAGGTGAAGAAAGTTTGTCCAGGCCCTATGAAGTACAACCATAGCTGACTGGACACTCCAGCTTTTTTCTCCCAAATCCCCCCTGTGTGCTTTCTCACCAGTGTATGCTCCCTTCCTCAACAGCTAGCTGGAGAGACTTACTCAAGTCCAGACCATGGGCTTTACAAACAACCCACTAAAATAGTAAATAAATCTTTTGTTCTTGGTCTTTATGTTCATTGAACCAGTTTTCCAGAATGGATTCCAGCTCAGTGCCAACAGTTCATTGTGGGATCTCTGATGAGACAACATCACCCCGCTTCACTGCCTTTTTTTCTGTCTGCATAAAAGGAGCTAACAGAAATTACCAAACCTTGCGTTCTTCTCTGAAGCCTTCCTATGGGAATTGCTATTTAACCACGCTGCAGCAAGCCAGGGAAATGACTTGTGCCAGCATCAAGGGCTTTGCTGGAGGCTCCATGTGCAAAGCATCACTGCGGTGTCTTTGCTGCGGGCTCGGCCCCGCGACGTGCCAATGTCCCATTGTGTGGTGGCTGCACTGCAGCCATGCGGGATGGAAACACACACACCCCGGCAGACCCAGGAGACCTCGGGCCAAACCCTTCTCTGAATGAGGCCGTATAATAACACACATGTGACACGCTCTTGTTGCTGTCCACGCACAGTTGTCTGCACGGGCTCCTTTAGCTCTCTCAGACTCCCAGCAGAGGGCAATAAAGAGTTTCTGATCAATTCACCTAACCACTCGAAGTGAAATTATAGTTCAAGCCAGGTCGGTGTTTAGAAGACGTAAGCAATTACTGGCCAGCGTCTTGTAAGCAGGAAACACATGCTCATCAATTTGCAAAGATATCATTAAAGGGGAAACAAGACAGTATGAAGTTTCAGTGTGATTTGGTAATTAATCTAGACAAGGAGGGTCTGGCATAGTGAAGCTCTGAAATGCAACCTCTTTAAAACTCAGACTGATCAGAAATTTAATCCAGCACAAACTGCAAACTAATTGAGGCAAACGAACTTCAAATTTTTAGTGCATGAGGAGGAGGGAGATATTTACTATTTTCCTTGTTGGTGTTTACTCTTGAAGGGGAAACGTCAATAATATGCCACCAGATGTTTGATTTTTAAGAAGCCTGGTGAAAGGTGAAAAACACATACCCCATACTTCCTCGGTAAAAATTTCCAGAAAAAGCCCTTCGACAGGGCCAGAATTCATCCAGACACTTCAAAGTAAAGTTGTCAGCAAGTATTTTTCTAAATAAAGGTAAATCACATAAAAAGGATGTGGAGTTGTATATGGGGACTTTTCTTTTTATGAAAGCCAAGCTCTGTTGGAACTGACAGAATTAATCCACTACATGTTTTGCACATGAGCATAGACTCCACCCATCAAGCAGTTATTCTATTTATTTTAAATGAATTTAATATCCATGAAATGTACCAAATCACCATCCTTAGAAAATGAAATCTGTTAATGATCAGAACTCTGCCTCACTAGTGAAATTGCCTTCGAAGTGGACAGTTTCTAAGGCAGTCTCTTATGCTCTGTGGCCTCCAAATCCATTTTAATCATTTTCTTCTCTTGCACAGTTGCCAACAACGATGCAAGTAAGCAGCAGGTGTAGTGGCAATGTTTGTGATGTGGACATCTGTTCAGTAAGAATTAGCCTGAGGCCACCAGCTCATCATAAACTGGCCTCCAAAGAAGGGGAAGGGCAGTAGGAGCAAACTTCTGACACGACTGAACCAGAAGGGGTGAGGAGAAAAGCAGGATCCACAGCAAGCAGACCACCTTCTCATTTATAACTGATTTAAGAACTATGCTGAGTTTCATCAGAGGATGCAAATTCCAATTATCATTTCACGCATTCTTTAAAGAGGAAATCTTCCATGCCTGGGCTGACCTTGAAAATGCTAACAGCTGCTCTGGAGATGGAAATGCCAACAAAACTTACCACATAGTGCCTCATAAGGCACTTGCTTTTTAGTTCCACCAGACAGTTCTGATGCTTAAAAATCCTCAGTGAAATCAATCAAGCATTTTACTTCCTACATGCCTGGTGAAAAATTCCAGACTACCTTGGAGTCACTGTATGTTTGATTTGCAAATTACACTCCCTTACTCTGTTAAATCTGCAGCGCTTCTGTGAACGTGCACTGAAAGTGATTTGTGTTCTTCCATTCATAGACTGATAACTTGTACTGAAAGTTAATGATGCAGTGACACTTGGCAGAAGTTTCAGCACTGTGTGTCTGAAAGGGAGCCAAATGCCATTACTCCACCATGGAGGCCTTCATTTTTGTTGTGGTCTGATGTACAACTTCATTAGCAAGCTTTCACATGAAATGTACTCTGTCACCGTGTAAAGCAGAAGACATGTATGGGTATATGTTCACACAATGAGGAAGAAAACAAGATTTACAGCCAGAGGGAAGGAGTATTTTCTTATCAACCCATAATCTCTGGAAGCGGGCAGCAGATGGGGTCAAAACTTCAATTCATTAATCTCACAAATCCTAAACCATCTCTAGGCCAGTACTTTGTGCCTCTTCGAGCCAAAGTGCTGAAACAAAGAAATGAGAAAAAAACCTCAAAAGAAACCAAAACAGAAAACACAATACATAATTGAAAATTTGAGCTACTTTTGAGACTACCCATATATTACTGCCTTAGAGAGTCGATGGGTTTGAGTAGAATTTAGTAAATTGCATCAGGCCACTCAGTGATCAGTGGCACAGGAACAGCTGGAGCAGAGAACCTGGACAAGGAACTTGTTGATTAGAAAGACTGGCTTAACAGAAATGAGTTCACATTCAACACTAAAATGTACAAATACACAAACAAGACAGACACAAAAGTCAGCCTTTCGAATGCTGGAGGTCTGCAAATGACAAGAGTACCTGGGGATACCAGGCGGAAAAGGATGACTGAGAAAAAACCTACACATTAATCCTAAAAGGCATAAGGATGGGGAATTCCAATGGCAGTACAAAGAATATGAAAAACAAATATATACGGGAATGGTTGTACAACCATTATTATTCATGCTCAAGAAAGGTAAGTTCAAACTAGATGTGGCAAAGAGAAAGCTATTAGAATAGCCAGGCAACTGGACAGCTTATCTTACAAAAGAAAGCTAGAAAAGTTTTGCCTGTCAAAGTGGAAAGCTGCAAGAAGATTAACTTACTGCCTTTTAATAAATCAGGCACATGAACAAACAGACACATGCTGGAAAAAATTAGAAAGGAGAAGCTAGAATTTCCTAACTATTTGGACAAACTTCCAACAGCAGGTAGAGAAAGGGAGGACAACTTCAAAAACGTAATTAACTGCTTTTATAGGAGGCTGCTTCAAAGATAAGAGACCAGACCAGACATCTTGGACACTGAAGACATCGTCATAAGGATTGCCTCTGGAGGGCACTTTTGGTTCTTCTTTTGCAGCCTGGGGGCTTTGTAACAGCAACGTCAAAGCCTGACATCTAAAATGGTCTCTGAATCTTACCTTGCCATAAAAGTGCTGCAGTGGGGATAACATTGTTACACCTAAGCAATACCTTTGAAACCTGGAAGTGGTCTCCAAAACCTGGTGCTCAAGGAAACACCAATGCACACATTTGGGTCACAAGCCAACTAAGCCAGTCTGATTATTAAGACTGGTTTTAACTAGGCTACAGCTTTCCTATTAACTCTGGACTGATTCTGATCTCAGACAGAAAAACATAGGGGCTAATCTTGCAGAGAGAGTGGTTGATTTCACAAGAGACACAGTCATACGTGCCCCAAGAACGTGCTGGTACTCCACAGAACTGGGAAAGGAAACAAATGACACCATGTGCTGCTTTTATGAATGTGCCTGTTGATTTTTGAAATCTCATCATTCTCAGAACAGATCTGGGAACTGAGAATGATGGCCATTTATATTTTAAATGCAGATGTGCTTTAACAAATGGTTGCATCTCATTTATGGACCATAAAATCCACAGGTGCATAGCACCATATGATGATGAAACCACTACTGCTATTGTCTTCAATAAACTGATAGTGCCCCTCTCACTCCTTACCAATGATTATTTACAGTACACTGAGGAAAACGGTTTAGATGAGATTTTTAGTATACAAATATTATGCATATTCAGAGCGGTGAATAACCCAATGCAAAAGCCCGTGCTGGCTCTGCTGCAAAGTCATTTGGTTATCCGTGTGCATTAGAAATGGCCCACTTACATAATTAGTACAAAAAACTGACAGACTTGTAACTACTCCTGACTGAATACAAGGTAATTTATCTAACTGGAGCTGGCACAGGGAAGAAAATGGGCCTTTGGTATTTTTATCAAATTTGCATGAACCTGAAGAGAAAGGAGGCCTGCAAGGTTCTGACCTTGCTGGCACCAGTGTGAGAAAGGGATGGAAAGCAAAGAGGTTTCATTCAATTATCTTCTCATTAGGTTTCCATAGCAATGGCTCTTTAAGCAGGTCAAAACTTTCTCAGTGGAAACAAACACTGAGCTGCTTGTGGGCCGTGCGTGTGTGTGTGTACTCTGTAGCATCACCAGCATGGAAGTCACCACGCTGGTCCCACGGGCTCGGTCCGGGGACTGGCAGCAGGCAGATGGGGGTACATCATGTATTTAATAACAGAATGCTTGGTCCCAGCCAGGGGGCAGATAATTGCCAGCTAAAAACTCTCTGAGAGCAAAGAGCGGGGCCCAACGCTGCAAGCAATGCTTCCCTGCTCTCTGTGTATTGCTCAGTACGTGCCATCTCAACTCGCTGTGACAAGTCAGACTTTCTCGTGAAATGTGCCCTTCATACTTCCTTGTACAAAATTACCAGGCTTGAAATCTTCTTCCAGCTGCTCAAAGGCGCACTGGTTTCCCTCCTCACGTGTCCCAGGCGGCGTTTGGCTGGCCTCTCACTCCCATTGTGTGGGTTATTGTGGGAGTTTCCTGCCCTACTTCTCTTGAGGAGGCTGTTTAAAGGCAGCATGAATAATTTGCCTTTGACTAAATCAGGCCTCAAACAAGTGAAAACAGGGCCATACACATTCACTGATTCTTTTCGATTCCTGCAAGAACAGGGTATAAAAAAATTTATCTTAAGTGCAAACATCTCAAGTACAAAAAGCTCTTACTTCTTTTTCTTCCAATATTCTTTTCCATTTTTAAACTATGCAAAAGGAAGAATTTATTCTCTTAGCAATTAAGTGCAGCCTTTAACTACCTCAGTTTGGGGGATTTGTTTGTTTTTTGCTTTGTTCTTCTCAGTTTCAGCCTTCTTTCTGCCTCACATCCACTTTCAGACCCGCACTCCTCTTTCTCTGCAGATGAGCTTACAAATACCTGCCAGAATTAATCTGGGCATCTGAGAAGTTGCCAGAATCTAAGCTAATAGAATTTAAGCCCCCCTCATCCATGACCTGGAAGGATGATTTAATAACGTCCTGCAGTTTGGATGCTGCAGGGAAAGAAGACTAGGTAATCAAGTGTTAAAAACTACTGGCAAAGGCCAGTAGATTAGTGTACCAAAGGGGGCAGAATTGAGGCTTGCATGAACCTCCCTGCAGCTTTCACTGAAAACCACTGTGGGAGATGGGAACACTGAAATGTAGGCCTTCTCCCAGCCTTAGGTTGATATGGATCTCCAGTTTATACCATGGGACACTGAATGGCTGTACTATGGCACAGTCACTGCAAAAAATTCTTAAAAACAGATTTAGTCAATCGTCTCTCCTGCAGTGACAACAGATACAATACAGATAGCAGCCGCTTGTGCTGTGGCCTCACTGCTTGCCTGCTAACAACCTCGGAGAAAGCCATAATGCCTGAGGAGGCTACAGCTCCAGCTGTGACATTCCCAGCAAGGCATCAGAGGTCTGGCCAAACTGTATGAATGTAACGTGTGAGTGGCTCGGTACCTCCTGCACACAGAGGGTGACAGACACTCGCCCTCAGGAGCAGCTGAAGCAGGGAGTTGAGGATGCAGCTGCCAGAGCACAGCAGCTCCCCCGCGCTGGGGGAATGCAAAGCCCCTGAGCAATGCTGCCCTGTGTCACCTGCACACCACACACGCCTGCTTTTCTCCTTCTGCCTGACACATATGTTTCTGGCCAGTTCCCTGCTCTGGCAGACTCTTGGATTTAGGTCTTGAGTATCACAGGGTCAAGAATGTTTAAACTGTATGGAGCCACAGCCTGAGGAGTACAGCAGGATGAATTGTGGCACTTGATATGAAGTGTGACCATTTACTGGTCAGGAGTGCACTTGAGTGGTACAGTTCAAGAAAGTGCAGGTGATTCACAAAGGAGGTGACAATTCTTAACACCCACAGCCACACAGAGTTGGTGGGAATGACTGAAACATCAGATACAGGACATAACTGTTATCTCGTGCACTGTTTTCATCCCTTCTTTCTCTAGCAACTGTAAAGAAAAAAGTGAGTATATAGGAATGTCTGTACCTCATCCTATCTGTACGCAGTGCTCTTGGGTCTCTCACCCACTTCCTTTTCTTTCCGGGCACTTCTCAGATACACCACATCTGAAACTCAGCCCAAAGGCTGATGGAGCAAACAGTGACAGCACACAGATCTATTTCCAAAGAGGGAAAACACACAACTTCCTTTCTGCAACATCCCCCCAGTCCTTCTAAAAACAGGATGAGAGTCAGGATGCAGAAGCCTGACTTCAGGGGACTGGGTTTAACCTGGATTTCCTGGCAAACATGCAGAGCTCATCAGTCTGTCATGTAGACTTGAATGCTCAAAAATGGGAACAGGCTAAAAGTTGGGTTACATTGTTTAAATGATCTGTTTACAATTATGAGAAAACCCTGCTCAGTCCCCTATCTGAGTAAACATCCTTGGGGTGTTGCCATCACTTCAAAATAATAGGAATTATATATACAATACATCCCCAGACGAACATGGTATGGGGTCAGAGAAGTAACAGCAAATGCTAAAGAACACATTTACTGCATATTTTCTACACTGATGATTCTTCTAGCAAAAGCAGAAGTCAATGTGTCTGTATAGAAGCACCTGTGGTTCTGGGGAGATTTTTGTTTAAAATGAATAATATCACTATTAAAGATGCTGTTGCCACTTTACTGAGGGCACACTGAGAAACAGCCAAGTTACACTAGCACCACAACTGTCAGCAAGACTGCAGTTTGAAAGATGAAAATCTTGGAAAGGGCAGAGGGAAGTGAAATTTATTACTCAGAGAAGAAAGCTACAAATACCTCATTCCATGCTCTGCATTAGTTGCTGAATATGATATGACTTAGAAACCTGGTGAGTTGTTTCAATTTATAGAAGGAACTCCAGTAAGACCAAAAAAACAGAGCAATTGTGAAGCAAAGCTTGAACAAACATGACTTTGTTTTCTGTTGTTTATGGATAGCTTTTCAGACCACACCAGTACCCTTGCTGTTATTCACATAAATCTCAGAGGCTTTTGCCTCTGAGTGAAGATTTTTCTTTCGTTGTCAGAACAAATCAAACAAAAGGCATATTTGGTAGGGCACATATAATGCATAGAGCAGGTTCACATATAGATTCATCTACTTTTTTTGGTAGCTTCATCTAATTAAGAGTAACAGTGTTGTCAGCAACAGAGGAAGGTAGTATTGCCCCAGATGCCTTCCGGGGGGGACAATGACTCACAGTGACAAACAATTCTGCCTCCAGGCTCATTTAATCCCTTTTACCTTCCTACAGGCCCTACTGCTGCTCATCTGTGTTAGAGCACATCCCTCACTAGACAGATACTTGTTGAGCAACTTGCCGCACTGAGGGCACTGACTAATTCTGCACTGACTTTAGACCACACTGGGCAGCAGGGTCAGTAAGACTCAAGGCAAGACTGGACATACACTGCTTGTCCACACAAACAAGATTTTTTCCTACCACAGACCACCAAGGTTAATCTGTTTTCAGTGTGGTGTACAGCGGAGCCTCTTGGACTCTCTTCCAGCTGAGCAGCACAGAAAAGGAAAACCAAACCAGGTTAAAGCAAACATTGCTTTTCCCAGGTTCCCTCAAAGCTTCTTTCTGTCTGGAATGTCTCAACTCTGGCAAATTAAACAACCATCCCGATGTGTTATTTTAAAACTTTAGACTTCGGTAGCGTTAAGCTGTAGGGTGTGCAGGCAGCACTTCTAGGTGAGGGAGCTGCTCAGAGTGACCACATTCCAGCCAGACACTTGCTCTCTCCTTATTTCAGTACAGATTCTTCCTTGGGACTGCCTTTATTTTCTAAAGCAACTTGCTCAGAACACCGGACCGGGAACAACTCATTTCATCCTAGGAAAATGTTTGGATTTTCAATATGTAGAATTATAACTATCCTTGGATAAGCTTTTACTTGTGGAAGAGTACTCACAAAAACACATTTTCCAGCTCCTGAAAGTCTGTATGTCTAGTTTTGAACAAATCTTTCCTTCTGTCCCCCAAATCTCTTTGTGAATACGAGAAATCAATGCACATCTGCATCAAGTTTCCTATTTGGCAAACTAGTCTTTTCACAACCAAAGAAGTTTTGTAGAAGGTTTGCCCCACATCTTTCATGCATGAGAGAGATATAAAAACAGTGTTCCCCAAAGGGACAAGCTCCCATGTCTAGTAGCATGCCCACACAGAAAATTCAGATGAAAGCCATACACTACACTGAACCCCCACAAAACCCCTGGGGCCAACACAACATCCTCCCCTGAAAAATATCAAATTCAACATGTTAGTAGCGAGTACAGATATATTGGGTGGGCTTGAAGTGGTCATTTCCCTGCAGATCAATTTTATAAACTCTGCCTCCCTGGAAGAGGCAATTCCTGAGACAATTCAGCCTTCCAGGCTAGAGGGGTGAGGCCAGCACTGATGGGGCAGGCTGTCACAAATAGGCACAGGCCTGTACAATTTCAAGTTTGAATAAGTTGTACAGTATTGAGTAGATATAATTTATTATTTTCAACACCTTGTCCAATTATCATGCATCACATGGCCTTGCTTCTTACTGTGTAATTATCTGGCACAACCTGTCCTGCACCAGTTTCATATATATGATCAGGTTAATCACATACACCCTTCTACAAATCCTCAAATGGCACACTTCCATTCTTGAAAGGTCCACAAAAACCATGTGTCCCTTTCATCTGAACTAAGATAATATAATTTCCTTTCAGTGAGGTAAATGGGCTATCTCAGAGGAGTCACTCAGGACATGTTTTTGCAGATAGTGTCTTCTCACTCAGTTATTTGTGGTAGAACACCTACACCGAGGCACAACTCAGGAAGCTGGCTAGAACACGTAAGTGGAGTTTTTTCCAAGCTGTGTGCTGTCCTCCTGTGAGATCTTTATCTCATTATTACATGGGGTAGGATTATGATATTTACCCATGGGTAAAGTGCTTTGAGGCTGAGAGAAAAGTCATATGATTATAGGATAATCTTGAAGGTTTACTTCCCAGATTACAGTTCCCATTTACTTGGCACTTCTGGTTTCATTACAATGTTGGACAGCCAGGTATCCTTCAAGGATTCTTTTCCATATTTCAGTATCTGAAGCATAAAGTATTAAACTAAGACTTCTAGGCCTTCTCTTTTACCAGCAGTAATATGGATGCAGTGAGGGTACCCAAGGTAAAATTCACCGTTCCTGTCTTAGCCTGTTTTGAAAATGAGCATCTACCTCAAGCAAACCATCTCTGCTTTTCTCTCTGAGTGATGAAGCAAGACAAGGCACCTCTAAAAGACAATTTATCACATTCTGAGACCTTTAGCATCAATCAGCTTCCAGACAAGCCCCAAGAAAGCCCCTAAGCAGTTGTTCACTTCCACACAGCTGACTTCTGTGGGGTCAGTGCTCAGGCAAGTCTCCTACTCTACATCCACCAAAGATCGCTCTGGGACAGACAGTCCTTCTACTGAACCAGCAAAAGCAAAGGCAGAAACCTTCCTGTTACTGCCCAGTGATGAAACAGTAGAGGATATTCAAATGTGGGACTGTAAAACCTTACAAAAGCACGTCCCATCACAAATGGATTCCATGTACTCCCTCTGAACCGGTCCAGCTGGCACTACCCCATGAAAGTGCAGGCAGTGGGACACAGAGTGTCAGTTGTCTTCATGCACCACTGCACGTTACCCTCAGCAGCAGGGATCCAAGATCCTGGGATCAAAGGAAGGAGGCGCAGAAAACAGGCACACACATTGCAGCAGGAGGTGACAGCAAACAGAAACCCTCTCAGTCCTCACAGAGAGGTTTTTATTAAGGACGCTAAAATTAAAGCTCCTTTTAACTTGGTTTTAAATACTTCATTCCCTTGGCACCTTCTTCAAAAGCACAGTTACAAACTCAGAAGTGCACAGGAAAAGGAATGCAATGTAAGTTTGTAACTCTCCCTTCCCCTCACCTGTCTTTTTTTGGCTGCATTTAGGTCTAGTCAGAGAAAGTAATTTTTAAAGCAGGTTTAATTTGCAGAGAAAGTGAAATCACTGATGTTCCTCAGAAACGACTACCAGTCGTCTTGGCGTATGCACACCCCAAGTGCTCACATAAGAGAGAAACCCCTCCCTTGACATAAAAACCCAAAATAATAAAAGGCCAAAAGGGAGGAAGAGAAGGAGCAGATTCCAAAACAGGTTTCATTCATGGTGTCTGGATCTGAAATCCAGAAACATCAGTAAAATCTAGAACTAATTTACTCCAAGGAAAAAGAAAACGTACCAAATTCCCCCTCCCTCCTTTCTCACTTCCTGTGCCTTCACTTACTTTCTTTCAGTGTCAGGTGTTGATGCGGTGCTGCTGAGACCAAGGGACTCCTGCAAGAGAAGACATGCAGCACTGAGAGCAGACACTACAGAAGCCTTTACCCAATTTATGCAGAATATCAAATTAAAGAACAAACAAACAGAAGTGGACGATCAAAGTCTAAGTGCTTACCTCAATCTGGGATCGCAGCTGTAGAGATGTGGGGCTGGCATCAGGTTTCTCCTAAAATACAACAAATATCAAGTTAATGAAATATCCAAACACCAGAAAGAAGAAATCTGAAGGGGAGAAATAGGAAAAAGAAGGAGAGTAACAGAACCAAGAACTATGTCAAAACAGTTCATACAGGGAATATGAACTACTCCAGAAGGAACTGCTTTCAGAATAAATTCTGAAATAATCCAGTAAAACAGCTAATTTCATACCCATCACTGGAGAATACAGAAAGTTAAACTGCCAAACAGAAGTCATTCAAAACAAAATAGAAAGAGAGGTCTTTTATTTTCACTAGATCACTGCACAATTTCTTACATAAGTTCAAGTGCAATTTCCAAGAAATTACCTTCAGGAAAAAAAAAAAAGGCATTAAAAGAACATTCTCTGAGGAAAAAATTGCAGATGCAGATACCTTTCAGCAAGACCAGTTTCTCACACAGAAACTTGTCAACAGTATGGAGTTCAAACCACTTTTCTACAAACATCTAGGATATAACCATCTACTCCAGAACTCAGTCATCCAGGCTCCCTTTGCAGTTGATGGAGAGACACAGAAACCCTCACAGAACAACTTGCTCAACGGGTTTCAGCTACCTCAAGTTAGATGAGGGAGCCCCACTGGTGGTATCTAATTTAAGACTGCAAGCCAACTGCCTAAAAGGCACATACTATTACCATGTCTAGCTGGAATCAGTGGGAAAACTCCAGTTAGAATGGGGGAAGATAATATAGTTCTCAGTACTGAGAACTACACTTTGTTGGTTTATCTTCACGTGAAATCATGGGGTAAGCTACTTATTCCTACTTTATTCTCAGCCAGTCCTAGCCCTTGTGAAGTTATTGCAAAGTGAATTCTGTAACTTACTCATCACAGATGGGTAAGCAGCAGTTTACAGGCTTCAAGAAAATAAAAAAAAAGGACATGGATTTGTTTCTCAGTACTGAAGGACTTCTTGTTCATGCATTCCTCAGCCTACATGTAAAACTCTTATCTCTATGAAATTGTACTTCCTATGCCCTTTGTTTACACAAAGAGTGACAAAATATTCTTGGGATTTAATTAAAAAAAAAAAGAAAAAAAAAAAGAAGAAAACCAGACATAATTTTCTGGAAATGCAGCCTTTTAATACTTAACAGGAAATTACCACTGACTGCCATGAAGTGGTGTTGGATTAACTGCACTCTCAGGAAGTCTGCAAGATCTAGAGTAGAAGGGAGCCTTCTCTGCCATCACACAAGTGAGTCAGCTTGCACTGCTGGCCACAGCAGCCAGGGAGGGCACAGGATGGCTCACGGCCATGTCCTTGCTCGTGTGCAAGGCTGACACTGGGTCACTGCCCTGCCAGGGGCTTTTGCCTGACCAGGCATTGTCTGCATGTCTGCTTTTGCTGATTTTGTAGCACACAAAGGGAAATGAAGTCCTTGAGTGAAGGTGGACATGAAAAGGCGATCAAGTCCACTTACTGACAGATCCAACAGGACTCCTCTAGTCAAGCAGAAGCTGGACCAAGGCCAGGGAAATTCCACAGATGTTCACAGATCAGAAAAATGAAATTAGCTATTTGGCACCAGGCATCCCTCTCGTTCTCCATTAGTTCTGTCAAAATGGAATCTAAGTTTTGCATCTGGAAAAGGCTGCAGGCACATTGCTGCAAATCTTCCTCAGACACTCTCCAACCCCTGCCTGGCTCTTTGCAAGGAGGGAGAGAAAGACAAACTCCACAATCCAAACACTTGCCATTCATGAGCACCTCATTCGTCCACACTCTGCTGCACTGGTGAGAAAAGGAGCATTTTAGCAGTTTTATGTTACAGTTTCAGTATGCCGGTCAGGAGAATCCACCCTGTCCCCAACATGCCTTTAGATCCCAAGTTCCTGATGATTTGTCTGTTGTCTTAAAAAGCTGCTTGCTGCAAGTGTTTTGGTTTTTTATTTTTTAAACATGCTAGGGTTTTTGTAAATTACCATTTATAAGATACTGCCTGGCCTCCCACGACAAGTCTTTTGCTTGAGCAGTTGCTTGTGAAGTTGAAGCCTGAGACTACAATCAGATAAAAAGTTACTACTTTGAGAATGAAACTACTCAGGTGGACAGTCAGCTGCAGCCCATGTAACTAAATCCTAAAATACCTGACTGTATTACTTTTTTCTCATTTGCTGTCAAGACCACCTTGCTAAAACAGGAGCTATTTTATAGGACCAAGATGACTGTGAAGGGCAGAAGCAAGGACAACTTTCTTCGCCCTCCTCTAGAGCTCTACGTCGCAATGCTGGAATGCAAAACATCTGATAGTCCTGCACTGTTGTGATTAATATTCCTACCTGCCTTTCCAGCAGAATGATCCTTTTTTGCTATTGCTACTTACACAAGAAACCAAAGGAAAATACCTAGGGAAATAGTACTCTCAACTAAACTTCTGGCTTAGATCTGTATCAGAGACCACAGAACTTTCATCAGCCTCGAGCAATTCGATTTATTTTGGTTAAAATCCATTAAACCTCACATTAAACCTCACTTTAAAATCCACAGGTTGTGTTGACTTTAATCCATCGGGATCAGGGCCCTTTTTTACCAAAGGCTAATTCTAGAAGGTTGAGGAAATGTTGTACTGTTGGCATGTTCTCTAGCACGCTATACGATCTTTTCAGAAAATATTTTTAAAGGTTAGTTTCATTAAAGTACATCTTTCATCCTTCTGAACCAAAACTTAAAAATGAAACAGAGAACAGCCTGGGCTTACGGGAACACTGGCTGCAGTAAGAAACATACTTAGCCTGCATTTCCAGAGCTCTTGTCTAGACAAAGCAGGCATCAGAGGGATAGGTATTTTCTGTGGAGCAGCCTGCTGCCCCAGAGAACTGCCCTCCACATGTGCCCATAAAGCTTGTGTGAGGTGTACCAGAAAATTCCCATCACCTACATGCTACACAGTGTTCTGAAGAAACTCAATGATCCGAGAAAGTACCCGATCAAGTGCAGACTCCTTAAACTACATTATTAAATCCAGTGTTTCCCAAAAGTGAAACAGTGATTTACTTGCATGGTTTCTGGATTTAAGGGGCCCTAGGCAGGGCACCTATCCTGTACCCAGCCACTGTTGAACTTGTGCATATTGAACTTGTCCAATATACTACTAAAATCAGCAACTAAGATCTGAAGATTGTGGAGAAACTGAGATATTCATAAAACATATCCAGTCCCTAGGGAACACATTAGAGGGAAGGCAAACAGTGGCTTAGCACCAGCTTGTCCAGCTTCCCTTGAGGTCCAAGGTCAGCACAGCACAGAATCTCAAATACTGATAATAAAGCCAGGGGGAGGTTTTAAAAATTAGTAATGCTAATTTCCTGTAGAGTAAGCCCACTGAATTTAAACCAGGGATTCCTCCATCAAGTCACCTACATCAGATCTAAAACAATCTCAGCTTGCAGAGGAATTTTGTTCTCCCACCTTTAAAGCCATTTCTTAGCAGTCCTATTTCCTTCCTGTTTCCTCCTTCATCCAAAGCCAATGCCATCAAGAGGATGGGCGCAGGACAGGCCCTGAGGTCCTGGCTGAAGCTCTGATCCCGCAGCTGGAGGAAGGGATGGATGGCAGGCGCTGCAGGGCCCAGGTACTGCCTGGGATCACCAACACTTCTGCACTGTGGGTGCCACAGAGAGCAACTGCAGAGCCACAGTGGTTACCCGGTGCAGAAGTACAAGGTGGTGAAATGCTTTTTACAAATCTCTCATTTTGGAAGAAAACGTGTGTAGTAAGCTCATCAAACAGGATTTGTAGCTTATGCTTCAAGCCTTTAGCCGTTTGCCTTAGGGTTCAAGAAAGAAGCTTCCTTCACAGGTAGCTTTTTTTGCCTGCTTTGTACACTGAATTTATGTGATCATTTGCATATATTTTCTTTTCAAATTACTGCAGGCTTCTAAATACCGTGATTTTGATTTTATATACTTCCCTCGTAAAAATCTTCAAAACAGCTTTGCAACCATTTATGAGCTAAGTCTGAAAAATGCAACTTGGAAGAAAGCACAAAGCACAAAATACATGGGAAAGAAGCTGAAAAACTATTTCCTGCCGGGAATGGCAGGTTTTGAATTCATGAGGGACTTTTCCTTCAATGGTAACTTCAGTTCACTTGTTTTGTATGTAACGTAACAGGTAAGAGGCATATCACAGCCTATCTGAAAGCATTGCTGTTCTGTTCCTGAAATACACAAGCACAGCAGAGAAGAGCATCTGAAAGGAAACTTGGTTATCCAGGGTATGGCTCACACATTCTAGGGGGAATGTGCATATTTTAATTACTTACACATTAAGCTACATCTATCCTCCACACCACAACTTAGTTTAGGAAATTACATTCATTGAATTAATCCCTTCTAATTACAAATTCATGAACCTCTTCACAATTTCTGCCACAGGAGCTGTATCCATTTGAATCATAAATTTAAGCACTCCTCTGCAGATCCCATGACAGGATTAATCTCACTGTGTAGACAGAAAGTGTGCAAAGTGAGACCCAGATGAGTGCTGGGAAAATTCAGTGACATAACCAGTAAAAAGGAGAGGACTAAGATGCTCATAAAATGTATAAATAATTTTATGAAACCATTCCAGCAGGTATAAATAAGGCACATACAGCAGAAAACTTCTGTGAGAAAATTCTGCCAGTCTTTCCCCAAATGTTTCCTCTCTTTGCTGTGAACATGCATTGCATGTTCTAGTCTAGCTTCTAAAACGATTAAACAAAGCTGTATCTGAAAGACAGCAGAGCACTGAAGGCTTGGAAGAGTTTGATTTACTTTGAAACCGGTAATTCTGCCTGGAGTCCTCCACCACACTCTGTATTGCAGCCTCTGCAGAGGTGCTGAGGAAGACACAGGGAAGCCCCTGTAAGAAGACAGCACAGGTATTCAGGTATGTAAAAGGAATTGCCTACAAGTCACTAGATATGAGCCACAAGTCAGAATAAAGAAATAAAAAAGACCTATTCCTGTGTCAACCACCTCAGCAAGTGTTTGAGGGAATTAACAATTCAGTGCATTTCCAATGGTACAGATTAAAGTCCCATTTTGAGTTTCAAACCACAACTGCTGGACCATCCCCTTAGCTGTTTCAGCGAAGAAAGAAGGTTTTTCTGCACCATTGCTCTTGCACATTAGAGCCTGAGCTGACACATGCTCAATGATAATATCCTGCAGCAGCAGCAAAACTCTGGACCAAGGAAATGAGTTATGCAGAAGGGACGGTTAAAAAAAAAAGAAATTTCAAGCAATAAATACTTCTACGCATGAAACAATAGTCCAAGTGTCTCAATGCCCCATACAGAAGCGCAGACACAGGTAAACACTTAGCTGAACTACTGATGAAATGCAGCTTCAGAGAGAACACGCTGTGTTAGAGCACTCACATGTCTGCTTTTAGTACTGGAGAGGGAAGAAAAATCCTTCCTCTCAGCTTGATGCAAACACCAGAATCTATCGAACCTAACATATCTCATGGCGAACATTGGACCCTCTCTCCCCCCTTTGCCGACAGTGAAAGCAGAAGGGTTTTTTTCACCCATCTCAAACACACTGCATTGTACACTAAGGCTGGGAGCCACACGGCTGAAAAACATTCCACAATGATTTTGAAAAACATAATTCATTAGCAATTACAGAGAAACTGCAGCTTTTGTAAAGCCCTGTAACAACAAAAAGTGAGGCAGTGCTAACACATAAATTCACTTGTAACAAACAGAAGCAGAGTCCAGCAAAATTATGGCACAAACACAAAAAAGCCTCAATAGAAATGGGCTTCAGAGAAAGGAAAATCGATATGGGAACAGAGCATTCTGCAGCAGGGAAATCAAATACCTTCTGATCAATTTTCCAAACAAGATGAAGCAAGCCCAGAAGTATGGCAGCTATCTTTGTGCTAAAAACATATTAATATAAAGGCCAATATGTGATTGAGACACAGCAGGTCTTTGATTGATGCATTTTACACTCGTTTCTCAAATGGTACAATACCAAAGTTCTTGTTGCTGGCATGAACTGCCTCTGTACTAGAGCTCTATAAAAAGGATGAGTAAGACCTGCCATCTTTGCCTAAAAATCCTTACATTTGTCAGCACTGATTTTTATTGGCCAGGTAAGGCCAAAAAGAACTCTCATGAAATAATGTTGGAAAACGCAGTGAAATACATGAGTTTCCAGGGAGGACTTTAAGATAGAGAGCGTGGTTTTGGCATCAGGAAGAGCTGTAATGTTTCAGAGGAATGAAAAACCCTGAAAAAACCACATCAAGAATGGTTAAATGGGAAGCCAAAGAGGACTCAGGATGTGACACAGACAAGGGAGGCACGAGGTAAAGCCCGACTGGATACTGCCCAAATGGGACCCTTCTTGTTCAAGAGCTGACAATGGGCCTGGGGAACAGCCACCACTTCCCTCAGTGAGAGGGCTCTGTCCTGAGGGAAAAGCACAACAAAAGGAAGAGAGAAAATAAATGAATAAACAAGCGAGCAACCAACAGTTTGTTACAGGGTACTTTGGGGTAGGAACAGTCTGGTCAGCCAAGTACAGATTCCTTGCCCCGGCGCTGGCCCTCTGGCGAGGACGGCTAATGGCAGCACACCGTGCTTCGGCCACAGCCACCTCCTGAACAAATAACCTCAATTAATGAGGAAAGCAGGACCTCTGCGAGCCACACGTCCCTATCACCACCATCCTGCAGCCTGCAGTTGCTTTCTGTAACTGTGGGGCCAGGAATTTCAAGTGGTTTTGAAGTGAAGCACTCACTGATAAGATGAGAAAACAACCATGAGCAGCTCCTTGCCATGAAAGCTGTGGCTGAATATGGCAAACCTCTTTCTGCATACCAACGGTCCTGATTTGTTTTTATGTGCTCTTCAAGTTCAGGACACCTACTCCTAAGGGTCAGTGATGTTCTCCATTTCCCTCTGCAGATCTTACTGGTTCTTCATTTTCATGTACACAAAGCTGTACTGCATTTCTATAAAGATTATTTGCCATTTTCTCAATTTCTCTTCAGTATTTCCAAGACCAACAAAAGATGTGTTTTCTTTTTGAAAAGTGGCAAGGAAAGAGAAGGGAAAGCTCAGACTTCGACCAATGCCTCCAGGAAAACTTCTACAGCCATGCTGTAAGTCCTTTCAGACACACCATGGAAACAGAGGATAACACAGGTCCACTGTCACATTTGTATTGATATTATTCTTGTGTACCTAGACGCCAATATCCGTGTCTCGAGCACATGGAATTTCAGATGATCTATACTGCAAATGAGTGGAAGCTTTTGTGCTGGATGAATCAATACACTCAAGGCTCAGGGATTCTTGTAAAATGTGCTGTTGCTGTAATACTGATGACTTTTTACAAATATACCCCCATTCACCCATGACTGTGATAGCTAACATTTAAAAACTGTATGTTGTTTTCACTTTATGTTGTACCAAACAATAATTTACCAAGAAGATCAGAAACTAAGTCGACTTTGAGTTACTAAGGCCTTAAAAACCCTGGTAAAATTGAGGAGGAAGTAAATCAAGAGAAAGCACTGCTCATTAAGAGATCTACAAACGTTTTTTTTGTACTACCACAGATGTATGGAGTATCAGCAATGAAGTTCCCTATTTCAGGGGGGAAAAAAAGCCAAAATTTTGCATTAATTTCATTCTGGGAAAGCAGTGATTTGCTTTACTTTGTTAAAAAGGAGACAGATTTTTAAAAAATTATAAAGGTTGTGCAGTGGAAAGCAAAGGATATTTTAGTTTTAAACTTCCCTACCCTTTTTATTTTTTTTCTCATTTATGATGAACTGATAAGCTGAAAGGCATTTTGAGTCAGAAACTTCGATCGTAGTCACTGCAATGCACAGTAAAATTAATTCTCTCCATTTTTTTTTTTTTTACTTGAGACACCTCACACTGCAGAGACTTGAACCCAAACCCAAATACATACGTAAAAGATCCAACTCTTTCTGTTTGGTTCTTTAGCTGTAGAAGGCAAACCCAAAATTCAGAACTCAACAGCATTGTGGGCAGCAGAAGAAATCTGTCTCAACCTTTTGTTTCTGCAACTGCTGCTCTTTGGGCCACCTGTGGCTGCTATCAAGTTGTCCCTCTCCATTTTCCTGACTTCCTCCTCCTCTTCCTCTTGGCTTCATAAGCCTCTAAAAAAACCTGCACCTACATCCACGCTTCCAGTTTTAAAACGTGTTTACGTATAGATGTGCATACACCTGCTCCATGGGTTTTTTTAAAACATGAAATTGAACCTTTCAGAGCACAACTAAAACCCTTACTTAATACAACAAAATCGATTTAAGACTTTCTCACACTCAGCACAGAATTTCTGAAAGTTTTAGTGCTATTGCTCAGGGAATGGATTTAACTCTGAACTTTTTAGAGAAGTAAAAGAATCCAGTAAAAAACAAAAGAAAAAACTCAAACCACAAACAACACAAAAACCCCCAAAAATCACAAAAACAAAAATCCCAAACCAACACCACCAAGAAAAAGAGGCAACAGAACCACGTAACAGAGAGCTGTGCTGAGTCAGGACCTGAGCCACATCATCCCTGGCAAGCAGTCTTATCACGAGGCTGTGCCCACATGCACATTTACTGGTTTTGTCATATTTCCATGAAGAAATTCAAACAGCTTACTGTTGCATCTTTTTGTGCAAAAATAATTACATCAAAATTATAAAAAATTGGGCAAAAGAGATTCTTGCTTTCCAACTGACAGTAACACTGTAACTCTTTTTTCCTCTTTCAGAAAAAAAGACATCCTGAACTAAAAAAGCAGACATCCTGAACTCAGGTCTTTGTTGTCAGTAAGCCTTGCAGTCCAAGCTTTCAGGCCATCCATTCTCTGTGATTTAGAGTGGGTAGGCCCTTTCTGCTGATTTGCACTATCACTTTAATTTTCTAAATTCAGTTCTGTTCCCCTTAGTGATTTCTATGTTCATTATTTCAGGAGAGGACCACAGTCAAAAAGCTGTAACAACATGAGATATGCTGTGTATTTCAGGACTTATAAACATGGAGGGTTGGTGGGGTCTGACCCCCATTTCAGCCACTTTGAGAATGGAAACAGCAGGAATATAAATGAGAAAAGGTTTTGAAAAAAAAATTCTGTCAGAGAAACTTGTGTCAGCATACTGGGAACTAACTCTCTATTAACATTTCTTTATTACAATAAACTTGCTCTGGAGAAACAGTTTATTTCAGGATCCTTTTTAAGAAGGCACTTGAAGCAGGAAAGAAACTGGTCATACCAGGAAAGGTTTTTTTATAGATACACATTTTTAAAATATGACTTTTACAACCATTTAAAAAAAACAGAATAAATGTTTAACTTGAAATCAAACTGGTTCGGTTTAGTAGGTTGATACGTGAAACTGAACACGTGAAAATTAAGACTGATAATATGAATTCATTCCCTAGAGCTGGGCACTGCACTGCTTGCTCTCAACCTGCATAAATACACTCCAGGAATGTGAGGGGGTGAGGAGAGAGAGAAAAGGTTGATAGTTGGATGCTAACTTCAAAGGTTCCTACAAAGTGAGAGGAAAAATTAATTTCTTGAACAAAAGAACTGAAAACAAATTAATCATATTAATGCAAAAAAAGGACTAGACCACAAATTGCTAGTCTGTACTTACACATTATTCCTGCTATAAAAACTACCTTTGATAAGAGGACTTTAAAATTAGCTGTTCTCTCTTTACCTTTGAAATTGAAGCCTATATTTGATGGATGCTTTGGGCCAGAACCTTACTTAAATCTTCATCACTGGTCATCACATGATGATTATTACAGAACCAAATTTCAAATCAACTCTGATGCATTTTTTTGGCTCAAGTCAACATAGAAGATTGTTCCCATCGACGGAAAAAAATATTATTGAATGCCATTAGACTATCTGACACAACTTGGTTATTTACACAGTAGATTCACAACATCTCTATTTGAGATTATTAGGAAGTACATACTCATGACAAAAATTTTTATCTAGACAACTATTAATATAAATATTCTTCATTTTCTATTTACATTTAAAGTAAGACTGGGATAGAAATTGATATGCCATAGATGAGTACAGGAACAGCCCCAGCTGGTGGTGCAGCAAATAGGAACCTTGCTCTGTGGGATTAGGGCTGCACACTTTGCTTTGCAGGGTAATGGTGCGACAGTGACATCTGACAGCTCCAACACCACTCAGCACAACTGCTGCTAAGGGGTTAAATTAAAGGCTTCAATCACGCCATTAACAGCTCCCGCTGTTGGGCCAGGCTCCAGCCCAGCTGCACAGCTCCAGCCAGTTTTTGCAAAGCTCAGCTGTTCTGCTGAAAAGGCACAAGTGGGCTCCTGCCACATGACCAACAATTGGGGTAGAAGGTGGGGTTTGCCCTGTCACACAAGCCAAACAGAAGAAAAGTACCTAACACGAGTCTGTGATTCTTAAATCTAAAGGGCAACAAATCTGAATTCTGAGGATCCATCAAGCAGCTGTAAAATGCTCCTTTCTTTGTTCAAAACAGGAGGAGCAGAGCTTTTCCCCAGAAGACAACAGTGGAGGCCAGAACCCTCCCCCAGGGCCACAGCAGCCTCCTGGTAAGATCGGCTTGTGCAGTCCCTGGGCCTGACTGCTGCTCCCTCCAGCCCGGGGACATCGCCCCACTTTCAGGCTAGCACAGGATGGTGAGGCACAATTTTGCTTTGCCTTGTTGGGCTGTTATGCAACACGTGGTTATCCCATCACAGACTGGGTGAGGGTCCTTTCCAAACAAAAGGCCAATTGCTGAACGATGAACAAACTTAGTACCACGAACGTCTGCAGAGAAAAAATAATCATGACACTTACGTGCTGCTTACAGACAAAGCATTTGAACCTCAGCAAAAATCCATCCTTCAGTCACTACAGATAACTCGGGCCAGAGGAATCTGCAAAGAAAGCTGCCACCATTGCTCCAAGCAAATCATCTGCAATCATTATCCACAACTGTTCACTGGAGAATTAAGAGCGCTGCAGTAAAGCCTTACAAATTATTCTCTCGCGTAACATTTTCTCCCTGCTTATTCCTGATGTTGCTCCTGAAGCAGCAACTACAACAGACTTCTTCCCAGGTTCCACTTGAAACTTCAGCCTTTTTTGCCACCAGACTTTGGGTCACACTTGACTTTAAGATGGATGCACAGAGCTAGCCTTGCAGAAACGAAGCACAAGTGCAGGGCAGTGTTGCACTCCAAGAGCCAGCCATAGTTTTTTAGTGACGCAGTGTGTACAAGTAGCACATGCACGTCATTCCAGCAAAACCTGTACAGCTTTGAACTCCCTCATGCACCTCCTTATGCCCCCTATCCACCAAGGGCCATGTTTTACTATTAAAGGAGTACTGCAGTCACAGGTAATCAAATGGTGGCATTAAAAATGCCAGCATGCTTTGAAGTTTTATAACTTGTCTTTCAAACACACATGAAGCAAAACTGAGGCCTCAGCAATGCATAAGTACTTTTGTTTGGAGGTCCATTCAAAACCCTGCTCCTTTGCTATTAGCAAGAAACAGTGAACTTATGCAGGCAATCCAGCAGCACAAGGGTTGGCCATAAGTTACAGGAATGTCCTGATGAACTAGGCAAAACTAGGACATTAAGGGAGTAATGCCTCACCTATACTGCTTCCGATTGTCTTCACCATCCCACTGTAGGGGAGTGAATGTGGGGCCTAATTGCCAGCTTGGGTTAAGCCACAACAACTTCCTCATGCCCAACATGCGTCTTGCAGGGTTCCAGATAACAACAGGTTTGATAGGAATGTGCTAGATTGAATGTATAGGTGTAATTGCTGATTAGCTATTAATTGGCAGGTGCTTGTCAGGAGCCTTGCTTGCCTGACTGTACATTGGAGCCTGGTGCTCATTAGTGGCTGGTTTTTGCTCTCATTGCTGCCGTGCTGCTTTATCACCTCCCTGTGCTGTGCCTGGGAACACTGTGATAACACAGAGGCGATGTGCCAGGGCTGGCAGTGGCCAGGGACTCGCTGTGTGTCACTGCTGCTGGCCCGGGCTGGCGGTGGCCAGGGACTCGCCGTGTGTCCGTGCTGCTGGCCCGGGCTGGCGGTGGCCAGGGACTCGCTGTGTGTCCGTGCTGCTGGCCCGGGCTGGCTGAGACTGTGCTGTGAACTCCAGTCAGAGGGACCTGAGCTGTGGCGAGTCCCCGTGGGAGCAGGCAGAGCTCGGATGGCCGTGGCTGTGGTTACGGCAGCGCAGCAGCAGGAACACCTCTGAAGGGATGAGACCCAGGGATAAGTCTGTGGTGCAGCAGGTGGATACTGAAGCATCAGTGGCTCTGGGTAAGTCCATGCTGGAGCACCTGAAAGCATGTGGCCATGGATGATCCCACAACAGAGCAGGTATTCCCCTGGAAGGACTGCAGCCATGGGTAAGGCTATGATGGAGCAGGTTTATCTCTGAAGGGACTGTGGCTGTGGTAAGGCCACACTGGAGCAGGTGCACCTCAAAGCAACTGAGACTGTGAATAGGCCTATGCCACAGCAGCTATACCCCTAAAGTAACCATGGCTCAGAGATAAAGGCTCCTCTTGGAGCTGGCACAGCCATAAGGGACTGCAGTCTGTGGATATGTCCTAGCCAGGCTAGGAGCAAGGGAAGGAGTTCCATTGAAATGTTCAATGGTCTGGCTCAAAGGGACAAGGGGCAGAGATTATAATGGATATAGGTTTAAATCATTGTAACCCATGATCTGGGTTGTATGTCAGAGGAATGACTGTGGCAGGAAACACACAAAGCAGAGGAGGACAAGTCTTACAAAAAGCAGTTCCAAGGGCAGCAGCAAACTGATTTGAACTGTCTTTGGTGCCCAATAACTCTACACACCACACCACCTCTCCTGTCCTGAGTAAAAACAGTGAACATTTATGGACATTTTACAGGGACAGTCCATAGGCTAGGGGAATAATATCTGTGTATTGTTATCAAAGGATGAGAAGGAGGTGGCAAATAATGAGGATGTGTTGGATAGTGTGGTACCTGAGAATGACATAAATGGTAATGAATGGAGTGGAGAATGTGCTGGTTTTGGCTGGGGTAGAGTTAATTTTCTTCACAGTGGCTAGTATAAGGCTCTGTTTTGGATTTGTGCTGGAGACAGTGTTGATAATTCAGGGATATTTTTGATATTGCTGAGCTGTGCTTACATAGAGTCAAGGCCTTTTCTGCATCTCACCAGCAAGCAGACTGGGAGTGCATAAGAAACTGGGACACAGCTGGGACAATTAACCTCAACTGATCCAAGGGATATACCATACCATGTCGCATCATGCTCAACATGATGAGCTGGGGGAAGAAGGAGGAACAGGATGGGGACACCAGGAGTGATGGCATTTGTCTTCTCAAATTACACACAAGATGGAGCTTTGCTTTCCTGGCTGAACACCTGCCTGCGCATGGGAAGCAGTGAAAGAATTCCTTGTTTGGCTTTGCTTGCGTGCACAGCTTATGCTTTACCTATTAAACTGTCTTTATCTCAACCCCTGAGTCTTTTAACTTTTACTCCTCTGATCGGATCCCCCATCTCACCAGGGCAGGGGAGTGAGTGAGTGGCTGTGCTGGGCTTAGTTGCCAGCAGGGATCAAACCACAACACACTGAAGGGCAGCTAGCAAGCTCCACATTAAGCCCACTTAATTTAAGGTCAATATACAGGCCACCTGTTACTGTCATGCTGCAGAAACCTGGGGCTTCATCATGACTCCTACTTCATATAACTAAGTCTTCCCAATAATCCTCCCAATAAGGGTGTACATTGAACAGAAACAGACAAAAACCAACCAACCAAAAACCAGAAAGAAAAATTAAGTACTATGGGCAATGACATAACAAAGCACAAGACTAGAATTGACAAAGAAAATGCTGACAGCTCGGAAATTTGTAGTAAGAGAAAGACCAAAGCAGACTGTACACTGTAATCCTCAAGGTAAGAAGTGTTGAGCCAGACTTCATCACCTGAAGATGGATAAAATACCTGGAATAAAATACCATCAGCAAAACCATAAAAAACCCCAACCAATTACACAAAACCCACGAAGAGAAAGGCAGTAGCAGAGGTACAAAAGAAACATAAACCAAACATCTAGTAAATGAGACCCACAAGTCCAGAAACCTTGGTGCCTCTTAACATTGCAATACTGCTGTGAGCAATAACAATTCTCGATTGCAATCTAAACCAAATGGCAGTCAAAGCTTTAAACTGAGGAAAAGCTACTGAAGTCAAACCACTTCAGTTAATAATTTGCTGCTAAGCACTTTCAGTTCTGCTTTGTCACTGCTGCAATCCCAGGGAGCAAGCGCACTGCGAGCTGCCTGCCTGCAACAAGCCAAGGGTTTGCTGCGGGAAGGAGCGTGCTCAGTCTTGTCTCCTCTTCCCTCCAGCAAATGTAAATTACGAATGCAAAGCTCCACGAACAAATCACCAAACACCCTGTCTTTGCAAATGTCTTTGTGTAAGCATTATGACACAGTTTGCTAGTAGGCACTCCAACTAAATTAATTTACCATGGTACGGAAAACCTGAGCAAAGTAAAACTTAAGCTGTAAAAACACCTGCAAGAGTTTCTAAATGCCTGGGGTTTTGCAGCAAAGACCTGCTTGTTTGGGCAGGTGTTGCCACTGTTATGGGAGTGTTCATGGTAGAAATTCCTCAGCTCAACTATCTTCAGCAGGGAAAGCAGCCCAGACTTCTTGGAAACAAATCTGCTCTAATCAGGACAGCAACAAAATGTCTTGACCAAAAGCTTCATTTTTTTTTTTTTTCTGCTCACACTCCTCTTTGTACCTTAGGGTTTTTTTCCAGGTTATGGCCCTAACAGGGTTTAGTCACAACATCTTGAGGCTCTATTAGTAAATAAACCATTTCTTTTGAAGTTTTTCTTGTTTCAGATCTGGTTCTAACACAAACTTCTCATCAATACTGTCTCTTATTCAAGGTTATTGCAGCCTGTGAATAAGTGAATGCCAATGGATACAGAATGAGTTGTCAATTACACAAGCTTTTGTTAAAAAACAAGTGAAATAAAATTAGTACATTAGTAAACGTAGCTGAAACTACAGAACAATATCCCATATGTTACACTAGACTTTCACATACACCAACAGGTCCCTCTAATATAACAGGAATTAGATCAAGTGTATTGCAACATGCTCAGCAAGCTGCTCACTTCCATAAAGAAACTATGGGTTTGTGCACCTCCACTGACTTTCAAAGTAGAAAGGGACACACCGAAGTTCATCAGCATCAATTTTTATTCTCTCTCATCTGCTCTTCATTTCACTTAATCTATGATAATTCATATAT
>VWZT01005130.1:607771-652237 GCA_013397055.1 Pachycephala philippinensis | reverse complement strand
TCAGAGAAATTGAGGGGTTAGGACAACAAAGTATTTAAGCACATGCCTGGCAACAGTACTAGTGTATTTAAACCTTGGCATGTTTTTGCAAGCTTTACTGGATTATGTCCTGATCACACAGGACAGTACTAGCAGTAAGACAAGTTACGTCAAAAATACAGGATATCTTCATTTTTCATTGCACAGGATTGCAGTTCCTGTAGCAACTGCAGCTTTCACATTTTACTGTGCATAAACTGCAGTTTCTATACAACTACCCAAGCCTTTGGAGGACAGACATCTCTTTTTAAACTTGGGAAAAGAGTCAATCACGTGCTGTCCCAGCATACCCAGAGGCCACTCTTTATTAGTGCATCAGATCACAAAAGGAAAGAAGACAAGAGAATGGAAACTGGTCAGTGCTAATAAAGAGTGGGGGCTGCAGCAATGATAGGGAGATTACCTGAAGCCTGTTTCAACATTCCGTATAAATTCATGGAAATCCTAAAACCCAGGTATACCCCTCATGCATTGAAATTCCACGAGGGCTCCTATGACTGCAAAAGCGGATTTAACAGAATCCCTTAGATGTCAAAAATCTACTGGTACTCTGCACTTCTGAAAACAAACTCCAAATCTTAATGAAATTGTAATGCCAAAATCTGATTAATTTCTGATTTGAAGCAATGCTTCTTTTTTGTGTTTCCCTGTCTTTGACAGGCGCTCAATTCTAGCTTCTTGAAAACAATCCATGGAAAAAGGACATACTATAGCAGAGCCTGTTTTCATATCACATATAGCTCACTTTGCCTTTTAAAATGCCAAAACTTAAGCTTAAATAAGGTGATAGAATTGATTTAACATCATCTTTATCGTTAAACTTTTTAAACAGTAACTGATTTCCCTCCCAGCTCTCAGCTGGAATCAGACATTATTAATTATGTAAACTCAATTATTAGCTTTTCATATTAACAGTTTTGTTTCCTCACTCCTTCAGTACCCTTCAGATCTAATGAAGCACCAACTTTTAACAGCACAACGTTTCCAGCTGAATGGATTCTCACAACTCTTCTGCAGCTGCCCCCCTCCCTTGACAAGGCCTTGAAATGCCTAAAAGGATTCAAAACGCTGCCACTGTTGTTTAGGTACTAAAATGTGAGGTTATCTCAGTAGATCACGCCCGCTGCAGTCCCTTTGCTGCCTATGCAGGATATCTGCTGTAAAAACTGTTCTTCATGGCCTCTGCCTGCTTGCCACTACATTAATCTGTTTTCTTTGCACGTCCTTGGCTTCTCTACCACTGGCAAACACTCGTCTTTTACACCATTCCTTTTCTATCACTTCAAGTCTCAGTGTTAGAGGACAGAAAGACATTTTGAAGTTTACTGCAAAAAAGAAATGTATTAGCTGATCAGAATGAAAAAATGAATGAACTATTTGCTTTACTGTCTTGAAAATCAGTTTCTTGGTAGCTTTAAATATGATTGTAATCATTATTTTAAACAAAATTAAAAATAATGAAATTTTTGGCTAGCACTCCACGTAAAATAGGATGAGTTACAGAAAGACCACTGCAGTTTTAGGGACTGGCATGCAAGGCTAATTTGAGCCCATTTCTCTTTCCAACTATTTCTCCCATCTCTCCAATTCCAGGTATACTACAAAGTGGTACATTTTGATGTCCTCCACACTATGAAAAGGGAAAGTAAAAGTCTTCAGAGAGGAAAATATTTTCCTCCAGAGTTTTCTTCCGCGTATTTTGCACTTTGCATTGCCTCAAGTGAAATATTTGCCTTTTAGAGCTGTTTTACTATACACTGTCCTTGTCTCTGTAGGACCTGCTCCCAAAGGATTTCTTCCACAGCTACATATGTAAGAGACATGATTTATGTGGTGACCATGAAACACACAATGCACTGCTATTCCCAGGAAAACTAATCCCAAACCTACTCTGTTTTAAGACTATACCTCCCACCAGGACAACCACTGGATTCACATCTGTCATACTGCTTTGAACTCTCTCACTGGTACTGCTAAGGGGCAGATCAGCACCTGAACAGTAAAAACTGGGAAAAGTATGGTGTGATGGCCAGAAGAGAACAAGGCACAAAGCCCAAACACACAGGAGATTGCTTCAGAAGATGGTGTTCCTTCAGAGGAAACAGCTTGAGACATAATCAGCAGCAGCGCAGTGCTGATGAGTCCACGTTAGGCTTGACATTACTCAGGCTGCTGTGGTCTTCCAATGCACAGCAAGGCTTTTCCTACTTCCTGCAGTAAACTAGCTCAGCGGAGTGCTGAGTGACTCAGAGTCCATCCAGCAACCCTATAAAGAAAAAGAGTCCTCTCTGCTATTTTCATGTGCTCTGGCTGCAAACACTCTGAACAAGGCTCTCCAGAATTTGGGAACCTGAATGACCCAGACTATGACATCACAGAACGTAAAATGCAGCTATTATTGTATCTGTTCTCCCTTGAATTGCCAAAAACATTCATAACATGCCTCCTACAGCATCCAAAGAAAAGAATGAGAATTATCTGTTAAAAGATAAAAAGGAGTCCTCTTGGCGTGTGAACCCAAGTGAAAACCCCAAATCCACCATAAACACAGCACAGAAACTAAAGTGTTTCCCCTCTCACTTTCTGTGAATGGCATTCCCAAAACAGCAAGAAGGACATCTAGATAATAAAAATATTCAGTCCCTCTTCTAGTTCTGCTACTGGATTTCTGTATTATCTCTGGAAGTTACTTAAATCATTTGTGTCTCAATATATTTGCCTGAAAACAAGAATTCTTACCTACCGTATTTCACAGCATTGTCAAAGCTGCTGACACACCTCAGAAAAGACATACGGAGGAGTAAGTAACTGGAATCACAGCGTTCATCTCCTTTCCCTGGTGTCCTGCTTTTGCAGGAGAGAGAACTCTGCTACAGCTAAACCTCATTGCCAAAACCAGCCTTGAAAGCCACTGGTGAGATGATCCTCTGAGAAAATAACCACAAAATACTCCGTGATTGTCTCTCCCTCAGTACCAGACAAACTTCTCTCCATATTCCTAGAGGGATGTGTATCCTGTGTTTCTGCCTGTGTATTTTTATTAGACAGACTAGATTTTAATTAGACCTGGTCACTAAAGGCAGGGGTAGCTATCTCTAGCAGTCTGAGAAAGCATAAAGAGACAATACAGACAGAAAGGAGCTATTTTGCAACTAGTCTTTGTGAAAGCAAAGTTGGCAAAGGCCCCAGCAAACAGATAGTGTCATGTTGAGCAGGTTAAATAGTTCACCCTGCCTGATGTAATTGCATGGCTACTCTCAGGTCCTTGATTTTTACAGTAAATAGCCTTTTTGAAAAAATAAATGGGGAGAAACGAGAGTATAACTGTTTTTTTAATAACATTCTAATTCCCTGAAAACGCATTTTTCTCAATTTGCCCTGCTTTATTAAAAGAGTGTGTGGCAAGTTGAGATAACATCTCTTACTGTTATAATTTTTAATCTATGCAGCAATTCATGATTTGCTCTTTCTCAGCTCTGGCTGTGATTCTGGATACACACTCATGAGCAGCCCTGTAGGCTTCACGGGCTGTGACTATACTTCAAACACACAAAAACCTTAACTGAATTATCTAACTTAATTTTCATCCTCAAGCTTCCTGCGTTTTGAAAAAAGACATTTAGTGACTGTGCTCTGAAAGCAGACTTTGAGCAGAATGTGTCAGCAGTTAGCACTGTGCCCCTAATTAAACCAATATATTTATGGCCTCCATAAATTCCCTCTGAAGCTATAATGCAATGCTTCTATATGTCAATTTCCCAGTATACACAAATGTTTTCAAATTATCAGCAATGCCTTGCTGACTGCTTAAGATAAGGCCCTCATCTAGCAATGCAAAGGAGACTTAGGCTCTGTCACGCATTAATGAGAAATGGGACCATTCAGAGAGCTTTCTGCTCCTCCAGAAAAATCTCTCCTGACTGCACAAAAATGTTACCTTTTGTAGATAAATTAACGGGGCAGCATCATGAATATACATTTCTTTCACGTCTTCTGACTTAGCATCCCTTAAACAGCACGTCCTTAATTTTTGCTGCAACTCCTTCAAATGCTAATTTATATTCCTTTGGTAAGTGCTGCTTTCTGCACTCTCTAAGTGCAGAAAGCACATATGAATGAATGTCCTGAAATTTTCATCAAGTTCAGAGAATGAACATTGCTACAATTCAACACTTGCAAGCTTAATTTATTTTCTTGCAATTTTGAGAAAATTTGTCCTGTCAAATGAAAATCCAGAAATGGTCCACAGCAAACTGTCAAGAAAATGGGCAAACCAAAAGCAGCAGAACATCCTGTATGCCAAACACCAGGAACCTCCGCTTGCTGTGTTATTTCTCAGTGTCACTAAAGAGACATCATTTGTCATTAGTCAAATCCAGTCAATTCCACTGTTTTATCACAGGCTTGTTCCATACCCAATCAAGAAAATGATCTTTGTCAATAGATGCTACATCAAAGCCTTCCAACAAATTACTTAATATCGGAATACCTCTGTCAAACTATCTGGAAAAGGGATATTTTAGCATTCATTGCACAGATGTGAATCATATGTAACAATAATCCGTCTGCCTACACAGCAACACCACAGTAGCAAGACAAAACTCCTATAAAGTCTGTCCTCTTCAGAGCAGTCATAATCCATTACCTCAAAATGAGTTTTCAGAAAGAGATGCTGTGATGACAAAGGACAGACATGTCCTTTGACATGACATCCTTACACTTCTAAAATGATTTTTACAGACAAATCAAATGAGCACAGCAGAAATCTGCCTTCCTGCATGGTTTTAAACTTTTGATGGAGAACGGTATTTTCCAGAGGAAAGGAAGGGGGGCGTTGCTGGGGAAATATGAAAGTAATTTCAGCAGGAGTTAGTGAATAGGGTATTCTTTCATATTAATGAAAACCAGATCATAAAATAGTCTGTGAATTAAGANGAAATAATTACATAAAAACTGTATTTAAAAAATGGAGTTTTCCCCATCATTACATATTTTCAGGATATTGTTTTTGAAACAATAAAAAAGTCAGGATTCTAAAATGCAGTTCCATAGAACAAAAGAATGTCTGACAAGGGCAAACAATTTACACAAATAATTACAAAGCTATTACATAAATCTAAATCTGAGCAATATAGTTTGTTGTTTGATTTCAAAGTCATCAGGCACAGGAAGAATGCAACTGTGTTTAGTTTGCAAACATCTCAGGAAAATTCCAAAGCATACACAAAATAGCAGGTATTAATATTACAAAAAATTGAGAAAAAAATAACCCACTTAATTTTACAGGTCAATTCTATTGAAAGGAAGGTCGGCTAACAGTTGTCTTACAACCTGAGTTGACTCTTAATTTTCAAGAAATAAATAAGGCCTTTGGCGTTCAAGATCAAGTAAGTAAATCACTAAATTCATGGAAGGCTCTACTGCAGAAATCAATAAATAGTGACTAAAGAAGGCATTATGAATAAAACAACTTCATAATACTTGTAACTCCACTTGAGAGGATGGCAAAATTTTCTACATACCAAGTACATGCCAAATCAATCCCTGGCATATAATTTGCATTGAACAAACTATTTAACATTTTGCACATGACCTCTGTGTTGAGACAGGTTAAGTTATCTTCCATTTTTTTGCAAGGTCACATGTAAATACAGGGTGTTCTCTGGACCCTCCACTGTCACTCTTACAGACTGATCCTTTCCTGCAAATATCCACAGTAGCATTTGCTTTTCAGAAGAAGTTGAAAAAAATACCTACATCAGTGAAGATATACTGGGACTGGTCAATTAAAAACCCTAAAACTAATTCTTGCCAAAGCTAGTGAAATCTGTATGAATATATACATATTGGTTCACATATACATATTAGATCAATATATGCTTGATGTCTAGTGAAAGATCAAATGAGAAAGGTGCAGAGAAGAGACTGTTGCCTGCTTCTGTTACCAGGGAGCACAGGGCTGGAAGGTACTGTCATTACCCATTAGAGAGACAAAGGTTGTTTTCATTTAAGGCTCCATTCTAAAGAAACAAACATGTCAATCCACCACCACTTCTACGGAAATAACTGAAAAAGCAGGTTATTCTGGCCTAATGTTTGGGAATCAGATGCTGTGCAATATGGAGAACTGAAAGGTACTGCATTTAACCAGAATTACCCAGACAAAGACATTCAGGGTGGGAACATCTGGGAAGCTAACAGGCTGGCAGAAAAAATATGTAGGGATTACGGTGAATCATAAGGTAAGCACAAGCCTTAGTGTCACGTCGTTGTGTAAAGAACCACCATTGTATTACAAGTATTATGAATGCTAAAATAGTTTGCCTAGGGAGACAGTGGAATCAACATGCTGGGACAGTTTAAAGACAGGTCTGATCAACATCTGTCGAGCATGATAAGGACAGCTGAATCTGTCTTGGGGCAAAGGATGCACCAGGTGATCTCTCAAAATTATAAAACAAAGCCAAGGTAAATTCCATGAAAACCAACAGTACTTAAAACAAAACAGGTTTGATAACACACCTTTAACCACAACACAAAAAATTCAGATATTGTTGGTTTTGTGTTTCACTTCTGGTTTATACATTTCACACGTAACTACAAGGAGAATTTCCACTTCTTCCTTTGAAATAACTGGAAATTTTATCCCAGAGCAGGTGCTGCAAACTTAATCTGGTGTAGTTGAGACGCACACTGCTTATGGTGATGTCTAATCCAAAGCTGTAGGCAGAGAAGCTAAATAAACAGCTTCACTTTTCATTTATTTTGTGTTTCAAGGGACATTTTACATGTGCACTATCCTCAACTCACTAGTCTTCAAAGGATTGCATTTGCACAGATTTCTGATCTTTTCTATTCTTTCTATTGCTATTCTGCAGAAGTAGCATACCCAGTTGCACAAAACCACTGCTCTCCAAGAGTTAACAACATCCAAACCAAGGAGACAAACACAAGAAAGAATAAGGACAGATGGAAAAAAAGTAGGGTGTAGGAGGTGCTCAAGGAAAAGAAAATGAAGCATGTGAGACAAAGTGAATGGAGAAAGGGTGCTGTAAGGACTTTTACTCCGAGTACTGAAGAGAGAAAATGTGAAGCTTTGAAAAGATGCATGGATGGAGTAAAATGAGGAAGGCAGGAGGGCATAGGCTGAGCTGCTAAGGAATGGGATGAAAGGGGAAGATGATAGCCACTAGTAGCAAGAACAGCCTAGAGAACAAACATGGCATCACGGAAGGAGAGTCAGTAGAGAAAAAAGACAGAGGATCCTCCCGTAACTTTATGTCTCTCGTGACAAGGCAGTACAGAGGCAATAGCTGAGCTCTCACTGCGGACTAGACACGGGATTAATCTAGAACAACGCAGCTTCCTCACGTATTTTATCCTCCATCTGCCCTGGGAAAGAGGCTGACAAATCCAGCACGGGTAATCAAAGCCCTTCATCTGCCACTTGGCTGCTCTGACACAGTGGTGGAAATAAAAGTCTCCTGCTCAAACCCAGACACAAAAACCATTATAACAGTATAAATGCCTTACGTGTGGTAATAATCCGTAACATTCCCCATTTGGAAAATATCTTGCCACTCAATATAACTGCATCTGTGTTGATCTGAAGCTGCTGGTAAGAGAAAGGGTACAAAGACTGATATGCTTGTGTTTCAAGAAACGTCTTTCTTTTGTGTAACTCCTTCCTGCAGGCTTATAAATTCTTGCTCAAAAGAATTTACCATGTTCTGAAGGTCATGAACTAGGATAAGAAACAGGTCCGACTTCTGTAAGCCTTGCTCACCTGTCCAGTCCTGAGATGAGCAACAGCAGGTAAGACCAGGGTAAGCAGTGTGATTCGTGCCAAGTAAAGTTAATTTTCTTAGTATGATGCATAAGATGACTTTCTGCACACTCTTACTATAGATACTGAACTCTACCAAAGCCAGAGAGAGGGACAATCAATAGGTTCCTTAAAAACTTCTAATAGGCCACTCTTACTAAAAGGAGCTATTAAAATTACATTAAATACTTGGGACTTGTGCTTGTTCACAAGAAGTCTTCACTTTGTTTTCATTCCACTGTTCAGACAATTTAAAGAGCAATTTATGTAGGACACCCTTTTAGATTTCCAGATCTCCTTTGGTGTTTCTATTAGGTGTGAAGTGAAAAAAGTGTGTCATTTCCCTCCAGTTAAAAAGGTGAGACAAAACACAGCTCATTTTGTATCATTCCATTTTGGGTGGGTTTGGGCTATGAATAATCTAAGTGCTATGGGGTCAACATTTCTGTTATAAATGTTACATTACATAATGTATTACCATGATAGGATATGCATTTATATGGAAAAGGAATTAGATAAACACTGCCACCAAATTTTTAGGATTTCCTCATGGACAAAATATCTCTCCCTGAAAGTAAATTAAGTTGCTAACTTTCAAGGTGTTCCTGAGGTAAGAGATCAAAACTGCATTGGCAGTAGGAACCAGAATGGCACTGTCTAATGTATAAGATTAAATTAAGATTTTTTTTTTTTTTACGACAGAAATTGTTAGGCCTCAGCTGATGGCAAACTTGTGATCTCATGCAGAAAATATTCCTGTTTTCAGGACTGATAGAGGGTGAAAAAGACTGTGGTCATAAAATGATACAGGGAAATTGGTGTAACAAAAACTACAAAAAAACATGCCTCAGAGATCATGAAGAAAATTCAAGAATACTAGCTTTTTAAGAGAGTCCATAAGTTTATAGGTAGAGATTTGAAAAGTGCTGTAATAATCTGTAAAGAAAGCTTTCATACTTGAAGAGCTGCTACTGTGCAACCAGAAATATCCTTTCAAAGCAATCACCTCACAGTATGTCAACGATAATGAATTATAAAACATTCATCAGTGCTGGGAGGACCTCAAGATTCAACAGAGAAGAATTAAAAAAGCCATTTATGTGAAAGGCTGAAAGGAAACAACAGGCAATCTGCTACAAGCCCAATGGTGATGTCTTGCCCTTACTATACCCCTTTTACTGTCAACAAAGGCCACTACAGAATAATGCTTGTTTTAGAAATCTAAATAGGTCCAATCGGAAGAATCTCAATGGATCGCTAAGAAGAGAAAATCAATTGTGTTCGCACTATTTAGGGAAAACAATAATATTTCCTGTTGCATGTAGCATGGATATAGAGGAAAACACAGAGTGTTTCCCACCATACTTTGCTATGCTTCCCATGAAAGTGACTTTTGGCAAAATGCCCATCTCCTTCAACTTCATTGCAGACCTCAGACGTTCAGTATCACTCACTCAGATAAAACATCTTCCTGCTTTATCTCCATCTGCTGACTATGGCCAGGAAGGTATTTCTATTTTTGTAATTTTTAAGAGCAGAAGAAATGTGTTAAGGATGCAAACCCTACGGATACTCATGCCCTCCCACTGCTCCAAATGAAGCTATAATACACTAGATACCTTCTGTATTCTTAGATTTTTCCCTGAACTTCTGCAGTTTATTCTTAAAAGTTAACAGTTTTAATTCCTTCTGTCATTTTGTGAAGCTCGACTAGGGGCCAACTTCAATTTTATTCTTTTGCCCCTAGTTGTTTTCAGGTGTATAAAACACTCTAAGAAAAAACTGTTCAACCTTTCCATGCCTTTCTTCTTTCATTTCTCTTTTCTCATTAGTTTCATCTTGGAGCTTGCAAAGTTCCAGAGCAACCTATTGTAGTGGCAATCAGAGCCTTGACTGTGGCTCACTGCTTCTCCTGCAGTATCTATAATGAAAAGGTCAACACTGCTATTCAAAATCTCCGCCTTTGACCTTGTGCCTCATCAAATCAAGCCTGCATTACGGCCAGTGACCACAACAGATTCACAGAAAAAGAGTGCACTGGTGAGTGAAGACGTTTCTGGCAAGCAGTGGCAAACCATTCTAGCTCTAACTCTTAACAGATTATAACATTTTTTCATGCCTTAAAATGACCAGTTGTGCTATGTTATTGTGGATTTTTTAGTTATTACTTATTATCATTAATTATCTTGCACTGTTACATTATTCTGGTCCATGCAGACAGTTCAGGCCTCACATAAGCACAAATATCTTGCTGCCTTGAGGCACTTTGCGCCCTTTGCAGCCACCAGAGTGCATCACCTGTTTTTCTTTACTCCAGCTTAGTTTTCTAGTGACCTACTCACCCAACCTTCTAACATTTCACTCCTCACCCCTTCTAAGCAAGCAATGACCAAACTTCCTTCTTTCCTCTTCTTCCACCTGACAAATGTAGTGAGAGGTCCCAGCTCCTGGGGCACCTGCTCCTGATGCTCTTGGACTCCCTACCCCACACTTTTTGCTCCAAAGTTGAGGCTCCTTCCTTGAGCACACACCACCTCCTGTGCCTCAAAAAACACCAAAATCCATATAAAACCTGCAAGAGTGGAAAAATAGAGCAGGAAGCTCCAAAAAAGACAAGCCAGACTGCCAAAATTTATGTTCACCTTTTCTTCCTCCTGATGTCCTTTACCACCTTCAGACCAAAATTTCAGTTAGAAAACTTGATGGTTACTTAGCTTCTGTAAAAACTGTTTACCTTAGCCAAAATGTAAAACACTGAAAAGAATGTATTGAATTTGTTTATCTACATATTTTTAACAACATGTGTTCCATGTCTAAATACACCCTGTCATTCAGTCATGGAAAGCTTTATGAGATACTTCATATTTCCGTGTTACCAAATATGAGTGTAGAGTTGATGCAATTCTTGGTGTTACTCCATTTCCACTGTTTAAAGAAAATTTGAAGAACATTAACATTTCTTAGCAAATTAAGATGACTGCTACAAAACATCTGTATATATTTCAAGAGCAAAGGTGTGAGTTTACGGGTACCATCTGCAATTCAATAGCCACAACAAAATGAATGCACTAAGGCTAAACAGAACTCAGCTCAAAGGAGGAAAACCAAACAAAGTTACCGAGCCCCCCAAAATGCTCATCCGGCCTAGCATTAAGCTAAGTTCTAGTCTTGCTGTTAACTTACAAGGCTACTCATAAACAAGAGATCAAGAGAATTAATTTTTCTGCTATTGTCTATCCTACAAACAAAATATTATCCAAACTAGTTATGGAGTAAAAAACAGCAATAAAGAAAAATAAATTTGAATTTTGCTAGAGGGTCAGCAGCTTAGGTCCTTTTTAGAATACCATTCTGATATGAAGTAACCAAAATACATAAAATAATTAAAAATATATAATTATTATTTATTTTATATATAAATGTATAATATAAAAATAAAAAAAGCATGCCAAAAACCATTGAGCTAAGATTCGCATTCCTACTCCATTCCTGTTGAACGATGTTTTAAAACATTTGGACTTTTTAATGTGCAAGTGAAAAAGAAAAGCTTCACTGACTTTGTGAAGATGCCTACCTGGAAGATGAGACGTTGCTATTCCCACTGCTACACCAGGAACTGTTTACATATGTGAACAGAGTTGATCAACAGATAAGGTTAAGACTGAATATTAAATTGCAGAGCACTGTGCTTCAAGATGGGAGATAAGAGCTCCAAGTTTCCTCAGGCAGAGGGAAGAACCAAACTTTGGTTTTCTACACCAGTGGATCAAACCACCACCTCCTACTACTTTGCACACCACGCACTTCATTTCTCATGCTTTCCCACAGGTGTTCAGAACGAAATATCTCCTTTAGGGTTTAACAAGAGCACTTTTTTCAGTCATCACCAATTGACATGATGCCAGCGAAATTAACACATTTCAGAAACCAGCGTCTCTTCCACAGTGCTTCTGCACTTCTATTATCCCTGCCATACGTCAGACAATTATTTCAAGAAGAGGCAGGATGGTAGGAAGGAGAGATGGCTGGCAGCCAGCTACTGACCAGGAGAGCCAGACATTTCACCAGACCTCCACGTTCCAGCCGCAAATGAAAGTTGCTAGATCAGGAACACTGTAAGAGTGTGGCACGATTTTGAACTACATCTGAATTCTGGTTTTTTTTGAAGTGTGGTCTAATGGATTTGAGGCTTGAGCTGCGGGTCACCCATAGTGTCTGTCACCTGCTGGCCGTGCACTGCTTCACTGGCTCTTGTGGCCAGGATTTATTTACAGCTACACTGGGGTACACTGCTGTGTACTATTAAGTTGTTCTGAACTTACTATAAATTTCAGGCTGCTCTGTTGCAAATTCAGCTACAGAGGAGGAATTAGGGAATTACATAGGTAAATCTTCATCGGTGGCTGAATCTCAGGGAGGCGAGGCCTAAATAGGGATAATGGTACTAAAATTACCAGCTTCAAAGGACACAGCAAAGGCTAATTAATGTTTTTAAAGGGTTTTGAGGGTGGAAACTGTGACACAAAGGAGAAATAAAACTATTTTGTGAGCTTCTCTGTAGGCTAGCAACTGAAGGCTCCAATTATGTAGCTTTCAATAGTTAACCACATGAACAAAATAAAGCTACTCTGATGACTGACTTCCTTCTTATTTCTCATTTGTGTGGCTTTCAGCACCTGGCACATGCTTCAAAACTTTAAAATCTCTCTCTTCTCTCAAAATGGACTTCAACTATGGCTTAAACTTTGCTGGGCTACCATGACCCTGAGATTATCTCACTTGGTTAGAGCCTGGTGCCAAAAAAACATCACAAAACCCCCAAGGTTGTGGGATCAATCCCTATATGGACCGCTCATTTAAGAGCTGGACTTGATGATCCTTGTGGGTCTCTTCCAACTCAGAATATTCTGTGATCTGTGGACACACCAAGACAGAAAGCAGTCAGAAGCTTGAATTGTGTGCCCCTGGGAAGGGAAGGGGAAATGGACTTCTTTCAAATACTGTTTATCAGCCTATTTTGTCTTAAAGAATGCTCCCAAATTCTGATTTTTCTTTTGCTAGCTTTTTAATCTTCCTAATTTATCTGGATGGCTTGTGACTAAAGCTTTATATGATGAAAAGCTTGTCTACTTCTCCACATCTATAACCATTTTTTTTTTTAATGTTATTCCTATAATCTTTACATCCTTAAATGCACCTGGGTACACAACCCTACTGCCACTAGTTTCACATGAATTGTAAACCAAACAATTGTAACTGTGGTTGTATCAGGAACTTCAAGAACAACAGGCAAAAGACACTGACATAAACAAAAAATTACCAGTAGGTGTTTCATAATGAGCTCACGAATTCCAAATTTTGCTAATCACTTCAAGTCTTTCTTCTTTAATTAGTTTCTAATCCATGACTGATTTTATTCATCATGCCCACAAGCAATGCAAGAAATTCATCCCTCTGATAAGGAGCTGAAATTGAATTCTCTTGAAAATAGTACCCATTCATTTTCATATGTATGTTTTTACAGGATTGTTGCCCTTCCCAATTCTATTTGCTTGAACAACCAAAGAAATCTTAGAATCAGGGAAAATCTGGATGTAGTCATCCCAGATTGCTTTGTTCCCTTATGTAAGATATGGCTGCAATCTAAACCACTGGGGAAAATCTAAAAATATAAATCAAGAGGGATATGACATATGGGAGTCAGGAAGAGGAACTTCCAGCTGATAGCCATTCCTTTTCATTATTTTGTGGAAAACAGATTGATCATGCACCAAAGAAATCATGTCTCTTCAAACTGCTTGAGTTCTTCAAACACAAAATTCACAGAACATCTTGTTTGAAATGGAGCATTTCTCTGTGTGCTTCAGGCGACACTGCTGAAACAGAAAACCTACACAACACTGAGAGAAGATAAAGCATGGAAAGATCAAAGGAGAGTAGCTGTGGAGCATCAGAACCTACATCATGAAGAGCAGGGGCCAGGCCAGCAAAAAAGAAAAGAAAGGAATCAGTCCCTTTGAATTCACAGATGGAGGCCTGCCTTCCTCTGGGCATCTTTGTTGGAAGAGTGTCCTTCTGCTGCGGAAAAACAGACATTCCAAAGCACATCCAGATGTGCACAAATACTCGCGATATGTTTCTCATTCTCATCACGACATGCTCTTGATTTATTACTGATTAAGACCTGTTTGTTTTCCCTAATGACCTGCAAGGCTGTGATGGTTCTTACAAGTGAGGTTTTTCAACTAACTTCAAGACATCTATCTTGAGCAATATCCTTCCTATTCCTTGGGGACACATGGTGGTGTTCCCCTACTTGGGGACTTAGAAGAAGCACAAGCTAGTGCTACAATTAGTTGACATTTGAAGTTGCTGCCAGCTGTCTTCAACACACATAAATGGACTGGTGAGCAGTTGCTGGGGAAGCACAGAAGGAGAGCACAGAGAGGCTGCCTGGGGAGTGAAGCTGACACTATGCAAAGACCAAGAGGAGTAATCTTAATAGAAGACATCTTTTAGGTTGATTCCTCTGTTGGTTTAGCTGCTATCCCATTATGACAGTCTGACACTCTTCTAACACAGCCAATACACATTGCTGTCCTTCCCACAGTAATGCCGCTCAGCTGGGTGTTCTGGAAATCTAGTAATATGGGAATGGCAAGTTGGGCTGCACATCACAGAAACTGTTCACCACGGAGTTTGGGTGGGTTTGAGTTGATATTGTTTGTTAGTTTTGGTTTTTCTGGTTGTTTTTGTTTTTTTTTCCCCCCTCAGAGATGCACCTTCTTAAATGACAATTAAATTTGCTGTCTTTTTAAACAATTGTACCCTTTGCAATGAAATTTACCAGCATGACTCAGTACACTTCCAGTTTTGCTGTCACTTTTAAATTCTAAGGGGAAAAAGAAAAAAAAAATGCACAAAGGGAGCTAAAGTTAGTCAATCAATTACCCCTTCCCTCTAGTCCTCAGGCTCCAACGAGATTAAATCACAGAGTTAATACAAATCTAGTCTGTCAGTTCCAGCAGATCTGTGCTATTTCTGGGATAAAAGAAGAGCACAGTAAGAATATATTCAACTGATCTAAGGTTCAAAGTAAAATTTCTGCTGTATGTAAAGGGCAAGAAAACTATTACAAATGATGCTAGAAGATTAAGAATACCTAGAAAAACACTTATAAAGCTAAAGAGAATTTCTCCCCTCCACAATTACGTCAGACTGACAGAAGCGACTTATCTTTTCTGTTTATAACATAAATATTATTTTGTTCATAATAGTATTACCAGCTCGGAATCCCCCCGCCCCCCCAATTACCTTTGACAACCTATTTTTCCTGTAACACTGACATTATCAAAAATACTTCAGAAGAGCAGAAGTGTCAAACAGAAGGTCCTACTCCAAAAAGCAAGGATCCTCCAAAAGTATGAAAGGAAGATAAGGTCACCCAAACCATCACAGCTGCAGAGTCCGCTGAGTCTCCAGCCTATAAATGAACAGATTTTGCCTAAGGGGTTATTCATAAATGGCCTTCCAACAAAAACAGCGGTGAGACTGCAGGAGATCATTAGCTCGCAGAAAGTGGAGAGATTTTTACTAACTCTGCTAGTACTAAATGAACTAAGAATTGTTTAAGAATGGTATTCACTTTGCTGCATATGGAACAAGCCTTGCTTTATTTTCATGTTTAATGCTAGCTCTATATTTAAATGCCTTTGCTGCCTTGGTGTGTGATATGAGACACTAAAAATAGCCTGTCTGTTCTAGAATTTCCATTGTGTCTACCTTTGAAAAGCTCCATTAATGATGAAAATGTCACTCTGAATTTAACCTATGAAGATAGGCCTAAAATACTGAGAGACTGAGACTGCACACACAGTAAATCTCCATTAAATATTTTCTATATGAATCTACTTTATGTACCTCATATTCAGGCTAAATCCCCTCTAGTTCAATCTATACTGAGAAAAAAAACCCCACAGTGATGCCTGAAAGTCCACACCTTCTACTGCTACTTTTTCTTCTGTGTGTCTGCCCTATATGGCCTGGAGACTCTCCAAAAATTAGGAAATCTTATCTGTGTGTTCTGCAGCTCTTTCTTTTTTTTTTTTTTTTTTGTGCTGTAGATGCCTTTTTAATCAAACTCAGATGTTGTTTATACTTTGGAGGGCCTCTTGCAGCCAGCAAGACAAAACAAAACAGTGGGATCCTGTTCCAATGAGATACAGAGGTGTCCTCTCAGGACGTTGGTTACAGCAGCCAGTACTGAATTTGCAAAGCAGAGGTGATTATTTCATAGTAGGAATAATCAGTCTGTTCTAGGATCCTGAAATTTTAATGTAAGATGCGAAGAACGGCGGACATAGCTAGCACCAGATGTACAGCAGACACGGGCACACTCCACAAACACGTTCAGCATCACAACTCCAACTTTGGTGGCTAACTCCCTTGAAGATTTTTTAAATATACATCAATCACTGACTGCAACTGTTCTGGGTATTTTAGTGTGCTTCTGCAAAGGATGGCTAGTTTCTCAAGGAGCCTGATGATATTGCCAACCAGTAGTACTATACCAGACAAATGCACCTCTAAATAGGCTAAAGCCTTATTACTCTATCACTCAAATTAGTAATTACTCTACTTTTGCTACTTTTCCTCCCCTTTTTCTTGCTGGACATACCATTTATATGTGATGACATTACCTAGATGGTCAACTTCAACTCCATCTGTAATCAAACAACTGGTTGTTGTGCAGCTTTTAAAACCACGCACAGACAAGACTTAGGAAGACTAAATGAATGTTGGAAGCAGGACAAGAAACTTATGATGGTTTTATGTTAATTTCTATTTTCCGGCTTTGCCTGTGTACATGTGCAGGTACTGTAAAAACACATGGGATTAGGCAAGTTAATTTGTCCAAATGCATGCATTGTGCTTTACCAAAGTGTACAGAGAGAGATTCTGAACACTTCCCCTTTTACACACTGAAATTAATTGCACGAATGTGGGAAAAAAGTATACTACTCTACCGTTTAGCTTTTCAGTGGCATTAATTTTATATAATTTGTGAGACAAAAGATGGATGCAACTTCTCAGTGCCCCAACTGCAGCTGTCAGAGTCCATCAGAAAATCTCAAGCCCTTCTTTGACTTCAAGATCATCAGCTACAATGCAGACCTTGGCAGCAGCAGTTAGCTAGCCACTGTCAGTGATGGATGAGACAACAGAATGCAGTTTGCTCTTTCACGGCTAAGTCAGTGCTGTCCTGCCCTGCTGACAGGGAAGGCAAACCTGTTTTTGTCAGTGAGCCGGGGAGATACGACCCCAGAGACACAAAAGAAGCAGGTCATAGAGTTGTTTGGGTTGGAAAGGATCTTTAAGATCATCTAGTTCCAACCTCACTGCAATGGGGTTGCTCAAAGCCCCATCCCACCTGGCTTTGAACACTTCCAGGGATGGGGCACCCACAGCTTCTCTGCTCCAGTGCCTCAACACCTTCACAGTAAAGAATTTCTTCTTCTAAACCTACCCTCTGTCAGTTTGAAGCCATTACCCCTATCACTACATGCCCTTGTAAAAAATGCCTCTCCAGCTCTCTTGTAGCCTCCTTTAGGTACGGGAAGGCTGCAGTGAGGTGTCCCTGGAACCTTTTCTTCTCCAGGCTGAACAAACCCAGTTCTTTCCTATGCTGGGGACCCCACAGCTGGATGTAGAGCAGAGTAGAAGGGAAGAATCACCTCCCCTGATGCTGGCCACAATCCTTTTGATGCAGCCCAGGATGTGGTTGGCGTTCTGGGCTGTGAGCACACATTGCCAGTCATGTCAAGTTCTTCATCCACCAACACCCCCAGATCCTTATCCCCAGGGCTGCTCTCCATCCATTCTCCTCCCAGCCTGTACCTGTGCTCAGGATTGCTCCAACCCATGTGCTGGACCTTGCACTTGGCCTTGATGAATTCTATGAGGCTTCACAGGCCCATCTCTCAAGCCTGTCCAGGTGCCTCTGGATGGCATCCCTTATCTCCAGCGTGTTGACCACTCCACTCAGCTCGGAGTCATCAGCAAATCTGCTGGGTTTGACTTGATCCCTCTCTCCCTGTCACCAGCAAGGACGTTAAACATCACCAATGCAAATACTGATCCCTGAGGAACCGCACTTGCCACTGATCTCCATTTGGATATGGAGTCACCGACCACAACTCTTTGAGTGTGACCATCCAGCCAGTTCCTTCTACACCCGAGTGGTTCATCTGTCTGATTCATGCCTCTCCAGTTTAAAGACAAGAATGTCATATGAACAGTTACAAAATACCATCCTCACAGAGTCACTTCTCTGGCCATAACTGCATTTTAGCAGATGTCCACCTCAGTATTACCAGTGATACATTCATTATGGGCCTGAAAATCCACTATATCTACTCCACCTGCAGTTTTTCCTCAGCCAAAAGCCCACATGGTGTACAGGAATAGGCCAAATGCTAGGAAATGTGGGCAACTCCCATGCTGTTCAAAAACATTAGTGTCCAAACCCAAGCACATTCTCCATTACAAAAACATAGGCAAAATTCCAAACACAAAAAGCAGTTATTGTGTTTAGGGACAACTAACAATCCTTGACAGCATTACCATTTGGAAAAATACTCTGTGTTCAGCTCCATCTGCGCCCACTGTTTTGTTACAAGATATGCTGCTTTCCCAAACAATTTTACCAAGTGATTTTTTTAAAAATTCAACTTCAGAGCAGGATATCTAGACTGAAATGGCCATGGTCTGATAGGAAAGGTTGGAGAGCTGATTAGAAAGTACAATATACAATCAAGATATCAACTCTTGTGCCCAAACAGCTTAAAATTATTTCAAAGGGTACAGAAGCAGCAATAAACAGTTCATATTTCTGTCCTTCCAGTGGACGTGCTACAAAGGGCAATCTGGGCGAGCCGGTGCTAAATACATGTTCCTGCCAAAGCTCTGCCAGCTCAGGCATGTCTTTGTTATTACACTGCTCCTCCTGACAGGGCCTCTCTGTGCAGGGTTTAGAGGACGCTTCGACCCCTAGGGTGACCTGCTCTTTTCTCTTTGTTCAGAGCATTCAGTAAAAGCAGCAACCTAACCTTTCATGTTTCTGCTAAGTATTATTATGCACTCACACTGCATTTTCATACAGATTCAGTAACTGTCACTCCAGCAAACCCCTGAAAATCTGCACTAACACTCCATGCATTTCAGCTCTGCTCTGTTCACTTCACTAAAGAAAGGGAGAAGACCATTGGGGAGGGGAGGAGAGCTGATACACTGCCCACCTCCAGCTCTGGCACAACCCCACTGCTGGGAGGAGAGGGTGCATAGACAGCACTGCCTTCCTCATCCCTGCTAGAAGAGCAACGTATGGCAGAGCAAGGTCAGGCTAGACTAACAGCCCAACAATACTGGTGCATAAAAATCTTGGAGCTGCATGTATTTGCTATCAGGTGCATTTTTTTTTTGCTATCATAGCACATCTGGGATGTGCTATGAAGCTGGCATTTCCCCCAGCATTACTCCCCATCCACTATCCCCAAATGTCTGCCAATACACTACCTTTCCTCAGGGTGTAAAGACAGGAAAAACACCACAACAAATGAGTCACTCTTCTGTTCTGTCTTTCACATTAGCACTTCTGCAGTAACTTCAGCAGCTCTGCTGTTTAAACCAACTCCTGTTTGCACAGCAGATCATCAAGAGGCATACTACTCTATCACACTGAAATCACATTCTGGTCTGCATGGCCATTTCCCCCTCCCTGTGTACCTAAATCAAGCCTGCCTGTTTATTGATGAAAGCAAGTTTCAGCTGCAGTCAGCACTGTTTGGATGATGGTGTTGGGCGAGTGAGCCAATATCTATAGTCTCATATGTTAGCAGCAGAATGGCTATCTTATGTCTAGAAACTGTATTATAAGAGTGACAGATGTAGCAAAAATGGAGCAGTAATTTAATTTTCAATTGCATTGTCTTATCTCTGACCCGACAGTTCAAGAAGTTATCACTGGACCACTAGAGTAAGCAAACTCAGTATCAGAGACACTGAAGAGGAATTTCCAGGCCGTTTTTCACACAGCCGCTTTCTCTGACTATAGCTTCTCTGGAGTAGAATGAATCACTTGATGGTCTGTCTTGGGTTAGCTCACATCTATTTAAACCAGCGTGAAGATCCGCACCTTTGATGTGAGTTAATTAAGCTCACATGGCTTTCTCCAGCCTGGCTTCTGCAGCTTCAGAAGTGAAGGGAGCCAAATTAGGCCCATCTGTCTAAATGGAAGGGAGTCCTCTCCTGCCATAAGGCACTCTCCATTACCCAGCACAGGAGCTGCCTTCCAAGAGCACCAGGAAAGGGATTTCATTGCTGCCAACAGCTACCGAGAATACCAGGCCTGCCGAGCATGGGGGTTTTCACGAGAACCACAATTCTGTGCCATCAGCTTCTCTGCACAGAAGCCTCAAGGGTCTGTCTACAAAAGAATTTCCTGCAATAGCCTTTTGTTTAATCCTTGGAACTTCTTGGCAGCAACAGATCTCCAAAATACATTTGCTTTTTTTCCATTTAAAAATAAAAAAGGAACTAACAAACTTCAGTGGGGCAGAGGATGACTCCCTTCCTTGATTCTGCAGCCATTAATTGTGTAGCTGAAGGTTGTAGTCTCTAGAAGCTCTGGAAGCCTCTCAGTTGCTATCCTGGAATCCCAAAAAGAAAGTAACCTTAAATAATCCACATCATCAGGTACAGCTGTTACCAAGGTGCTCTCAAGGACTTGTGCCCCTGCCCTGTAAGAAGAGTTGGGAGATTCAGCTGTCAGAAAAGACAGTTTCAAGAAGATCTACTGGCATCAGTGGGGAGGTTATCAAAAAGGCGTGTGTCATGGGAACAGCAGGTATAATTTGCCATGGGGAGGATCTCACAGAATATCATTTAAAAATAGAAGTTTGCGATGAAGACAGCAAAGCAGTATTAACAGGTTTCTCAGAGATAGTGCAAAGCCTCCATTCTTGAAGGTCTTCAAACTCAATCAGGTAAAGCCCTGAGCAACCTGGTTTGAATTCAGTGTTGACACTGCTTTGAGCTGAATGCTGGATTAGGGACCTCCTGAGGTCCCTTCCATCCAGAAAGGCTCTGTGACTCAGTGTCGCCTGCTACAGGTTCTGTAATGCGTAATAATGGAAAGGGGTTCACAGAACTGCTTACATTTGGGAGCCTGGAACCAGTATTTGCACCCTGGACTCCTGAGAAGCACCACTTTACAGTTTGTACAGTGCAACTGAAAACCTGCACAGTTTCATTGTGCTCGCACTGGGAGCATCTTGGAGCAAGGAAACGATGCTTTCGTCAGACAGGATCTTGCCTCCCAGAGTTGAGGATTGCAACCAAATGTATGCAAGCAAAAAGTACTCTAATTAAAGAAGAAATAAGAAATGCAGACTCCAAGGCTTAATGAATCATAACAAATACCTAGAAAAAAAATCTAATCCAGCTAATTCCAAGCGTTGAGTAATTGAGTTGGCTGAAACGTTTGCATGCGTGAACACAACCACGTAGAGTTATTTCCCTGGGTAGAACTCTTCAAGCTGTAATATTGATTCTTCATCTGGAGCATGAATGGCAATTATTTGTTAATAAAGTCGTAACTTTTCTACATACCAAATCAAGGTCTTGGGAAACCCTCCTCTTGCGCAGCTCTTCCATCCTCTCACACACATCTGTGAAACAGGTGTTATAGTAGTCTGCATACTGCTGTGCCAGATCATCAATATTTCCCAGTGATCCGTCCTACAGGGAAGACAAACAAAACAGGTTAATCAATTTTAAAATCCTAATTTAAAGACAGCACCACAACTCTGAAGGAAACCCCCTCCCTGCAGCACATCCAGCACACTGTGCTCAGGTCATCCTCTCCCATCCCTATCGGAGAGCACACTAACAGAAAGAACAGTTGGGAACTGCAGAACCAGAACAGCTCCTCGCAATCAGGTGGGACTTTGTTAATTCCTACAGAGAGAAGGAAGGCAGGGACTGCAATGCACAGCGGCGGAACGACGCATCCCCAGGCACTATCTGCCTCAATCCCCTCCTACCAACATATACTCGTATCTGGTTCTCCCAAGCAGCTGCCCAGTCTTCCAAGAGCCAGTCATTACACACATTTCACTGACCTTACTGAGAGCAGCCCTGCTTTGTGACAACGACTAACAGCAACTAAAACCATCACATTTCTTGCCAATACAGCAAATCAGCCAGACTGCAAACAATGACACCCACAAAGACACTCTGCCAGCTGGTCTTTTAAGACATACCAGAGGTGGAAACATGGTTTGCTGAGTCCCAAATGTCTGCTTTGCAGGGCAGTATTGCTACACTGCTAATAAAATGGCTATAGCCAGAAATCTAATTGTAATAATCTGTTAATTACAGTCCAAATTCATACTTTTAAAATGATGAACGAAGAAAATAAGAAAAAAACCCCACCTTAATAAATAGGCTGGATTTTCACTGTCATGAGAAACCTTTCTAAGCATCAGATATGTGTGCTGCCCCTGTGAGGTGAGGGGGTGGGCAGGTACAATATGCACACACCTAAAATAGGTCCAAAAGATGGGATGAAATAATCTTGTGTCCCTATTTGTCTAACTTATGAAAGAGCATGTATGTTACTGTATGCATTCTTTAGAAGGTAACAATCTGCTCTCTGTGCCTATCCTGAGAGAAGAACAAGAATACATTGCAGACTATTATTTCATTGCTTCTTTTAATAGATGCACGCATATAAATATAAAATTACACCTTGATTATTAAGAAAAAGCTAAGCAATAGAGAAATAATGAAAAAATAATTATGCTAATAATATACATAAATTGCAAGTTTGAGGTAAAGCACATGAGCTAGGAGGAACTCTTAATTGCTGAAGGTGTTACTTGGAACACGTAACGTGGCATGTGGCACGTGGTCCCACTCTCAGGGTTCTGGACTATGCTGAAGAGGTAGGTTTGCTCTAATGAAGTATCACTTCCAGAGAACTGGAAAAAACATTCCAGTTTAAATCGAAGTGAAAGACTGTTAAGCCTCAGAGTCTGTGAAAACTACTTTCTACTCTTTGAAAGTGTAATTCCACATGCACAACAGGTATCTCCTGAAACTTCTGCAGATTCCCTGGAAACTTTTGCAGAGATCACATTCCCAAAATTTAGAACAGCTTGCATTTTCTCAAAACTACTGTGTTCAGTACAGGTGGGAAACAATTTGCACGTCACTTGTTGGAGCAGCAGAAGCAAAATAACTACACTAAATATATATCTACACTTTCTTCCCCCCCATATTTATGTATTTTTTTACTGTAATTCCTATCTCTCAACCTGCCAAACATCTCACACAGGAAACGTTTCAAGCATTAGAAGACTGGGGTCCTTATACAAATACACTTCTGGGAACTTCAGATTTTCCAGACCTTTGGACAAACGACTTCCTACACTGCTAAGCAAGTGTATAGTTTACATGGGGAAAAAACTAGCACCTTTGAGAACACAACAGTGCTACCTGGCCTTTCAACTGGAGCCACAGTGCTCACAGCAGAAGCCTGTGTCTTCCTCCAAGCACCTCCCTGCCATCCATCACTTCCCAACAAGCTGGGGAAGAAACTTGGACTCTTTGCCTGTACCACAAGTTCTACAAATTTCCCTGTGCAACTGGACACTCCTCTGCTGGCTGAGGGTGTGCTTTTTGATCCCGCATGGACTACATGCTGCTTTCACAGTGTTTGAGCAGTTTGCACAGAATAACCAGGGCTGCACTGCTGGGGAAAAAAAATGAACACCGAGCAACACCCAAAAACTGAATCTTCATTTGCTCACTTTTGTGAGCAATAAGAAAACCTGTATGACTTCCAAAGAGACGATGTGACATCTGAATCCCAGCCACTCAATCATAACAAACATCCCTCCCTAAGGGTTATCAGAAATTCCCACTCTGGAGTATGTTTCCCAGACAGAGTCTGTCTATTCCTTGATAAGCTTCGCCAGTTAAGAGTATTGAAGGTGGAAACCGTAATGATAGAATAGCAACACAGGAAAGCATCATTTTACTAGAACAATATGAAAACTGCCTATTTATCAGTCCATCTCCTCTCACAATTCTGGAAACCATATATTTCATAAAGTAAACCTGCTCCAAAATACATGTAATTTTTGAAGGTAACTCATGACTTTGAAATTGTCTGAAATACTCCAAATCCAAACATATCACGTGAACTTTAGCTCAGCTGTGAGCCAGACAGAGCTGAAGATCTCGGCAGGTTTGAGCACTCCTCCCCACACCTTCCCACACCTCCTCAGACACGTGGTCACGGACCGTTTGCAGGACAGCAATGGCACTGCCAATGGATCCAGCACAGCTGAACAAGTGCTCATTTTTCGGTTGTGCTGGCGTGCAGTTCCCTGTGCTATTTTTAAAGGTAGCCTCCACAAGGCTGAAGGCTTCCAACTGTCCCTAGAGCAAAATTAGCTCGATTGCAGCACCCCAATTAAAGCCTGCAGAACGTGGGTGGCCCCACTGCCAGCGAGCACGTGGCTGCAAAGAAAGGCCTATTGACAAGTGACCCATTCCACCAGTGCCGCCGTGTCCGGAGGAGCGGAGCTGCAGGCACCAGGCTGCCTGACTGACAGCAGGGATTGTTGGCAGTGCTCGGGGCTTGCATGAGGGGGCTGTGCTGCAAATGAAAACAAGCTTAATGTCCGAAAAGAGATGAAAAAATCCCACAAGATCTTAGAGACGAGAATAGATAGCTGACACACATATTCATTACAGGCCTGCCACATGCTTTTGCTGGATTACCAGACCAAGGGCAGCTATAGTTTTATGCAGTTGCCACTCCACAAAGGCAGCAAGTACCCTCCTAACTAGATGTGGACAGCTATGGGGTTTGAAGCCCCATAGCCTCAAAATTAGAACAAAACCACAAACATTTGCATTTGCACCTCAGCTTGCCAGAAGGTTGCAGTGGAAAATGCCAATTGAATAATTTGTGTCTGTGGCCAAGAGCTGCTTTTATGAGTTCATGCATGTGGGCAATGCAGAAAGCATTGGTTTTGTCAAAAGAAATACAGATACATAAATCAACCCAAGCCAAAGACAGCAAGCATCTCACAACCCACAGCTCCACTCATGTTTCATGTAAGTAAATGTCATAACTTAACAAAGGATTGTATTTTTGATTTATATGACCTCAAATTTGATCCCTACATAGAGTTATCTCCATCATCCTCCTTTATTCTTCAAGCACTACTAAAAACATGGCAAAACTTAGAAAAGAGAAGTTGCTTCATTTTTCTACTGCACTAGTAATGGCCAAGAAGACCTACTTTAGATATCACCAAACCACAAGTATAACTAACCTGAAGATGAATTTTGAATCATGGCATTTTGTCTATTCTTTAAACTGATCCCCCAACTTCTCCAAATAATTCTAAACTGTCTCACACACAATCACCAGCAGTGTGCTTTGCATTTCCATTTTGTTTTAAAGTATTTAAAAAATAGTCATACACAAAACATTAGCTCCAGCTAGGTTAAGTCATGCATTCTGTTACAAAGGGAGTCAAAGGAATAGTCTGAGAAGTTTTAAAAAATCTCTAGAATTATTAATGAAATAGAACAATAAAAGCATTCATACTAGCAATATTTTTTAAATATTTCATAATGATCCATAAAGAGTAAGATCCAGTGTTAATTTTCATAGGTTTAGACAAATGTGGAGTGCCATTTTAGTCTCACAGGTAGGAAAAAGCATACAGTTATTTGATACAAAAAATAGTAAGCCAATGCAATTTATAAAGAGCCTTAAATTATGTACCACTATGTCCCATTTTGATATAGATGGGTTGCATATTTGAAACAGCCTATGTGAGCAATGAAAAAATACATAGCTTTCAAATTTGTTCTTACTGATGTATCTGTAATTCAGAAGCCTCTGAAATGCTCTGAACTGTCAGCAGCGTTTTTAAAACCAAGACCTCATAACAAACTTTTGCATTTTGTTACAAATTTAACAGTTAAAAAAAGCGCTAGCATGGAGAGTGCTTTACACCAATTGTGTTTATTACCATGCAAACTGCAATGTTCCAGCTATATAATCCCACAGATCTTCTCTGGTGGAAAAAAAAATTGTGAGCAATACAAATATTAAGCAGGAAAACCACTCCCCAAACACTTTATTGGTAAAAAGTTATGACACGTTTCCCCTAAGACTTCACTACTGCCTGAGACCTCTCCACAAAATAGTTTTGATAGCCAGGAAAGTAAACAACCTATTATTTACAAAGGGTTAAATATAAAATGAAGATTTAATAGTCTAATGAAAACAGAAGTTATCTCAGATTTCTATTTTCAGTTGTGAAGCATGTTCCTAAATTTCCATTTTATAATGTATGCATGCAACATTTTTTGGCATCATAAACACAGAGCAAAATGATGAATTGCCCTGAAATTCCCACAGAATTAGTTCTGATATGCATGTGAATACCAAAGGAATCCATTGGGATTCCTGTTAATGGAGTGACTACAAAGAAAAGTTGGAACGATTTGACACTTATTATAAAGTTAGAATTTATCGGTCACTGCACATCAGTTAGTTTAACGCCTTGGCAGAATCCTTTGTATTTGACATCTGAAAGTGTAAAAGAGAAAAATGTTTTGCTAGAGAGCTCTGCTGGCTGTAAAATTAAGTAAAAATACATTCATATTTTAATAGTATAATAAAATGAAAACACTAATAGCTAAGGAGGAATAACAGACTTTGCTAAGTAACAAATACATTTGATGAACCTGCATGTGTATCTAAATATTAGGCAGTAGCAGAGCATGCATACTTTCTGCATAAATTTCTATGCAGAATAAGATTTTTAGAAAAATCTTCCAAAAATACAACTATTTTACTCTGTACTTTTCCATCTCAGAATCTGAAAAATGTATTACAAAGCATGTCCTCCTCCTATTCTGGCAGATATTAGAAATGTCAGAAAAGAGGTCTTGATTATTGGATATACGTGCTCACTCTCCCAGCCCCTGGGTGAAATTCATGTAACTGCATGAATCTCAGAAATGTAAAAAGATGTGGATGCTACAAGCCTGTTTGTTCAGCGAGACAGATGGGTCTCCATCTGCACATGGCAATGCACATTACAGCACACGGTGCAACTACATGAGTTCAAAACTTAAAAGCCACCGCAGCTATGGCCACAACACACACGTAATCTGGGATCTTAGGAACAGGTTAGAAACTGGAAGGGAGACAATCTGACTTTTTTTCCTATTAAAGTATAAATGAACGTAGAAATGGCACTGGCAAAGGGGAGGTGCTCTTTCACAACACTTGGCAATCATGCCCTGGCAAAGGCACGTTTTTTGACCTTCACAGGCCAAGATGAGAAAAATCCATTTCCATGCCTGAAACACAGGACTACTGTGTGGAGAGTCACTGTAAACATTAGCAGCTTATTTCTGGCAGTTAGATTTTAACAGGGACGCCTACTAAAAATTTGTGGAGTATGACCTTGCATTTCAATAATACCTTTGGTTTGGGTAGCTCTAAGAAGTACATAAATGAAAGCCAGAACACGGGCCAGAGCAAACACGCTTGTTTGGGGAGGGGAGATGGGTAAGAGGGAGGAGGGACCAAAAAGCAGTGAAATGAGAACTTCTACTGAGGGAAAACATATTTGTGCCTAATAAGCACCCTGTTTTCGACAGGACTTCATCTACATAGCACACGTCCTACGAGATGTTTAAAGCTAAGCAGAACTAGCTTAGCTAGAAAGCAAGGGATGATCAGATTTTCATGGGACAACTCTGACTAAGATGCCAGCTCTTTTTAGATATTTTTACTAATCATAAAAGCTTGAGAGACTTTGCGTCCTTCCCTAAGCAACCTTGGTCTCGTGGCAGAACTCCACGCATTCCAAAATATACTAATACCTGAATTCAGGCTACAGCTGATTAATCTGAGACATGGTGTTCCAGGTTCCTTCACAGTGCTTTCTAAGGAGGCAGATTGAAATCAGATCCAAACCTTTTCCGAACAGAAAAGTTAAACCTGCATCCACCTCTCTGGCTGGAGCTTGCATCTCAGTTTATTACAATAATACACAGTGAGGACAGGAATCTCTAGGAAAACCTGCAGAGCTTCATGATAATTCTATCTGTTACACAGTTCTGACCCTCTTACCTGTCCCTTGCTACCAATGTATTTCTGCTAGGAATAGGGCTGATGTTTTGCCTTCTGGCACAGCTTCAAAATGGTTGCATTAAAAATGAACCCAACAAGCTGTTAGAGAAATATTCCCTTCTATTCCTAGGGCTCAGAAAGGACAATCTTCCATTCAGCCCAGTTAACAATTCCACTACCCATGCAATGACAGGTTCAAAGCCTGTCTTGACAGTCAGCAGGGTCAGAAATGTGAATGAGACAGTAGTGCAAGGCCAGGCAGCCAGCGCTTGCCTTGATATTCAGAAGAAGGCATAAAATACTCAGTGTACAAGCCATGACATTTTTATATTGAGAACAGCTATTTTTAAGGATGCTGAAAAGTTGTCATGGTTCCCTTGACCTCTCTATAGCCAGACACTGTGAGAACAAAGAGAACATACAGATCAGACCGATTCAATAGACTTTCCATTAATTTTTATGGCATCTGAGGGTTGAGTCATTAAACTATGGGGCTTTACAGACAGAGTTACAAAAATAGATGTGTCAAGCTCTCTGCTGCATGGTTAAAACAGCTACAGATTCTGTACAATAAGCACAAAGCACAATGGTATACGTTGATATCAAAGATTTTGCAGCATTTATTTGAAATAACCAATACAACTCACTGAGTCCAGAGTAGTCACTCTAGACCCAGAAAATTCCGATTAAACCACAGCGTTATGTAAGTTTTTTCTTTTATATATACATGAAACTTTGCCTTATCTTTACATCAAAAAAACCCCTTACTCTTTCAAAATTCTGCAAATAAAATGTTTCCTTCACCAGTAGCACAATAGTCCTCTCACCCCCTCTTTTTACTCTAAACCCCCAAAGTCTTTGTCAAGAAGGTATAACAAAACATTTCTGGAAAAAAACATTTTGAATGTGACTTCTGCTTTTCCCTCTGTAAACTAAATAAATTTGAAAGCACACTACTGGGATCCCTCTCTGTAGTTTGCAACCAAGGAAGTCCTCTACAGAAAAAAATAAAAATAAAAATACGCATACTAACAAAAAAGTTGCATCTATGTAAATGTACATTCCAACATACTTAAAACGTCCATATTTATCACAAGTAGAACCAGGTCTTGACAGACAAGAATATATGCAAATTTTATTCATGAAAGTTAGTTCAAAGCACCCTTAATGTCCAGCTTCCCTAATAACAGTATATTATCTTCTATCCTCCTTTCCCCGAGGTGCTCTGCACTAAGCTCATCAAAATGTAACTCAAAACCCTTGTCTGCTCTGATACCTAAAAGGCCACCACTACCCACCAGACTGGTCAGCAGTCAGGTACAAGTTGCCATTGTCAGCCTGTAAAGCAAAGTTAACTCCTTAAGCCATGTACTAGCAGCACCTGACATCACCTCTCATTAGTTTTGTCTCTCTTGCTCTCACTGCCTCTTCCTTTTGCACAGTCTGCTCAGAGTTTTTCTCAAATTGAGTGAAAATTTGTCACCTCATTTGCACCAGCTGCAGTGGGTTCTTGCCCGAGACTTGGACCAGAAACAAATGGTAAATAAAAGAATGGCAAGGGTTAAGAAATGTGCATATATCTGATAAAAGCACCACCATTAAGGAGATGGAGGTGAATTTCTGGTTTCAGATTTGGGAAATTTAGCATATATTACGGGGGTGGCTTCATCTCTGACATAAGTTAGGGTCTAATGAAATAGATATGCAAAAGCTTAACATCTCAAGTAGATGATGAAATAAATATTTCAGGGAGTTAGCCATATCAGCTGCTATAGTGAAGAAGGTCTTATTGAAGCTCTTTTCCTTATATTTAGTAGCAGCACAGTATGACAAAACCAAATCTTCTTTAATATATGGGACTACATAACTGAGGTGTGAGTAATCATTAAAATAGCAGTCTGAAAAAATCGAAACAGAAAACATGTAAAGAAAAAATATTTGGATGTTTAAAGGCAAAACAAACTGAGTAGACAAGAGTATCTCAGGACAAGTGTGTAAGCTCAGCAAGTCTTGTTTACAGTATTTCCCCAAGGCGTTAAAGTTGCTCAGAGAAAGCAAACTTTGGTAATGGTTATGTGCTAGTTTTACTAACAAAAGTACTTTTCCAAGTGTCAAGGCAGGAGAGAATGACCGCCTTTAGTTTAAACTGTGCTATGCTTTTCTCCTGGACAGTTTGGCAGAAGAAGGACATACCTTGTCCAGAAACAGGAAAGTTCACTCAAAAAAAACTTCTCATCCTTCTTTCTCTGTTCCCCCTGCTCCTTTCTCTTGCCTCTTCAGTGTACTACTGTGCACTCCTTGCTGCTTTACTTTGAGAGCCAGGCCCAGGATCCTGGGCAGGTCCCTATGGACATCAGTTTCCCCCAGCCCACCAAAACCCAGCAGTACTGGCTTTGGAGATGCACCAGTAAAGGAGAACACTCCATGCCTTCCCTCATCTCTTACCACTGCAGCAGCTAAATCCTGCATGAGACCTTCCCCCCAGCTAGAACTACTGAAGAGTAGAGGAGAGAGCACAGTCCTCTCCCACTCTGAAGGAAATGCAGCACTGGGAAAGCCCAGCAGGGATGCAGTCACCCAACGTTTCTCATGGCTGGATGGGCCTATCACCTTATCAAGAACTACGGGACAGCACCGCACCTTGCATCACTCAGCTCAGCAATGAGCATCCCAGCATTTAGAAATCCTGCTCTTAGGAAGCTGGGTGTGACAGCAAGCACAATTACTCCCACTTGTGCCACTTTGGAGCCTGACTTCCAAGAGGAAGGTGCTTTCCTGCTATCCATGTTAAGGTTTCAGAAAGGGCAAAGGAAATCTCGGAATATCTGCCTTCACTTCAAACTCTGTTTTCACAAAGTATGAAAAAACACTGCTCCGCACACCAAGACACAACAGGGTCTCTCCTCTTTTTTGGGAGTTGGTATGGAAATCAGCAATCTTGGTCGAGGCACCAGGGCACTGGCGTGCCTCAGAGATGCAGCCCTTAACTTACTATCTCAAGCACAGAGGTGAAAGCTGCCAGCTGTGGAAGCCAGAATGCTGATGTTTAAACTGCTTTCTCAAACTCTGCTATTTTTCTGTTTCTTCCTGCTAGAAATACAGCAGCTTGCAGCCTAGAGGATACACCCAACACTTCTACATAACCAGAGACTAACCTCGCCTTCACTCCTACCGCTTCCTGACAGGACGTCTTTTACCAGGAAAGGAAACGACTGTAATTGAGCATGGCAGCAGTCCATGTTTCCCCCTGTAATCTTAGCAGCAGAAGAAATGGTTTCCTGTAGCTCCCATAAGAAGCTGCGCCCAGGCTGCCCTTAGCCAACACCACCCATCCCTGCCTGCCTGTGCTATCCCTGCAAAGCCTCACTCCTGCAGGGACCACGTGCCCTGCGCTGGCACAGAGGGGTGGTATTAATAAGCTAGCTTAAATAGACACTCCACATTCATACAATTAATCTGAAACCAAAAGGGCTGACTCTGCCCTGAAGCACTTCAGTGAAGCCTCAGCTTTTGACTCTTAACAGAGGTATGGCACTGTTAACACAGTCTCAACCACTGTAGGTAGCGTACAGATGAACTAAATATAAAACTGCTCATGCAAAACTTCATGGTGCTGGGCTCAGGTTTTTTATCGCCTTAACTAAGCTTCTTCAAGTCTCTTTGGAGAGTGTTTTATTTAGGAACAGTAGAGCACAGTTATCAGGGGGTTTCAGTTCATTTAATTAAGTTGAATACAATTACACTCCAGTGGGTCTTAAAAATGCAAGAATCTATTTAAATATTATTTAGATGCGTATCTTTTAACTACCACAGATTGCACAAGGCTTCATGTTTATATCAATTAGGGATATCAACCTAGCAATAAGAACTCTATCTCTTGCCAGCTTATAATCCTTTCCACTCTGGGATCCCGTATTTTATTTACTCATTTCCCTTTATCTGTGTACAGTGAAGATGGGCTTTTTGCGTTCCTGTGTGCTCACACTGCTTCATCATTGCCAAAGCACTTCCTAATTAGGCCTAATAGGCCTCTTACACAAATAAAAGAGGAATATTTCTGCCTACCAACAGAGCACATCCTACAGAGTCTGGGCTTGAATAACTGTGGTTGCCATATCTCCCAGGTATTTCAAGCCCGTATTTTATTGAAGGGGTGACATGAAGGATGTCACATGCCTGTTTCAAGGAAGTGCTTAATCCTGTGGCTGCTGTCAGTCCAGTGGCTCTGCCCACTGATAAGAGACATGAGGACATGGAGTGACGCTGCATCAGACGAAGTACAGATTAGGAAAAGGTTCTTCACTGAGATTGTAGTCTGTCACCAGAACAGGCTCTCCATGGAACTAGTCACAGCACAAAGCCCGTCAGGAGTTCAAGGAGCATCTGGACAACGCTTTCAGTCTAATGGTTAAGTTTTAGGTAATCCTGTGAGGAGCAGGAAGTTGGACTAAATGATCCTTATGCATCCCTTCCAATAGATATTCTGTGATTCTACATTGCTTTTACTGGAGACTGAATTAGTTACTCAAGTGTTGCACATCACAGGGATGCACCTCCAACTGAGGCACAAAACAGTTTGAAAAGCTCCATATGGCTAAAGAGAGATAATAAAAAGCAGAAGCTGGCAGAACCCCAGTGTTAATGAAGCTCGCAAAAAACACTGTCTCTACAAAACCCAGTAGCTGATTCTCACCGACCCAAGGCCCTGAACCACAGGCTGAAAGAAAACAACTGTAGATAAAGACACTTGGACTTGGATGGCAAGCTAAGCCCTCGCTTGAGCAACTTCTCAATGCATAGCAACTTGAACATCAAAAGAACATCCTGCTAACTAACCATTTGTCAGGACAGCTGTTATGCCAAAGAAAAACATCTCACCTAGTTGTAAAAGTGACAGTAACGTGAAAAGAAAGTCTCAGATGGAAGGAGTTTCCTCACAGACCCTGCTTCTCAGATGAAAAAAGTGATCACAGTCTCAGGTAACACCACCCCATAAACCCAGCAAGAGTGGCAGGACAACCTCTGTACCAGGATGCATCTGAAGCAACACAAAACCCGCAGGGAACTCTCTGAGCAAGAAGAAGACGTTACACCACTTTTCACAGCACACACCATTATCAGTTTCAAAACAAAGCATGTATAGTAAATAAGCTTCTTCATTCACAGAGAATTAGGATTTGAAAGAAAACAAAGATTTTGCTGTATGACTCTTTCAAAGGGAAAGGAAAATCACGTATTTTCAGATATGGCAATCTCTTCAAAGCTGGAGAGGTGCAAAGGTTGGTTCAGAAGGAGTTACATGTGAACAGAACAACAGGGCATCAGACTGTCTCCAGGAAAAAAATAAATTGCACTCTCATCCCCAGCTTGTTTTAGCTAACCAGCCTTCTGCTACAAATTACCCATTCAAAGCATCTGCTGGCAATACCTTGATGGTTTAGTTTTACATGACTCACACACACATCAATGGTTACCCACCTTTAGCCTGCATTTGTCTCTAAGCAAAAACAAAACAAGGTGTGACCAACTAGACATGAAGGCTTAGTTTGCACTCTGATATCCCTACTCAGTGCCTGAAATAAGCCTTTTTTCATTTCTGAACCAAGCTTAAATCTCCATTATTTATTTCCCACGTGCTCCCTGACATCCACACCATTCAGCCACCTCCTCTGGGCCTCCATGAATCCAGCCTGCACACTGACCTTCCCCTGCCAAGGTCCCGGTGCATGCTCCAGCCATTTCCTGCCATGAAGGCGGCAATTCTTCCTTTCACATGATCCTTCTAAATCCCTCTTCCCAGCAGTTGCAAGTTACCCTTCTCAGCTGGGACTCTTTTCACTTTTCTGGCCACAGAAATACAGCTCTGGATACTGACTCACTGCACCTCCGTCCCCTGTCATCCTCTGTTTCCGCTTTATATGAGAGGTATTTTCCTAAGAGAGGCATGAGTCTGGAGAAAAAACCCTGCTTCACTCTTTTTTAATTTTTTGGTTTTGTAAACTGCTCAAGCCCTGCCACAACAGATCTGCCTAAGAAAGGCAGAAGGGTCAGCAGGAGTTAATGTACCTTTTTATCTCCCTTTCCTCTCTCTTTCATGGCAGTTTATAAAATAAATAACTATCTGTAAGCATTCTGCAGTAGTTGTTATTAGGTTTGGCCCATGAAAAATGAAGATTTGTACAATCTTTTGTCTTCTATGTACACTTGAGACAAGGATTAAAACCCACAAGTAACTTGGCAAAGATTACTTGAAGAAAGTACCATTCCATCAGAGAGAAAAAGCAGCATTGAGAACATCCGCCTCTTTTTTTTCCTCCTACTTTTGGTAATTAGGAACTCAAACTCCACACTGACCAAATCCAGTGAGACTCATCATGACTAGGATAACAAGGATATGCAGAAGGATCCCTTTCCCTTCTCATTTATGCATGACCACACACCATATGTGGTACGAAGCTATTCTTCATCATCACCATCCTGCCAGTATTTTGGTGAGGTCCTTGACCTTATGTTCTCTGTTAACTTCCTGAGTTTAGATAGCTATCATGCAAAGCTTAAGCTTTACAAAGTTTAGGTTTGACAAAGTTTATCCATGTGCACATACATACTCACTCCCTGACACACAATCTAAACAATACATTGCTGGGTTTGGGCTGAGCAGGAAACAATACACCTCCCTGAACTGAAACATCCCAGTGTCCCTTCAATTCAGTACACATCAGAACACGGCACCGCAGTGGAGAGGGATTGCACAGGATTAGACCATTTCTTGACTCATCGTAAAACACTCCGAATAAAGGTAGGTGTAACTAGAGAGGAAAACAGAATTTTTAAGGATGGGCAATCCTTTTGCACTACCTACAACTGAGCAGTCTCCACTGACTAAACAAGAAACAAAACAGACCTTTCCCCCAAAACTCAGAAAAAAATCTCCCCTAGAAATTTCCTATCCTTACCAGGTTTTTTGGTTTTGAAATACAGTATCTTTACCAGCCCTCTGATAAAATGTTGCACGGGGACATCTTCCTCCCCAACCTTTGTATAAAACATGGTATCTCCCCAAACACACTCTGAAGGATAGTGTTTTTAAAGCGTAAACATACAGTCATCGTGAAGATGGAAACTTGACGACAGGAACCACAACTGACATACAACATGCAGTCTGCCCACACCTTTTCCTGTTTTACAATGGTTATTTATGAATTCTAAGGTGGGAAAGAAACCTAATAATGGAGTGGAAATCACAACCTCCAAGTTTTGGTGGATATTGTGTATGAATGCAAACACACTTATGTATAAAACAGGATTTTTCTTATTTTCATCCTCAGAGATTATAAACTGCAGTGTAAATGCAAAGGATTTATCATCAGCTTTCAGAGCTACTGCACTAAAGTGGCCAACCGCTGAAAGCTCCAAAACTCACAAGTATTAAGTATTATTCTGTGTAACTGAAGGCTGCCTTAAGTCTGTGCAGTGATATTGGTAACAATATGAAACATGTCTGACATGGATGGTGAAAACTTATGATTCTTAATTAGCAATAGAAAATAAGTGTTTTCAATTTGCACTCCATCCCTAGGATTGCACTAGAAACTCCTGGTGTAAAAACCCCTTTTGGCTGAGTTGCAATATGCAGGACATGTCTGCTGGAAAACTGCAAGCACAGAATCCAAAGAGAAGGAAAGTGTTCCAGAACTGTAACAGATATGGATAAACAGAGATAATAAACAGGCAGAACACAAACATCCAAACATCCCTGCAAATGTAAAATGCATAAAAGCCACAGATTGTTCAGCAGTGACATATCATTTCTAAAGGTACACTTTATGAATCTCAAGATATTACTCTGGCAGGCGAAATACCTTAAAAGCCTAAAATGCCTTTTTTCCTGAAGTGCAATGTAATGCTATGCAATCAGCTCTAGCACGTGTTTTCATCCAGGCTCCAGCTGCGGATGTGCACTCGCTGACAGAACTTTTAACAGTGCCACCATGGTGCAATGAGCTCTCATGTTTCCTCCATCGAGTTAGATTGGGGTTACAGTGAAGTGAAGAGCAAGCTCTGCAGAGCAGGGTCAGCCTGTGCTGGCATTGAAAGGGGCAGGAGGCGCAACTCATCTGAACTTGTGAAAGAACAACAAAAAGATGCATTTTCCTTTCTCCTTAAAAGCCTACAGGCCACACACTGCTCCGCTATAAATAAACTTGTGCCTTAGGCTCCTGAAGTTTTTATGTAAACAGTGCAGAAAGTAGACCCTTTATCTTTTGTTTCTTTCTTTATCTTTTGTTTTCATCATACGTATCAGCACTGCACAAAGCATCTTCAGCTGCAGGTGAGAGGGTTAGGAGCATCTCGCAATCAAGAGATTGCTCATGTACTCTCAATTTAATATCGTAACGAGCATGTTACTGTTTCCACTATCATCTATCAGCTCTCATCATGCTTGATGCAAAGCTTTCAAAGCATTGCTTTTATTATTATATTAAACAGTTACCTAACCTCCTTTACACAAACTCCCACACACAAAGAATATACTCCAGGTGGAGAAAACTGTGAGATTAAATATGAGTAGGCTGTTACCTACAAAGAGCAAAAAGCACTGTATATCATCATAAATAAAGTGACAATAGTGAAACATAAAAGGATGTGTTTATATTCTTGATAATTGCATTACCATGTATAACCTTCAGGGTGTATGTTTACCCACGCACATGAAAACAGACATATTTTCTCCATCTGGAGGCCTGATGATGCAAACTGATCTCAAGAGCATATTCCCCATGTCCATGCAGGGCCACAGGGAAGTCAAACCACCGAAGTCTAACGGGCTTGCAGCAGAGCAGATCCACAACAGCGCTCCAACCAGATCACCCTCAGATTGTGACATGGGTATTAGAAACCAGTTCTCCAATTTATTGTATGACTTTCCATTAAAAAGCCTGAAAGTGTGATTTATAAGTCATTGTTGTATTACATCCTTAAGCTTGTCCATCCAATTTTCCAGCTACACCCTGCTTAATACTGTTTTCCAGATAGGTTAAACAATCCCCACTCTCAATTTTCAGTTCTTCACAGGAAATGTGCCTCTAAAACCAGTATGTAACTCAAAAATGGTTATACAGGTGCCACTAGAACTTAAACCATTAAGTATTTTATTATACTAATCTCAGTTCAAATAAATCCTGTACATTATAAGTCTGTGATTCAAAACATGGCAGTGGACAAGAAAGTTCTGCTATTACCATAAGCCAGGAAAAATGTTCCCCTTGCCTCAAGAAGATGAAAGCAGAGCCAGCATGCCCACACCTGACCCACACCCCAGCAACTGCACGGTGGAGGAGAGGGCACAGGTAGCTCCTTTTATTTTTAAAGTTGTTATTTTCAATAATGGAAATTTGTGTCATGAGCTCTTGGGCCCAAAATGTGTTGTAATTTTTCCTTGCCAATGAGTTAAGTCTCTTGATGTCAGGCAGAAATAAAACCCCTTCATATCTCTTCATCTAATCATACAACATGGCTACATGTATTTTAATGGAGAACATGTTTTTATAGTAGAAACTTGATTTTTAGATTTGCACATGTGAAACCCAGTTTCTTCCTTTTGTCCATTTTCTCACGAAAAACATGGAATCCAGATCCTTGCAAAGTCACCTCAGCATCCGTGCAGTCACAACTGCCTTCCTCCTCCTCCCACCACTAGTAATGGCATCAGACAAAGCACCAGGTTCATTAGTCATCAGCTGCATCAAGCAATCACCAAGAGGAAAATTGTTAGCAGCACTTAAAACAGATTTTGTGACAAATCACTTTGCTGGGTCATACAAAGTAATTCCTATTCATCCTGTGTTTCTGAACCTCCTAAAGTCCGAACACAGGGTGTACTACAGCCATTAATACTGTGACAACAGGGTAAGTGGAAAAGAAGAAAGCCCAGGCGGCTGCATGAATGAAAAGCTACAACCATAGATTCCAAATCACAAGAGGGGGACCCGGAAAGGTGCAGGAAGCAGGGCTGGGTGCACCAGCACCGAGCACCCTCTCCTCCACAGTGCCACCTCTGAAGGGAAAAAAGTCCTGAAGGAACATAGCCCAAAGGCCAAATCTGGAACAGTTCCATCTGGGTCTGGAAGGAGAGATTCTGATTCAAACTCCTTTGCCCTGGGCACTACCTGTTCCCTCTGTCCCTCGCCCCTGTGCCACATCCAGCAGTGACCCTGTGCTGCATTGCTGCGCCCTGGATCCTCCGCTCTGCTCCTGTTTGCACAGCACTTTATACAATCAGCACTAATTTACACAGATTTCTAGACAGCATCAGACTTAGTTAAATTAATCTGGAATTAATCTACTTCTGGAAGATGTCATTTGCTCTAAGATACACTACAAATAAGAGATTTTCACCTGACTACAGAAAATGGTAGCCAACATGTGTATTCCACGTAATAAAAGTACATTGCATTCCACATAATAAAAGTCCTTTAAGTGCTCATGGGCAACACCTTTTCATTCTCCACATCAATCTTCACATTTTCTTTCTCTTTAGAGACTGCTATTTTTTTTCATATCCACAAAAGGAAGAAGGCATCATTACAGGCAAATTCTGGCAATCTTGTATTCCACTGCTCTTAACAAACAGAGAGAGCTTGGCTGACTGACTTTCAAAAGATGAAAAAAGTATGAAGAAAAAGAGTATTTCCAAGTTGGTATTCACAGCAAATCAGCAAGAGAAAGAATTTGCTTTCAAGAAAGAATGAAGAAGGCACCAGAACCAAAAGCTCTTATCACTCCTCATGGTGTAGGGTCTTATGGGGACTACACTCTGTGATGGAGACATCTGTTTTATGTGCCCTGACATGCAAGAAAAAGCTTAGACCAAAGGTTATCTCTGTGAGCTGTCTTTCTTCATAAAGGGATTAGCATTGCTAGGCATAACATTTCATGGAAAGGGAAAGGAGATGCAACAGGTTAAATTATGCAATTGAATCCAACACCTAAACTGACAGTCAGTCGCTCTCTGTTTTGACTTCTTTATTTGAAAGCAAAATACCCTCCATGGTTTTGTAAAATAGAAAAAATAATATCTGCTAGTTTGAAAGCAGAGATCAGGCCTTCTGGGTTTATCCTTATTGTTGCAAGTGGGATATGATTTAGAAAATGTGCTCCAAATAGAAATCGGAACAAAAATGTTTTGAATCAGAATGTCCCAAAGCTCTTTTTGAGTTAATTACACAGTGCCATAGGCACTTTGCTGATATGTCTTCAATAAAAATCATAAAAAATGAGTATATTGCATTTTGAAAAGCACATTCTACCTGAAGCAGCTATTCAGTTGCCTGCACTTTTCCACAGAGCCGTGCTGAGCATCCATGATTTCAGCTGGAGTGGCCTTTTGGTGCCAATCTGACACCAGAAAAACAGAGCCACCCAAAGAGAAACCGGGAGAGCAACAGAGCAGAGATTTCCATAGGAGGTTACAGTGATTTAATGATGGTTTAACAAAGAGCAATCCTGGAAGCAATCTTTGGCTGGTGTTAGCTGCCACAGCTCCTCCTGGCAGTTCTACAACTGCTTTTATCAGTCGGGGATCTACTTCCCTGATCCTTCCAGATATCCAGATTCCCTGGCTTAATATCAAATTCCTCTTCCCAAAGTATGTTAGCCAGTATCCAATTACATGTTATCACAGTAGCATTATCAGCTGGCGTCCTTCTCTCTTTCGTTTTTTTCTTTATTACTTTGATAAGAAATTCAAATAGTCACTCAAACACGGAGACCAAGATAGATTATATATGTAAATAGTAGGGCTCTTGGTAGCCAAATGAGCTTTATTGTCCTCAAAATACTCTGTTCTCTTCAACTAACAGCAGATGGTGGGAAAGGACTGGTTTTCTCTCAGCATAACTGCAAAATACTATCAAAAAAGAAATAATTTTCTTTTTGTTTCAGCTGTTGTAATTGATTCAGTAGTTTGAAACAAGAAACTAGCTACCACTTTGAAATAAAAAGCTGGGAAGGCTTCTAATCTCGTGGCATCTCTTTCAAGTTCTGCTGTATCTTTTGCATCTTGGCCATTGAAGACAAACTCTCCTCACACAAAAAAGACACTTTCTTCAGTGAAATTCCTGCTCTATTAAAATTGATCAGAGTTTTGCCAGTGATTTCATTAATGTCAGGATTTGACCCAGATCTCTCCTATCTATATGAGAAGGATGAACTTCGCATAAACAAGAGGGGCACTGGAATGTCTTCCCTGTACTAAGGTCAATAGCCCATATTTTGAAAGCACATCTTTAAAAGAATTAAGCTCATGATTTTCACTTCATATTACAATTTGTTCTCAGATCTCATCACCTACAAACCTTTAGACCTTTAGCAACAAAGAGTTTGCTATCACCACATCAATACATGATTCTATGCCAAAAATATCCCTTTTTATAGCATTGAGTTTTGGCGATGCAGAGAATTTATTACTACTCACAATCCACCTCTCTCTAAAACTTTACTACACTTCCACCATCCACTGCTGCTTTGAAACACTGAAAATCATAATTATCCAATACATTCCAACATGTGCTCGCTACAGACTAAGCAAAAGCTTTTGGGTGTAATTTTGTTATCTAGTGAGTTCCATTAACAACACAAATAGCTTGAGGTGCTTATACCACAGCTGCACCTATGGAATATTTCATTAGAAAAGTGCAAAAGGGAAAAGCCATATTTATTTCAGCAAAATCCTAGTACAGCTGCAAGCATACACTCAGTATTTATCAAGTACAGAGCTATTACCTGACTTCAAAGTCCACAAAATATGCTCCTTACAAGCAGCACTTGACAACTTTTGTTTCCCCTCCAGACCTGGGATCTGCCACCACAGGTTCCTCCTAATGAGTTCCTATTTTAAGGAACATAAGTAAAAATACACAAACAATGAAATATATTTATTCATATAAATATGGAGAGGGGCTCAATTTGTATTTCAAGTAGCTTCAGTACTGACTACCAGCTTGGCTGACACTATGGCCTCTCCTCCTAATTCAGCACCTAGAGCAGACACCACCATGCTCCACAAGACTTCCAGCGGGTCCAGCAGGAGGAAGGCAACACCTTCCCCTCCTCTTCCCCACTGCTCTAACTTCTCAGTATGAGGGCAGAATCAGGCATTTTACCACTTTTCTAAAAAACATCTTTTTTACTGTAAGGACAGCAAATTGGTGGAACAGGCTGCACAGAGAGATTGTGTAGTTTCTGTCCCTGAAGGTTTCCAAGACATGACTGGATAAAGCCCCAAGCAACCTCACCTGACCTCAGAGCTCTCCCTGCTTCGGCTTGAGATGCTGCCTGAGGTTCTTTGCACCCTGCATTATCCTACAATCATGGCTTAAGAATGCATTTTTCTCTTTCATTCAATCAACAAACTTTTGATTATCACCTTCTTTCTTCATTTCATTCTAGTATTCTCTTTCCAAGATCACAGAATCATAGAATGGTGTCTGTTGGAAGTGACCTTAAAGATGATCTAGTTCCAACCCCACCTGCCATGGACCTTTAACTAGAACAGGTTGCTCAGAGCCTCATCCAACCTGCCCTTGAACACTTACAGGAGTAGGGCACCCACAACTTCAGGCAATTTGTTTCAGTGCCTAAGCACCCTCACAGTAAAGAATTTCTTCCTAGTATCTAATCAAAATATACTCTCTACCAGTTTAAAGCCCCCATGTCCTGTCACTACATGCCCTTGTAAAAAGTCTTTCTCCATGTTTGTTGTAGGCTCTCTGCAGGTACTGGAAGCCTGCAACTAGGTCACCCTGAAGCCTTCTCTTCTCCAGGTTGAACAATCCCAATCTCTTAGCCTTTTCTTCAAAGGAGAGATACTCCATCCCTCTGATCATCTTAGCAACCTTCCTCTGGACTTGCTCCAACAGGTCCATGTCCTTTCCTGTATTGGGGACCTCAGAGCTGGATGGAGCACTGCAGGTGGGAGTCTCACAAGAGCGGATCTTGGCTCTTCTCTCCTGCCTCTCTCCCTCTGCTAGTGCATTCCTTTGGTAGCTTTCAGGCTGTTCCAGGGCCAACCTGGCCAGCCTATCACTGCACCAACTTTTTTCACTCATAGAGCCATCCCCAGTGAATCACTCTGGTGTCTGTATCTGTGCTCCCTAGACAGTTTGAGTCATGAACTGCTACAGACCCCAGGAAATTAAGACCCATACTCTCACATAATTGACAATGCAAAAGAACTAAGCCAGTTACACAGGCCACTGATGTGGCATCATGGACTACAACCAACCAGCTACAGACTCCCATTTGGAAGCCACAGCTCGAGTTTACTGCCTGCCTTTTGCAGCACTGGTTTGAAAGAGACAAAGCTCTACGCACCACAAAGATGAGCAGTGAAAATGGCACTGGAGCTACCTCTTCCTTGCCTTCAAACAAAGACAGAGCACTCAATTCAGATTAGGACCTTATTTTACAGCCTCAAGGACTAGAAACTCCTTAAAAATCTAATTCTGAAGAAAACTGACAGCCTGCAGTGAGAAGAACTTGTCTTCCCTCTTACAGGAGACCCAACACAAGGTATCTTTTCAGATTTGTAATTGTGTTGCAACACAAAACACTGAAGTAAGAAGTGCCAATAATGCTGGGTGATGTTTGCAACTGATACAAACCAGCAACTTCATAGTCACAAGATGATTCCTTTCTGTAAAGCTGACCAACTCTACGGCAAATGATTTTAGCATAGTTTTATTAGAAGACAAATAGTAATTAAACAGCTCTGTTTTCCCAGGAAGGAAACTAGCTTGTATAGCCAAAAGAAACCTATTCAAATTATTAGTTGTGTGACAATCAGATCTTTTTCTGCACTGAGCTTCAGCATGCTAGGCTGTTGGTCTGGCCTCCTCAAACACTCCTTCCCAGGCATCCAATAGCACTTTGCTCTTACTAAATGCAGTACTGAAACCTGCCAGAAAAAGACAGAAAGAGACTGTTCATAAAGTACCAACTGTGTGCTCCTTACAAACTGGCAGAACTGACTCTGCTTGCATTCTTAGATTAAAATCATTAACAGGGAAAAAGTGTACGCAGTTGGGTGCTATTAAACTGAACATCATGTCAATGGAGAATTTCTATGAAGAAAAGGAATGAGACACGTTTCTTAACCTGACTTGGAATATTAACAATAAATTCCATGTGGTAGAAAAAAGCAGCATAAAATGCTAATTAAATTCTCTGTTCAATTCTATAACATTTCTTCTGAATTACATCCTATGGGTTTACCATTAATTACATTCCATGGCAGTTTTCCAGAAAGTATTTTTCATAATATTCTTGAATGTCTGCTGGTTAAATGTTAACAACAAAAACTAACACACATCAAGCCTATTCATTTGCTTTTAAAATGAATAAACAGGCACTCCACTGTTGATTACCACATTCCTGTATCACTGGAAGGCTGCCAACTCCAGTACGTATATAACGTTAGTATTTGTTTTTTTGCTGAGTGGCAGTCCTCTGCGGTAATTATCATCTTGCACCTAAAGTAAATATTATTCTCTCGCTGCAAGTAGAAATAAAGGATTGACTCTTCCTGTATTTTTACTGTTTGCCATCCAGTCTGTCCTGTCGGTACGCTACGTGCCCATTAAACTTAATTCCTTGAACCCTCGTTACTGGAGCCATCTCTTTTGTCTGTAACCAGTGAATTACGAGGATTAGTCCCTCCTCAGAAGATCACCGGCGCAGAAACTCCACGGGCCGTAACCGAGCAACTCGCCTCCGAAAAACTACCGGGAGTAAGAGCTCCAAAGCCGGCGTCTGGGAGTGCCGCGAGGCCCCGGGAGCGCTGCGGGACGGGCGGCCGTGCCAGGGGGCCCGGGGCAGCGCCCCCCACGCGCGGGGCTTCACCCCGAAACACGTGCGTGGGATGCAAAGGCTGCAGCGACACCGCCTCCAGCCCAAACTGCCCTGAATCGGCGGCACGCCGGGACAACAAGGGGACAATGCGCCCATTGATCCGGCTGAACCGGCACTCCCGGGTGCGTCCCCGCCAGCGCGCAGCCCCTGCCCGGACCCGCTCCTTGGCACTGCTCGGCGCGGCCCTTCCGCCCCTTCCACCGCGACAGCCCGGAGAGCTCTACTCCAGAACCGCGATGAAGGCGGTCACCGACACAACCCTTGCCTTTGCCCGTAAAGTTAGTTTTTCTGGGACGTATGGACATGCACAGGGTGGGCACGCTCCAACTCGGGCAAACTCCGCAGCAGGTGCCGGGAAGACCCGGCGAGCGCCCCGCAGCATCTCCATCCCCCCACCCCACCCCAAACACCCGTCCGGCGGCAGCCTGCCCCCGCGGCCGCCCCGGTCCCAGAC
>VWZT01005130.1:528337-607732 GCA_013397055.1 Pachycephala philippinensis | reverse complement strand
TCCTCCCCCGCCCCGCCGCGGCCCGGCCCGCCCCGGACACCGCGGGACGGCCCCGCCGCCGCCGCCCCTCAAACTTTCGACCCAGCGACAGGGCGGCCAGCGGTGCCGCTGCGGCCCAAAGCCCCTCCTTCCCCGCCCGCCCGTGGGCTCGCCCAGCGCATGTGGCCGCCCCAGGGCGGCAACAAAGGGCCCCAGCGCCGCCCCGGCGGCTTCACGCACCCCAAAAGTCGGGAGCCGGTGTCGGGACACGCGTGGCCGCTGGCGCAGCGCTTGTTGCTGCTGGCCCCGTTACCCCCCGTGCCGGTGCCCCGCCTGACAGCCGGGACCTCCGCCGGCCAAGTCAACAGCGCTTCCTTAACACCGAGAAAGCCTCTGGGAAGAGGTGTCAGCCGCACGCGTTACACGGCGGCAGGGGAAGGGGCACCCTGTTAGCTCAGGTTTAGAGCTGGGGTACCGGACCGCATCATTCTCCTGAGGAGAGGTGCTCTGTCACCTATCGCCCTTCGGGACGGACTGTGGGAACGCTGCCCCTCCTACGTCTGCGCCTACCTGGTACCACCCCCAGTCCCCATTATAGTCAAATTAAATAATTACTAACTACGGACAGCAGCAGCGATGCTCCTGAGAAACTGCTAAATGCCCATACACAGTTTAATGTGCCCTTTCCCACAATTCTTGGGGAAGGCACATTAAATAACAGTGGCCAAACCCCACTGCCCGTGGATGGAAGGAGTGGCAGAGGTCAGCAGAAGAATGGCCCGAAGGCCTGTCCACCACCTCACACCTCACTCCCAGTTTCTGCTGTGACCAGCAGCAAGGAAATCCAGCAAGGAATGAGCACTGAGAGTTTAGTGCTCATTCCTAAGCTTTGAAATGTTTAGATGCTTCTTGAAAAGCTACTGTTTCAAGCTGCCATTTATTGGAAGCACCTGTCTGCACGGGGTGGTGGGGAAAGTGATGTATTTAATGGATATGCAGCTGTCACACACTGGCCGAACATTTTGAGAGCTCACACAGTTGAGCAGTCAGTAGATCCTCCAACATCGTTCCAGCCCTGCTTGCTGCATGTTACATGCCCTGCACCACCCAAACACAACTCAGAGCCGACCCTAGAACCTGTGCTCCCCTCCAGGCTCTCTGTTCAGCCCTGGGGTCTCCTGGCACCAGGCTCCCCTCAGCCCACTCGCCAGCCCTACAGCTGACAAGGCTCACACTGAGGGCACAGCACCGGTGGCCTGGGAGGGCTGGAGCAACAAATGATACCATTTGCTGTCAGGGCTCAAAATAGTATCTGGAGAAGGAATAAAGGAAATGTGGGGTTATTGCACTCATCTTCTCTCAATGTTCTCAGCAATGCTCTTTTTCTGTCCTCAAAGCTAAGATTGTGTATTTTACTTTGTAGGCTAGCACTGGAGAGAAAAGCTGGTCGAAACATTTCCTTTCTCATCAACTGCTACACAAAGAAAGGGACAAGACTTTTCTAAGAACTGTGTTACTGCAGCTTTTGCTGGAGTTGTCAACAGCACGCACTGAACAGAGAAAAGGAGGTGGGGGGCAAAGGCAGAAAAACTAGAAGAGTTATGCTGAGAGAAAGTGGTAGAGAAACCACTGATGATGTAGAAATACGCACAATTTTACTGACCCTCCTTTAGGATGCACATGTAGGATACACCCTGTGTAATGCATCTTATTGACTAGTAATGAGAAATAATGAAATGCCCAAATCAGGTATAAAATCTCTTCTAATTGACCTTTAAATTGTACACAACTATAAGTCTATGAAGTACAAGACTAAAGGCGTGTCTGAAGTACTCTGAGATGGCTTGCATAACTCAAAACTGGTTTAATTAGTCAGGGGTAATTTACTGACTGACCCTCTGAAATTCACGTTGAACCACTTAGAGTAGTAATGTCAGTCTACTTTAAAATATCTGAACAAGGCACACTTGATCTCAGGATTTAAGTATTCTGGGCTCCTCATACACACTATCTTCTGTACTTTGTCTTTTTTTATAGATGGAGGCATATTAAGAAAAAAACCAAAAAAACCAACAACTCTGGAGCACAAAGCCTACACCCCCTCACTGTTGTGTCTTGGGCGGCGACAGATCAAGATCAAATAGGTGCAAGGGGCAGTGCTCCCACTTGCCTGGCCCCTCCCTGCCGACCGAGGTCATTGCTTCTGTGCAGTGATGAGTACACCACTTATAGAAGTGGGTCCTGAATAGCCACACTTTTCAGCCTTGCAGTACAGGTAACAGAAACTAGACTATAAATTGTGGTGGTCCCAGAGTTGCTTCCTGAGCCATTATGTCATCCCTTTTGTGGAGGCAGCAGCTTTCATCAGAGGAGCATGATGCATGGCTGTGGCAGTCTTCCCTTCAGCCAGCTGACTTTAATTTATCTGAGACATAGAGCCTTTGATTTCAAGCAAGTGAGATAAGGAAAGAAAGAACTGCAAAACCACATGACTCCAGGAGCAGTTGCTTTAAAAACCAAATGGACATGAGAGAATCAAAACAAATCCATGGCAGTTTACAATAGCTACCACCTTCTATGGTCTTGCAACTATAGCATTTATGCATTTTCAGACATTCACAACATGCCATTTTCACAAGACATTCAGTGAATAAAACATGCTAAAATAATTTCGTGCTCTTCCCTCAAGTAGACCCACCCTCTCCTTCTAGATATGACAGGGTTCCTCTATTTTAATGAAGCCAATATCTTGCAGAACTAAATCCCAGGAGTATTTTACAAAAACCAGCTGCATCAAGAGTATGGGAGTTTTAAAGCAAGCAGAAACTCAGATCTTACAAGGGTTTTGAAGCCCAGATATGAGTGCAGTATTTGGTTCGTGTTACAACTGCTATTAAAAATTACAAATTATTTGAAATTTGGCATGTTAGAATACAGCTTTTGTTTGCAGTTTTATCTGTAGTTGCCTAGACGATAACTCAAGCATCTACAAAAGACTGCTCTCTAAAAGCATTTTGTGGTGGACCTCTCTACAGCTATTGGAAGAAATAAATCTAGTCAATTTTCCGAGATTTTTGTGACACTTCACAGGAGCTTTGACCAGGTACGTAACATTCAGAAATCTTGGAAAATAGTCATTGTGCCCCCTTAGGGCAGCACTAGGCAGCAGGGGAGCAATCCTGATACGATCCCCAGTGTGTTGCTATGTGGCTACAAAGCTCCCCGTGGTTGTCCTGTAAATCTCTGAAGAGGGGATGGAAACAATTGACACATGTGGTCAATCTAGTCTTGCAGAGTTCTGGCAGATGCACTGTGCTATCTTCCTATCACACCATCAGCCACATGTGGGTGTAAAGTTAATAGGAGTTCCCCACATATACAAGCCAGGCAGGATTAACTAGGAGAGCACTTGTCTGTATTCAAGAGAGATGGACTTTCTTCTAGAGGAATACTCAGAGCAGGATCCTAGCTCCAGGTTAAGGTGGCCATAGAGAAGCTCATCTTTCTCCTTTCTTTACTGAGGGTTTAGGGAGATGGCCTTCACTAGGACAAACTCTTTCTCTGTGAAAAGCATGAACCTCAAAAACAAACCTCTGAGTCATTACGGCAAAAGATGACAAACTTTCTGTTCCAAACCACTGTGTGCCATCTCACCAAAATGTCACATAAAAGTGACACAAGGGTTTCAACAAAGCATTTAATAGTGAAAAATTGAAATATGTGTCAAAATAAACTGGAAAAGCCAACATGCACTATCATAACCAGACTATCACAACTGTTGTCACCCACAACAAAGGCATTTAATCCAGGAAATCTATAGCATAAACAACCTTGAGCACTTTGATATTAATTTTAAACTACATGCAAGAGGGTGATATCAGGGTGCCTTGGAAGGGGGATCATGCTCCACGGAGTAAATGGACACCAAACTTCATGGGTTCCACGCTAGATGACCTGAGGCAAATGGCTTCCTGCTCAGAGACCTGGCAATTAACTCTGCGTGCATGAACAAAAACACATGAGGTTTCTCAACATCACTAACAACACTCTGCCCAGTATATCAAGACCAAATGAGAACATCAAAGCCTCAGAGAAATAAATAAGCAAGCCATTGTATGCAGAGAGGCTGCAGGGAAGGGAGAAATAAAAATTCCAGCTAGCTCTTGCAGGTGACCCGCCAAAGCCCTAAAACTCTTAACACAAGCACATTACAATGGAACACACTATTAGCAGTGATTGCATCTCCTTTCAGCTCTCTCCCTCTTCCCCCTTGGTGGAGGTCATCAAATTGAAAAATACAAAGTTTCACATCACAGCCTTTGATTAGAAATGCAACTCTTAGTGGTTGCAGGTTCCATCCCATCAACTTATCAAGGTCCATCTTGGAACAATTTTACCTGATTGTCCTTGCTACATTTTTTTTTTTTGAAGTCCTTCTAAAATTTCTTTTACCTCTGCCCTGAACTTAATTTTTGAATTATTTTCCTTAAGAACTGTTTAAGGAGTATTCTATCTGGTAGCATGGTCCTTCAGAGTAGGGATCACCTGTATCAGACAAAGGGGCCAGCAGCTGCTCTCCAACAGAAAGCAGACATGCCAGCGGCTGCTCCAGAAGGTGCTCTCTGCTGTGGGATGGAATGGGGATACACATACCTGACCCATCAGTCGATCTGACAAACAGGCTATCACTGTCCCAGGCTCTCCTAGAATGTATGGACACAAACTAGGAGAGAGTACAAGGGCCATCATGCATCCATGATCCATCCATTTGCACATCAGATTTCTATATATTCCAAAAGGATCACATTTCAGCACCCTCTGCCAATTAGACAACTACAGAAAATACTCCTAATTTTAGAAGCGATACAGACAGTACTTATCCAATGTCTTTAAAATGGACAGTGTTTAGATCATATACTATATGCTGTACAGTCAGAAATCATTCATTATTGATTCTTTTAGAGGCTTAGCTGTCAGCTCCCAGTCTTACTGCCAACCTCATGACTAGAGTATCACATCCCAGCAAGAGCGGCACACTAATATGCCCAACACAAAACAGATGGAGTTAAGTCTGTTTAATAGTAGAAAGCAAATAGGAACAACAGATCGCTTTATTCTGATAAAAGTCTGAACTCTACACCCAATCTATCATTCCCCTAGATATCAGTACTCTACTAGATTAAAAAATTAGAAGGTGGGAAAGACCTACACCCAGGAAAATCATTCCAGTAGTCTTAATATTTTGGGCTAGCACGACACTCAGTAGATGCAGAAGTATTACTAAGCTTGGCAGGCTCCATTTAAAATACAGTGGCTGTGACTTTACATGACAAATCATATAAAGAAAAGAAATCTAAACACAGCAAGCATCACAGCCCTCCTGGAAGGATATCTTTTGACTCATAAGGAGAAAGGAAAGGTTCACATCCTGCCCTTCCTGCCTACAGATATGCTCCACAGAGGCCTCTCATATCCTGCCCAGTTCCCCTGTCTGTCATGGAGCACAGCATGGCATTTCTTAACTGGGAGGCAGCAGCACCAGCTCAGCCAGTGAAGGGGCTCTGGGAGCTGAAGCATGGCTGCTGAGGAACATACATCCCGAGGGAAACCACAGCCACGATCCTGCCTAGGTGCACAGCATGCCACTCCAAAACTGCCCGCAGATCAGGACTCCAGCTGCTTCCTGCAATGTTAGGCACTGTCTGGAGATTTTCCAGAAATTACTAAGACTCTTGTTCTTCATGTTACTCACTTCTGCCTTCTCCACCCAAACTCAGCATCCCCTCTTCTCCACCTGCACAGCAAAGCCAGTTTTGATGTGTTGTTTTTTCTTGTCAACATTGAAATAGTTAGCATTCACTTTTTTCTCACAGCACTTTTTACAAAATGTTTTTGAAAGCTTAATTAATTTTTCAGAAAGGAGTTCAGCATCCTTTGAGATACCTAGGTGTAGTCTCTGCACTGTCATTCACAGGAGGTTGCTCAACCGATTGCATTGTTTTTGTAAGCAGCTGCTAGAAGGGATGCATACAAATCTTTTTTGTAAGAGCCTTACAAAGCCCATAGAGACAGAAGTATTTAGCTCAGCATCCTTTGGCTGCTCTTCTCCCAAATAATTTTAGAACTGTGGAACCAAAAAAGGTGAAAAGCTAGCCTCAGAACCGGGAATAGGACTTCAGCCTCTCCTGTTTCCAAATGTGGTGTCTTTTGATTCCTTTGTTGAAACTCTTAGTAAATTACTAACGAAAAGGAGTGTGATGATCTCATCCTAAAGCACATGATAAAAGCGGCATTAAGGTACAAGTGTGTGATAACCGTGTATTTCAGAGACGCTCAGGGCTGATGTAAGTATCACTCCAAGGTAGCTGTGGTAAGATGGGAAGAGCATCAACAGAGATGACCGATCTCACAGATTGACACCTTTATTACTACCCACTTTGTGACCAGCACAAATTTTTAAAATAAGAATGTACATACCTCACAGATTATGCTTATTGCATCTCCCTTAGAAAGGGAAACCAACATTTTTAAAAGTAATACTTCCCAGAAAAAGAAACCCAAGGGCTTTCATTAATTTCAATTTCATTAATTGTATCTTTGCAAAAGCAACCAAGCATGAAATGCAAATGTAGAGCTTAAAAGAAAAAAAAGTTATCTGCCTGCTATAGAGATGAAACTTTACAGAGTTGCCCTTAGCAAAATATTATTATAACAAAGCACATGTGACCCAAACATGACAACTGTAGACAGTGGGAAGAAAACAAAAGAGGAAGAATTGCTTAGCTTCTCTTTCAGAACAGATCACTTCCATGCAAAAGTCACCTCCTCCACACTCCACCTAACACCCATTCCCCAATGCACCAGTTAAATACTGCCCCAAAACATAGCAGAACAAAATTTTTCCCTCAAATGTTTCTCTGAAAGTTAATATACTCCCCCTCTTCCCCTCACCCCCATTTGAACAAGCAGAAAACAGACCCTACCAAAGCCTGACTTTCAGTCCCATGAGGATTCAGAACTGAGCTTAGACTTTGCACTTTTTAAGCCTACGTCCTAAGTTGCATAAATATATTAGCAGTGAAGGAGTAGGTGGGCCTAGTTAATGCAGAAGCTGACCAAGGAAACCTGCCTCATGCTCTCAGCCAGCCACAGGTGATCAGATGTGATAGTCTGACGTTTGCTTGGTATCATGTCAGCCTAAGGTCAATTCTCCCTACTGCAGAGAAGGGAGAACAATTTACTGGCTTCAGCCTCTTCTTTCAGATCAGTTTCTGCTGGGGTAACTCCTGCTCCATCATCAGAGCTTCTCCTTTTGCTTCCACCCCTAGAAACAGCTCTTATCAGTTCTCTTCCCTCACTTTCCAAACAGCTGCCCTATCTTTCCTTTTAAATGCTTTCTGTCCATTCTCCAAAGTACCACATCTGACTAAAATATGGGCGTCCTCCTGATGTCAGAGCTGTGCCCCTGGCTGAGCTGTGTGCCATGCAGCAAGGCCAGATATGCACATAAAGAGAGAGCTGTGGAAAAACAAATGGCAGTTTACCGGCAATCAGGAAAGCAGCTGTGTTGCAATTTCTGCTGTAATGATTAGTGTTCAAAAATCACAGATGACAGGCACCTGAATATTACACTTGCATTTAAATATAATGAAATTTTTAAAGTAAGGCTTTTGGAGTGCTTCCGTTTCAATTGTCTAAGTCATTAGGGTGAACTTGGGTCACATCTTCATCCTTTTATTGAAAAATAAAACTTGGAATTTACATTTCCATTACTCAAAAAAAAGAAGCAAATTTAAATTTTTACATCACTGGCTGCAGGTGCTAGGATGTTAAATAAATCATCAAGCCAGTGATGAAATCTGGTGCATTCACAAGACTCTGGTGATGTAGTCAAGATGATAAGTATTCATTTCAGCTGTGGCTGTAAACACAGGCATGAACTTGATTCACAGAGCCTGTGCTCCTCTAGAGAAGCTTTATTCTCCACTGCCCAGCAAGCTGTACCATCAATCACTCTGGACTCTCTCTCAAATCAGAGTTTCAAATTGCTATGGAAAAGTATAATAAAACCTGCTTTGCACTCACTAATAAGAGTTAAGAAAGAAGTGGAAAATCATATCCAATCTGTACATTTCATTTTTCCTATATTGTTAATGACATGCTTCACTTCATAAAACTTCATTAAATAGTAGAGAAAAGAGAGAAACATCTACACAAGCAGGGACACAGTGCACTTCATGTCCATAAATTCATTGAAGGGGCACAAGACACTTATTACTTCTGTAATACAGCAAGGAGGGGGAGTAATTCCAAGGAGCAGCTGCTTCCAGTTAGGGTAGCTCAGCTGGAAAAGAGAGGTGCCTGTCAAAGTAATTAAAATGAGAAAAAGCCATCTATCTGAGACTCCAGCTTTTAAGCACTGGCCAACCCCCTCTCAAAATGTAATTGAAAAAAAAAAAAAAAGACAAGTGAAAAAAGGCTTAAGCATTGCTGAAAACATACCTCCAAGCTATTCTCTCAATAAATATTTTGGGAAGTTCATGAACAGAAGGATTATTGAGACTGTGGTGGTGTGAGTGGGAGGAATTTACCCTCCACAACTCAACCAACTGCACCAATGATGATACAACAGCCCTTGAGGGCAGTGAGCTTACTGCACCTGCTCCATGTTGATGAAGTTTTACAGGGAAGTTTTTTTGTTTAAATATATGTAGAGTAGGCTGGTATCTCTGGTTCTCAGAAAAAAAGAAAGAATTTTCATTTGCAAGGATTTAATAATTAGGCAATTCTGTTTTACAAGGCCAAATATGCTTCTTCAGTACAATGTGTATCCTGTAGCAACATATGCCTAACAAAAAGTAATTGAGATTTGGATTTTTGAAAATTACTAATACACTTGATCCCAGAAGTGCATCACACGTTCCTTTTGACTTCTGTGGGAAGATGTGATTTGTGCGAATAAATTTAAACAAATAACTGTTGCTTGGCTAGATGAAGGTTAAAGGGACTGGAAAGGATGCAGTGATTATCTGAAAGCACGAAGGGTGTGTAAGCACCAAGGGGAAAGCCAGATTGCAGACGAAAGCTCAAGAGGGTGTAACTCAGGGCAATGAGATAAATGTATGTGTTTTTAAGCCCTGAAATACTGGCTCGTAAAACGATGACATTATTTGTGTATGCAAACTGGTCATTTCAGTCACTGCTGTTTGTCACCGAGGACAGAATATGTGGAAAGGAATTAAAAGGAATGAAAAAAATTTGCTATATTAGTGAGGGGAATATAGAGAGAGCAGAAGTAACTCTGTGTCTTAGGGACAAGCCAAGTGACCTTACGCATTCACTCTGTATTTGCTGTCTCTGCCGCTGAGGAGGCAGCAGCAGGGATGGGCGGTGAGCCCACGAGGCTTTGGGCTAGATACAATCCATGACTTAATTTCACATGACTTGCAGCTCCATGAATTATTTTGGGTGGTTTTAATGGATGATTCTAAGGGGAATGCTATCTGAGCAATTGCCTAAGAAGTCTGAAAAGCCTATGTGGCCCTTAGGTTTCCCATGGTGACACATGAGACATTTAGGGAATACATAAACACACAGTAAGATGTCAGCAAGGTTTTGGGTCTCATGTAGACAATTTTCATTACTCACCACATTTCAGGGGTTTATACAGAAATCTAAAACTCCTAGAGATAAAAATTATATTATTGTATATTATTAATTATTTATTATATTTGTATATGTAAACTGCAGGTGCAGACAGATCTAAGAAAAGATTGCCTTTTGACTTGTCAAAAAGACAAATTCCTTACCTCCTAAAAGCATTCTCCAAGTGTTGTGATACCTTTTTAACTCCTANTAGTAGAGAAAAGAGAGAAACATCTACACAAGCAGGGACACAGTGCACTTCATGTCCATAAATTCATTGAAGGGGCACAAGACACTTATTACTTCTGTAATACAGCAAGGAGGGGGAGTAATTCCAAGGAGCAGCTGCTTCCAGTTAGGGTAGCTCAGCTGGAAAAGAGAGGTGCCTGTCAAAGTAATTAAAATGAGAAAAAGCCATCTATCTGAGACTCCAGCTTTTAAGCACTGGCCAACCCCCTCTCAAAATGTAATTGAAAAAAAAAAAAAAAGACAAGTGAAAACAGGCTTAAGCATTGCTGAAAACATACCTCCAAGCTATTCTCTCAATAAATATTTTGGGAAGTTCATGAACAGAAGGATTATTGAGACTGTGGTGGTGTGAGTGGGAGGAATTTACCCTCCACAACTCAACCAACTGCACCAATGATGATACAACAGCCCTTGAGGGCAGTGAGCTTACTGCACCTGCTCCATGTTGATGAAGTTTTACAGGGAAGTTTTTTTGTTTAAATATATGTAGAGTAGGCTGGTATCTCTGGTTCTCAGAAAAAAAGAAAGAATTTTCATTTGCAAGGATTTAATAATTAGGCAATTCTGTTTTACAAGGCCAAATATGCTTCTTCAGTACAATGTGTATCCTGTAGCAACATATGCCTAACAAAAAGTAATTGAGATTTGGATTTTTGAAAATTACTAATACACTTGATCCCAGAAGTGCATCACACGTTCCTTTTGACTTCTGTGGGAAGATGTGATTTGTGCGAATAAATTTAAACAAATAACTGTTGCTTGGCTAGATGAAGGTTAAAGGGACTGGAAAGGATGCAGTGATTATCTGAAAGCACGAAGGGTGTGTAAGCACCAAGGGGAAAGCCAGATTGCAGACGAAAGCTCAAGAGGGTGTAACTCAGGGCAATGAGATAAATGTATGTGTTTTTAAGCCCTGAAATACTGGCTCGTAAAACAATGACATTATTTGTGTATGCAAACTGGTCATTTCAGTCACTGCTGTTTGTCACCGAGGACAGAATATGTGGAAAGGAATTAAAAGGAATGAAAAAAATTTGCTATATTAGTGAAGGGAATATAGAGAGAGCAGAAGTAACTCTGTGTCTTAGGGACAAGCCAAGTGACCTTACGCATTCACTCTGTATTTGCTGTCTCTGCCGCTGAGGAGGCAGCAGCAGGGATGGGCGGTGAGCCCACGAGGCTTTGGGCTAGATACAATCCATGACTTAATTTCACATGACTTGCAGCTCCATGAATTATTTTGGGTGGTTTTAATGGATGATTCTAAGGGGAATGCTATCTGAGCAATTGCCTAAGAAGTCTGAAAAGCCTATGTGGCCCTTAGGTTTCCCATGGTGACACATGAGACATTTAGGGAATACATAAACACACAGTAAGATGTCAGCAAGGTTTTGGGTCTCATGTAGACAATTTTCATTACTCACCACATTTCAGGGGTTTATACAGAAATCTAAAACTCCTAGAGATAAAAATTATATTATTGTATATTATTAATTATTTATTATATTTGTATATGTAAACTGCAGGTGCAGACAGATCTAAGAAAAGATTGCCTTTTGACTTGTCAAAAAGACAAATTCCTTACCTCCTAAAAGCATTCTCCAAGTGTTGTGATACCTTTTTAACTCCTAGCATTTTCCAAATACGTACTAACAGATATGGACTTCTTATGAATAGAAAAGAAATATAATTATCCTCTTGGATAGTTACTTAAAGCAGTTTTCAATGTATAAAACATGATTTAAACTTATGCCTTCTATTGCCTGTACTTGCCTAGCTAGTGCTTATGTTTGTCTGCAAACAGAAAATAATTCAAAGGACCTAGTTATTCACAGCACCTCCAAACATGCACAATATTATCCTCATCTCTAAATGGATTTCAGCAAGGAAGAAACTGGTTTTAAATATTTTAGCATCCATTTCCCAAAGAAGTGTGTATGTACATAGGTAACAGAGGTTAAATAACTGAATTATTTTATACGGATGCATGAGAAAGGATGGTAACAGGTTTCAGGTATGACAGACAATTCAGGGCAGTGTCAAAGGGCTAAACAGTATTAGAGTACTTAGTGAGCCTGGTGGTTTAAAATAAGCTTGACCTGCTCATGTTCATCCAAGAATGCCCAGGCTTGGCTTCAAGATACAAGGATTTTGGCAGTAATAATGACTGCTGTCTCCATCTCTTGTTCTCACTCCTGTGGCATGGTAATTAAAAATGAGGGCTCATGAAGAGGAGAGTTCAAGAAGGCTAAGGGAGGGCAATCACGGGGCTGGAAAGACACACAAATAAGTTATATAATGTTTCTTTTTCTACCCTATTATCCTGTAAGAGTTTTATACAGCCAAATGGATTTGACAAGAATTAATTTTGTCAAATCAATCTAATTTCCTACTTTGGAGGATAATTGGTAGTGGATAACAAGTAGCAGCAGCTGGAATACATATTGAATTTAATAAGGTTTCTCCCTTATTCAACCATTGCCATTAAAAAGTGGTATACAACTGGTTGAAAGAAACACTTTCAGAGATTCATTTTCAGTGGTTGGCACCAAAGGGAAAAGATATATTGAGTGAGGTTTTGGAGGGATCTGTTTTTCAATGTTTTAATTAACAGAATGGCCAGTAGAATAGAGAATATGCTCACTGAATTTACAGATGACAGACAGCTCAGAGTGTTTGAAAATCGCTCCTGAACTTGCATCAAAAAAAGTCATCTTGCTGCAGAAGAGCAAGTTTCATAGGAGGACATACCCAGTACAGCCAGCAGGATACGAACCATGTGCAAGACTCAGCAATCTATGCACAGCTCACCAAGCCCAAGCCCTCAGCTGGAGTTCTGGGCTGTCTTTTGACCCAGTGTGCCCTAGATGTCAAGACTGACACGGACTAATGAGAGAAAATGTAGAAGACAACCATGTAAATGAGATGTTTACAAGCAGAGATTGAAAGAATGAGGATGCTCTATCCAAGACAAAAGAAGAGAATAGGATAATAATTTTCAAATATGTAAAATCTTTGCTTCACTAAGAAAAACAAACTTCTCTGTCTACTGGGGATAGGGCAAGAATGAACAGGTTTAATTGCAGCTGGGGCAGTGTTCGGTTAAACGCTAGAAAAAGCTTTCTAACTGCAAGGTTCATAAAAGTAATGGAATTGATTGCCTGGGGTCAGTGTGGTGCCTTCATCACTGTCTAACCTGTTCTTGAGAGGCTCCCAACATCCCATTATTTTGGTACAACTGATTCTGCTCTGGGGCTTGGAGTCAGATGCATAGCCTCTTACGATTTCTCCAGTCTTTTTTTTTTTTTTTAAGGAACACTTTTTGTATTTTAATTCTTTAAAACCAGACTGTGACAACCCTTTGCACAACAGCCAGCACTAACTAGAAAGGATGTCGGAATGGCACTCATGCCAAAAGGCTGAGATCCAATGCTGCAAGTTAGAATTAGAGTTTACAGGTATCAAGGATACCACAAAGGGCATTGAAATGCTTTGCATGCCAGTGCCACAGAAACAACCATTGTCACCTGAAGAACTGGAGAATTTTTATACAGGCTATTTGTAAATCCTATGATTTTGCTACTGAACTGAAGATCTATCCCAGAGTTTGCAACCACCTGGCCTGCTTTTAATATTAACATTTGCACAAGATGTTTGCGTGGCTGCGGCAGCATGTAACTGATATGACTGAGGATGGCAGTTGCCAGAGGGACAGGCTGCTGCACAAGGAAGCCAAGAATTTCAAACTCAATATGCTTCATAAGAATAATCCTAAAAATTACAGCTGCTCATGGGCAAGGGGGTTGTTTGTTCATTTATACTCCAACTGAAATGTATTAAATACTTGTTTGGATATTCCTACCCCTCTTGGTCATATCCAGTGACGATCACTATTAATTACAGCTACCTTTCTGAAAGTGAAATCATCACCTGCTTTCTCCAAAGAGGCAATTGCTGGGGAAACATATGTAATCTTTCAGTATTTAAATGCTGGAAGCACATTGCAAATGTGGCTTTCTTGTGTAAACCAGACCTGCCAGGGAGTGTACAAGCTTTAGGAGAAGTTACACTTGAAACAGTTATTCTGTGTTTTTCATATCTGACATATGTATGTGCAAGAACTGAGCATGACAGCAGCATGCCAAGATTAGCAGAAACAATTGGGACATATTTTCTTCTCTGAGACCTTCTCACCCACCAGCCTTTTGGAAATAAGACCCTCACTGTTTCTGGAATTCCAAAACTGGACATTTGCAAAATACCTTCTTTGGGAGTCTGAAATGGGGAGGAGGGATGGAGGGGTGTGTGCATTCACACATCCCCAGAGACAGCATTTCACAGACATCTTCATGTTTTTTTACACATACTCAATTATGTCTGTCATAATGGGACAGACATAATGTCATTATGGGATTTCACATACAGTGCTGCTATTTATATTAAAATATATGCACACAATAACATCTGTGGCTACAGATATACCTAATACAATGTATGGTAGCCAAGTCAACAGCAAGTGACCAACCAGACAAAATGGCAAATTCAGCAGCAAAAAGGTATGAATTCCCAAGAGGTTTCACAGGCCAGTTAGCGAGTTATTGCTCTCACTCTTCATCCGGCAGTGAGTTAAAGAAGCTGCTGCTGAGGATAAAACTGCCCTCTAAAACTCCATGGCCCACGCTTTCCAAGGCAGGATGCATGGAGAGTGTGTGTAAGGCTCTGTCAATTAGATACAACAGTAAAATGGCATCCCATCTGCTCTACAAATGTCAAAGAGCTCCATGGCACCTGTCTGGGGGGAAAAAAGCCCCAAACACAAAGGAGCAAGAGTTTACCACAGGTTTAAATACTCCTGTGAAACAAAGGCCTCTTTGTGCTAGAGCTTTCTGCAGCAAAAGTACTTTGGAAAAGTTTGGATTTTTTTTTTTTTTTGCAGTAGTATTTTATATCAGAGGGTGAAAAAAGAGAAACCCTTTCCACACTTTTGCCATACCACAAAAGTCAGAGGCAATTTTGTTATGACTTTCAAAGTGCAAAAACCATAGCTAAAGACTCCACTGATAGGAAAACACTCCCTCCCCTCAAACACAAATTTTGAAAGAAGAATTAAGTTGACAACTTACACTTTATGTATCTCATTTCCCTGCCAGAAGGGTCTAAACACATTTGTAGTAAATTCTAAGTTTGCATATTGCAAAAGGTACCATGTCAATCATAATTCACCCACTCATTTCCCTGGAAACAAGAGCAGTGCAAAGGAGCAGCAAGGAGTTTCCTTTTTCCTTCAACATCCAGGCAGGGTTCTCCCTGTTGCACTGAAGAGAGACAAGGTCTCCTCTGAAATCCCAGCACTCCCCTCCTGCACCCTCTCAGCATTAGCCATTTGTGCTTGCTCTAAAATGTCTGAAAACTAATCCAATTTGCACAAAACACAGAAAATTAGTGTTGATGTGGATATAAAGTTATGACCAAGGCTTCTGAAAAGAGCTTTTTTCCCTCTTGGTATGACTATCTTCTCTGTTAAAAACCAAACGCAATATAAAATCATCAGTGGTTGAACTTTATCATAGCTGAAAATTACCTTGGCAGCTGCAAAAGGAAGTTCCCTCTTTTCAAAGCAACTTGCCTAAACTGCCCCGATGCCAGCCACCCACAAGTCAATATATTGTAATACTTGCATTAATAATGAGTGACAATGTTAGCAAAATTAGAGTTACTGAAGTCAGAGGAACACATACAGTAAAATGAGAGCTTTTGTCTACACATAAGGTTCTGAAAAGTCTAGAAATAAATAGTGCAGGAATAAATAAAGAAGTAGGAAATTGCAGGTAGTGGGACCATGATGAAATTTTTTCTGACAAATGTTTGCCCAAATAGATCTCCTATGTTGTTCCAGTTTCTTAACATGTTTTGCTACTTCTTCAAGTATTATTTAACATGCATTGAGTGTTTATTGCAGAAGCATCACCTAAGGAACAAGATCTTTCCTATTGTACTAAACATTGCTTATAGATTAAAAGCATTTTCACTCTACATCTGAGTCAGAAATAGAGGGTGAAGATGCACGAAGTTAAAGTTATCTGCAATGACAAATGCAGAAGATAAGTAATAGAGCCAAAAAGGAAATCAGGGTCTTCCAAAGTTGTGGTCCAGGGCACTGCCAACTGGACCATGCTGTCTGTACTCCCTGTGCTGTAAATAATCATCACATGCTCCATGACTCTAGGAAAGCAAAGATATTTTAGGAAATGATCTATTTTGCTGGACAACTTTTATACAATGAAGTATAACAGAAATAAACTTGCTAAAGACATTACAGCAACAACAGCAGAAAATAAGCAGCTGAAAGGAGACACTCTTGTAAATGGGAAGGGGAAATGCTCTGTAAGAAAGTCCCAAATCATGTGAAGACATGGGAGTGCTTGCTGTAAAGTAATAATTCTGTACTATAAAGTGTCTGCAAAATGCAGAGTTTCAGAAGAAACTGAAATACCAAATATTTTTACAGTCTTTTCACAAGGAAACTTGATACATTAGAACTAAAAGTACTACAGTCTGGAGAATTTTATCAGCACTGTGATCATTGTGGAGGGTAGCATAGGGTCAGACAGTCATATTTCAATTGTATTTTCCATGTAAAATTATACTAATGATAATTATAGAAGTAGTGGATACTATATCATAGGGACCCATGGTCATCATTTACTAACACTGTACTAAAGATGAAGAATCACAGAGTATTTAACTACTACTGCACTAACCAAGGTTTAGATGATTTACAGTGGTATCTTTTCATTTCACATCCTTCTGGATTTCATGTTCTCCCGTACTGAAAACTGTATGGCAATATGGTGAAAGGGGGGAATGAGAAATAAGACATTTAGAATAATCTAGATCTGGAAGGTCTTTCCAGATCAACATCAATGGAGTAAACTAACTGCTTTTGAAACCTCTACTGTTAATCTTTGCTGCTTAAATAGATAGCAGATGCTTCCTCTTGTTTACTAGCAGCAATGCAGGTAACAAACACTGTGAATTCACCACTAATTCCTAACAGATTGTTTCTGAAGCTGTAGTTTTCCGTTTGTGGTTCGTGGACTCCTGAGACCTTACTAAGTACCTTAATGAAGTCTTTATAAAGTCATTAAGAAAATTTCTTAAGTTTTTAATAGTCTTAAATTCACCACACTCATTTGCATCTGTGCCTAAATATCTTCAGGAATACAGAAAAGTTGCAAATCACTTTTGCTGAGTTTCAACCAGAGTCTGAAACTAACTAGAAAAGTTATGGTGTGGGATCGATGGTTAAACATGCAGGGAATGCCACTGAACACTAAGTACTAATGGCAGCCACAGCTAATGCGTGGGAACTGTTGCAAGCAAAAAGCATGTGGGACAATTGCTTGTTCTGGGTCAGTTCAGTAGTCAGGTCTCACGGCAAAGTCCCAGGAGTCAGGTGACGGAGTAGCACAGAGGCCCTCAAATACACGTACACCGCACTAAACTGCACCATCTTTAAAGTAAGGAGGAAGGAGCAATCAAGTGGTGGAGGTGCCCACAATATTTTCAAGGAGATGACAAACTCTTAAGTCATCACAAGATTTTTCTCTCAAGTTTTTTTTTTTCTAACTATTCAGAAGTTTTGTTTCCATTGGTTAGGATCTTGAGTTTCTTCCCTTGCTGTTGTCTGCTCTTCAATTTATCAGGAGCCCAGGCATGCCCTGCCTATGTGGGAAGTGCTCCTGCTCTTTCCAGGTGCTCCGGTGCCTCAGTGACCTCCTGCCACCCAGAGTTCTGGTCTCTTTCAGGAGGGATGAAAAGCATCTCTTACTTCAAAAAATGGAACAGGAAATGCACAAAACCAAACCCATGGTTTCCTAGGGAAAGTGGGAAAAATTTGGCCAATAATTGGGCTAAGTGAGAAGGTGCAGGGGCTGCCTCAGCATCACCTTAGACCCTACCAACTCGAGTAAAACACCAGGCAGAGAGGAGCACACATGCACATGTGGGCACACATGCACATGGACATGATGGGGCTGCATGCAGAGGCTGTGCAGAGGACACTGCCAACAATGCTTTGACTTCTTTGATCATGGAATAATGGCTCCACGACAGATTCCTTGGTATTCTGCTGTTATCCATCTAGTGAAGAAAGACAGAAAACAACGAAGTGAACTAAATTCCCCTCTCAACTAAAACAGTGCAGACAACAATCAAAACCCAGGGAAGTGATGGAAAGAGGAAAAAAAGAGCACAAACTCTGAAGAGGGGAAGAGGGGAAAAGAGATGCTGGAGTTCACTCTAAAATCACAAAAGGGACAGGAACAAATAGCAGCTCACTCTGGCCACTGTATTACGAGCCTGTGTGCTAATAAAATAGCCATGAGGAATAAACCAGAGGAACTGGATTTCTTAATGCTAAAAAAAGAGATTTAACTGGCACAAGAGAAACTTTCTGAGAATTCACACAACTGAAATACTAATGTAGAAAATTTACAGCTTGTTTGGGAATGACAGGCAGGGGAGAGGCCTACAGTTGTATTTCAGAGGTAACCTACACTCATCCCAAACTCAGAAAGACAGAGGAGAAAGCCCAGTTAGTTTGGGGACATTAATAAGGGAGGAAGATAACAAAGGTTCTGATACCGTTCAACACCTAGTACAGGTGACTACATCAGGTATAAAAGCAGGTTGAATAATTCTTCCTGAATAGTATCACACACAGCAGAACCTGCTGGTAAGCAGAAAGACCTAACTACCCAAACGGTGCTGAAACACAAACACCACAGGCCACTAAGCGTATCTTTGGTATGTGAGAGAAAATGGTCATGGCAAGTGTGGTTGGGGCATGAGGCAGGGAGAGAAACGGAGTCCTCTCACTCCCAGAGAGGTCACCAGAGCAGTCTGGGTTGATGCAGGCTCGCTGGCCCCCTGCAGGGCTGCCCGACGTCAGTGCCCTGCTCCACGCTGCCTCTGCCCTCCGGCCATCACAGCCATGGACAGCAAAATCCTCCTCCACACAAGTCTGGCGAGATCAATAGCACAGATCCAGGCACAACAGGGCAGAAGACAGAGAAAAGGCAAGTAAGTGTTTATCTCTACGAGCCAAAAGTAGGTTTCACAGGGGCCCCACAGATGTTTCAGTCCAACCTAAATTTGCAGGAAAAAGTGCTCGGGAACAAATAATCACACGTGCTATTTGTAAGCACATAAAGATTTTGAGGTCACTTGCCTTTGTGAGAAACTTTGTAAATTATTGTCAAAGTTAATTTTTGTTCAATAGTACAATAACACACCTTACAAATAAGAAGGAAGCAAATATAGCTCCATTTTTATATGGTTCCCAAAGCTGCTTCACTTGGCATATTCATGAAGAGAATGATCTACATGAAATTGTGCATGACAGGGAAACCAGTACTTACCAGTAGCTTCTTATCAAACTGGAAAGATGCATCAAGACATTTTGACACTATTCAATAGTTTTACAGCATACTTGTTTAGGAACTGTTCTCATTTTGAGTCTTGTGACCAAGACATCCATTCTGAGGCTTTTCTGGGGCCTCAGTGACCATCCTCTCCAGATCATGGTGCTCAGCAGAAATCTGCAAGAAGTGCCTGAGCCTGCAGAGGACAGCAGAAAGCACTGAAAACCATGAGTAAGAGAGGACCATGTCTGCTGATGAGGATGATGCAACCTGATTTCTGAGTTTTCAGACTGCAGAAAGCTAGAAGGAGCTGCAGGAATATCAGAGAGCAGATTAGATGCACAGATGGATATGGAAATTGGAGAAATGGGCTAAGACAAAGGGGAAGCAATATGCAAAAAGGACATATTGTTGCAAAACACTTCACTTGGGAAGAAATAAGTTAGGAAGATGAGCAGGGGATGGGAGACAGCTGGCCCTGCGGCAGTTCTCACAAAAGGATCTGCAGGCTCCAGCCCGAACATGAGTCAACTTCTTTCTTGCTGTCACAGAAAAGCGACCATTATATAAAGATTTACTAACAGATGGCACATAAAATAAATCTTTTGCTCTCCTCAAGACCTCCATCATCTGGGCTATGAGAATCATTCCTGACACAGCACTTCAGAAAAGATCTGAACCAGTTATGAAGAGTCCAGAAGAGAACACCTTAAATAACCTAGAGGCCTAGTTATTAGGTCCACAAAGCATGTCCTTCTAAAAAAACCAACTGCCTGGGAGTTAGTGCTAGCTCAGCTGGAAGATCTTCAGCCTAAGAATTTATGACAGTTGAAATTTCCTTGCCCCTCTATAAACACATGAAGTTATGTGGGCATATTTTTTTTATGGAAATGGAGAGGAAAGCAGGGATTTTGAGTCCTCTTGATTTTACAGTGCATGAAAATACAATTCCAGCATATTTCAAATACCAAAAAAAAAATCCACCTAGCATAAAAAGAAACAAAAATGTATTCGGGGAGAATTGCTTACAGGAGAATTCTCATTATTCAGGAAGCCTAGCCTAAGCTTGAGCAGCTGAGATCAAGAATACTGCCTATTTAGAACAGACTGTAAGAGGAAAAAAAGTGAAAACGTTATAGATGTTCTTCATATTTTATGAAGAACCATAGAATAAGATCCAGTTTCTTTAATGTTCTTATTATTTTATCTTAAAACAGACAATACACTTAAGAGATATATAATCCTTCCTCCATAGTGATACCTTCATACAAAATATTTCAAGTGGTACATTTCAAATTCATTTAAACCAAATGTATAGCACCACTACAATATATTTACTTTTATTTACTTTGTCTATTTTCTCTCTTCAGGGAATACACATTTAGCTTCAGTCCTCCTTTTTTCCGTTTAAAATTCTTATGTAACAAAATACGTGAGATGATCAACTTGTGGAAACCCACTTACTTAGGTGGAACAGGGGTCTCTGCTGGAAGTTTAAAATAATTTAGTTCAGTTGTACAGATAATTCTAGGAATTAAGAATCTTAAGATCAATTTTATACCATCTATGATAAAGTGTATATACTGTAAAGTGCTATAAAGATTACTTTATACTTTCAAAATTTTTAGAATTCATTTTGCTGAAGTATCGTCTGAATTTTTTTTGAAGTTTCTGAGTTAAAAGTTACAACTGGCTTCTACAAAAGGCACTGCCACTAAAATAGTGACAAGTCCTCATTTCAATGCCAGCAAAGAACTGTATTATCATAAGCTTTCACACAGAGAAAGTTTGTAAGTCGTATAAAAGTTCCAACTGAAAACCAAACATTTTCTGATTTTATTTTACTAAAAGCCTTTGGTTTGACACCTAATTTAATTCCCAGAGACTGAGAAAGGAATATTCTGTCGTCCTGTGCTCTGGGATCTTAAAGCTCAGCATGTTGCTAACATCCGTGCATCATTGGAAACAGGCCTTGGATGCCCCCAGGCACTTTTTTTCACATCTTGACTGCATTTTCTCAACTGAATTACCCCCACCCATTTGGCAGACAAAAGGCTCGGAGGTATGCTCTGATTCAAAGCTTTACTTTGTAAGGGAAAGTCACCCTTAATTGAGATTTCATTTCTTGTACCATCCCTGGGGAGTACTAACAGCTTCAGCCACCCAATGAATCACTGAACTTTTTTTATGTTCTCCCATACGGGTGCCCTGAACAGAAAATTAGATCTAGACCAAGCGAATACATAGGAGCAACATTCAATTTCTCTCACCTCTAAAACAATGCCAATAGGTGACTAATTAGAAGATGTAGCAAGTGGAAAACAACCTGAATTCAAGCTAAATTCAAGAAGCAAGTTTTCACTAGTATTTAAAGCAGAGAGAGAAAACAATACCCTGCACAACTAACTTTTTATCCACATCCTACTGCTCAAAATTTGTGTTTATGACTCTCTTTCCTTTCAATTTAAACATTCCTCACATTCGTATTTATCCATAAATTTTATTCTAAGGGATATATTAAAAGTATAAACCAACACCTAAATCTTATCTGTAATGATAATTAACTGTCTAATTTAATTTCTTACCTTTTGTGATAAGAAGACAGGAAGCAGCAGAACTGTAATGCTTCTATCTCTCAGGTAAAACCATTTTGAAAGCAACTATTTTCAATCAAATATTCAATGCCAGGAACTAATAAATTCAACTGTAATTAACCATATGATATATTTCTAAAAAGCATCAGTGCAATCTATAGTTTGAAGACACAGTATAGAAATATATGAAGATGGAGTGATCTCAGTGACTTACCATCTGACACTGATGAACAGCAACTGCCTTGACAGGGATTATTAAGTTTATTCTTCTTTACAGCCTAGGCTATTCTCCAAAGCATCTGTGCCACTCACTTCTCCATCAGCTTCCAGACCCAGCAAGGACAAAAACCCCATCAGCCCTCAAAGCAGTACTTCATACTCCAGATGAAAAGCATCAGCAAGCCAAACAGTCCCATTCCTGAGCAAGAGCCACGTGTCCTAAAAATGCTGGGTAACAACTCCCTAAAATATGAAAAAGTATATTGATGGGCAAATACAAAGGCTCAGAGGAGCTGAGCCAAAGGCCTTGCTGACTCCCCAGCACTACATTTCAAACAAAGGCAGAGCCACCCAGCTGCAGTTGTCCGGCTGCAGCCCCCCCTTTAAAAACACCTTCTTCCTTTCCTGCAGGACGTGTCACTTCCACCACCCCGTGCCGGCTGCTGCTGACACTGACTGCCAGAGCACCGGGGTGGCAGGTCTGCACCTGGAATACAAGGGTTCTCTGCCTTGACAAGGGAGCAGCCAGCCCTGCTCCCCAGCAGCACTCCAGCATCGCCCTGAGGGTACCCTTCACCCGGAGATTGCAGCCTTGGCCCAGCCCAGGCTGGTCCTTCACAGCTTCCCCTCCAGACTGGACCAGCCTGAGTTCTGCCTGTTATGAAAACTGCTGATAAGGATTGTACCGCCAATTTGTCATGGCCCTCTGAATCTTATCTAGGACTAAAACCAGCAGAGGCTTTGTAGCTGCACAAATGAAAGTGTACTTGGAATGCAGAAAGCAAGCAAATGTGTTGAAAACTGTGACTTGTTCCTACTTATACATACACAGAAAAATTTCTCTTAGGCATATGCCCACACACACTCATGAAAGATTTTAAAAGTTAGGACCTTAGCAAGATCCCTGCATATTATTTTCTAAAATACCTTTTTAGCTTTATTTGGAAGCAAATTAAAAAACCAAAATACTCTATCAAAGACATATCACTATGAGTTCAAAAGGGGAAAAATGATTCTGAGATGGAATGTCATATATCAAGTCCCACCACACTGCGGTAGGTCACTGATGCTCTCAGACTTTACCCTTTCAGGTTAAAAACATCTTGATGTCTTTCTTATAAGAGCAAAAATGGCATTGTTGTTTCGAAGTACTGGAAGGGGCAGAAAACCATTTTCTACAGATAATGGTGACTGATGATTTCAAGTAATTGCCCCACACTCCATTACTTGCATAAGCTCACCTTTGCAACTCAGCAATTCCTGCATTTGCAAAGCAAAGCTGTGCTCTGGCAGCAGCTCTTTCCAGCTGCTATAGGTGGCATTTTTATCTGCAGCTGTTAAATTAGGCAATTCCTGGAGGGTCTGGTTCTGCTACACTCCTACGAGGACAAAGAGCACCTGACCTCAATATTACAGGGACAAACAGCACAGGTTAGAGCTGCACAACATTCCAACCCCACCAACCATCCGTTGCTGCTCTGGGAAGAGGAATGAGGGCTGAGATTAGGTGAGATGCATATTACAAACAGCTGCCATCCTCACAGTCCAGAACAGGATTTTACACCCACGTTTACATTCAGTGGCAATGGCCTTGTGGCCAAAGTGAGCAGGAGCAGCGTTAGCCCATCCAAGCACAATGGCAACTGTCCGTGGGAGGCAAGAGGCAGAAGCACCAGGCAAAGGACGGTATGTGGGCTGAGGGTGAAGGAGGGTTGGGGACCAAGCCCAACAGCTGAGGGTCCCTGGCAGAAACGAAACGGGAAGGAAGCATCAAACAAGCTGTTGCCTCTTCTCAGGGTTTCATTTCAAGTCCTGAGAATCTCCTGTTTTCATTAAAAGAAAAGAAAAGAAAACCCCCTTGTTTACTCCTTCTGGTATCAGAGAAAAAGATTAAAGTGAGCTAACTTTAAATGCTTCCTTATGCCTTCACAGGGTTTAAAATTTAGGAAGTAAATATGAAGACTTTACCAATCTATTTTTAACCTCATGATTCAGTCTGATTCAAGTATTCAAATGTTTGTATGCAGTCACGGAGGGAATAAATCCTTCTTAACAAGACTTCCATATGCTTTGTATGTTTGTGAATTTTATAAATGTTTAATGACAAATATCCAATTAGAGATGAGTATGCATTTACAAACCTGGTACAACTACCCCACACTAGGAAATCTATAGCATAAAAGGGACAAAAAGAACAGTATGCACTCTGTCTTATTTGTATGGCAGTGTCAGACAGAGACAATTTTCGATTTTCAAGTTGATCGATTTCCCCTCTGAAAGCAAAGCTTTACAACCTCTGCTGAGCAGCTGCAACGTCAGAAAGAAAAGGCTTAAGCTTCCAGATTTTAAATATGAGTAGGAAGTAAGCCAATGAATTACCTTTAGCTGGTTCTCCCACCTTATCTTCATTGAAAATAATAAATGCATAATATATTTCCTGAGGAAATTGTATTGCCATCAGTCTTGTGTAATGCACTGCTGAGGACAGTCTCACTGCATACGCTGCTTCTGCTATGCATCAGACAATAAAGACACGGGGAGAAAGGGACTGAACTTCTCCCAGGGCCACACAAGAAGTTCCTGCAGCTGACCATGGTGTCCCCATGACAGCAATCCTGTGCGTACCCTGTGTCCTCCCGGTGTGGACTTCTCTCACCCCTCCAGGTACCTGGGTCTGTGAGCATGAGGCATTAACTCATGATCCTTTCCCTCCCGTTGTGCCTCCATCCCTTGACCCTCACTGGTTGCCACAGTCTGCTCTGAGTAAAATATTTGTGTGTTCCCTCAGGTTCCCCCTCCACATCTCCGGACCAGGACATTTTAATGCTCTCCTGTAGCAGAATCTGCATCTGTTCCCATTTGCCTCACTTGCTGGATGCCTTTGTGAGCTCGCTTCCTCATTTTTCCATGTCTCTCAGTCAAAGACGTTTTAATTGCATCTGACTTGCCTACCGGAGTGCCTCATGCCTCCTCCTCCTTCTCTCAGGCACCCTCTTCTCCTTGCTGCTTGTCGACTCCATTTTCCCACCTCCTGCTGCAAGAGCGAGGCAAGAAGCATTCCTGGGCATCCAGGCACTGACTTCACAAACTGTAGCAAGAGACTAAGTGGGGAAGATGTTTGCTGGTTGTCATTAATGGATATGACTCTCAGTCATTTATTCATTTATCTGTCAATGAAGTTGTTCTGTTATCTATTACCTGTCAATAATGGAGAGATGTTCTGTGGTTCCCCTTAATTCCTCCACTGTCAGTTTGCTTGCTTCAGGCCAAATCCCCCAATTATTTAAGACCATGAACTGAGTTGGTCATGCAATGTTTATGCCTTTAAACAAAATCTATGCATTGTTTATGCATTTGAACGTAAACATAAATGCATTAAATGTTAAATGCATTTAAACAATCCTGCAATGTTTAAATGCTACGGATGTGAAAACAGAAATGGCATCTAGTGGAATAAAAGACCTTCCAGACTGCCCACTTAAATTGAGGTTTACACACAGTCTTGAAAGTGGAATAAGGATTTATGTGTCCCCTTGGAAAATCACAAGTGCACAGATAAAACCAGAAATGGTATGGAACAACTCAAGAAATTATGTTTTTCACACAAACAATCAGTAACTAACAGTTTTTAAACACAGAGCAATTTTCTACCTATTGTTCCTGATGTACTCTTTCCTGAAGAAGGATCAGGATTGCTAATTTGATTATGGTAACAGTGCATCTCATTTCAGTGATGATGGTTTTATTGCTTTTCCCTTGCTATGGCTGCCCAGAGCTGAAAAAATCAGTGTGAGGAGAGCGTGAGGGTTTCAACAGACCCTCCCTCAGCTCTCCCACAGGCAGGGCTTCCCTGCACCCACACCTCCCCCAGCCAAGGGAATGCTCCAGACTTCCTTGGCCAGGTGAGGAAGTTACCATGTGGACAGAACAAAATTCTTACCCCTTGGCAGGGAGTGTGTGTGCTTTCAGGGGTGTGTAACTCCATATTATTTGATGCATCTTTGTGAAATATCCCCACCCTTGACACTTCAGCAAGTTCAAGGGCTGTTTTTCAGGCATAGCCAGCCTCTGCTGAAGTAAGGAAGAAAAGGCTATCTCCCAGAATCCATCTTGGCTTTTTTGTGTCCAGCAGACAGTATGAATTTCCAGTTCAAACGACCAGAAAGGGCTCAAAATTAATCTAATGCAAACTTTTTGAAGCTTTACTGAGTTAGGATTGCAACAAACTGCTGTCTGAAAACCCTGACAGCTTCATGTACCTTTCCAGCAGCCCTCTGGCCATGGGCTCCCTCCAGAAGCCACTGCCTGGCAGGGACAGTCAGGACAGAATCCAGCCTGGCAGCCTGCCACAGACAGGGCTCCCTGCTCAGTGTGCCCAGGAGCAGCAGTGTGCATCCCTGCTGCAGCCCACCCAACATCCTCCTGCCTAAACTTCACCTAGGGCTGAAAAGGAGAGGGCATTAATACACGGATGCTACTCTGTGTGACTGTGAGCCCCATTGGCCAGCTGAGGAAAACTCTGTACATTGAGTGATCAATGAATGGTCTTGGTAAGTGATTGGTTAGGGATTTCTGGTTATGGGTCTGCGTAACAGTCCTGGGTGAATCAATCACACCAGCATGTCAGACTTCGAGGCGCGACTGCTTTAAAAATACAGCTGGGTTCAGGGACCTAGTTACAAAATGGTTCCAATTTGTAGTGCCAACGGAACCTTAAGAATATCCTATAGGCAAGCACAAGCCCCAGGCTGTCTCATTTGTATTATTCCTTGTTCTGCTTTCTCTTTCTTTTTAAATAAGGAACAATATAAAGAATGAGAACTCAAAATCCAAGTCATGCTGTCAGGAAGAATAATAGACCTATTCTGTACAAAAATGCCTGTATTGTTGGTTTGTTTACTTCATCTGCTTCATGGCCATGCTGCTGTCAGAGCTCTGGAGACAAAGCCCCAGCTTTGAGCCTGTTTCTGGGTGCTGGGCAGGGAGATCTTTTCCCTCTGCTGCTTTTACCCGAAGGGCAGCAGCAATGCACCCCACCCACCCCCATAAGCAATACTGAGGGCAGGAGCTGTGAGATAAATCGGACACATCCAGGCTTCCCATTAAACCCAGCCCTACTACAAAGACCCAATATCTCAATGGCACATGGGGATTTATAGGCAAAAAGCCTATTAAGCATGCAAGGGAGTTAGGCATGGCTAGAACAGCTCTGCACATCTGTGAGGAGGTTTAAAGCTCAGTGTCTTTCACTGGAAGGGCGTCTCCAGAACTACACTCTGCTTCATGTCACCCCAGTAATGACTAATACACTGTCGGAACATCTCTATTAGATTGATGACAAGGAGGGGGCTTTAGAGAGTCCCAAGTCAAATAAATAACTCGACCAAAGTAGTCTGTTCCCATACAGCTATAGCAGCCACAATCTGCTAGAAACTTTCTCAAGAAAAGAAATAGAGAATAACAGTACTACATGAAATCTAAACAAGGAACAAAGTAAGAAAACAAAGGCAATGGGTAAAGGAAGGAGTAGATTGCACAACCTACAAAGAAAGACTCAGCATGGTGGGCTGACATGCATATTAATGGCTGTCTGTTTTTGTGGGATCCCATCTCTTTTTATATCTATTTTTAAGCAGTTTTCTCAGTTTCTGGAATGGCAGTTAAATAAAGAAAAAGTTCCAGTCGTGGGTTACCAAACTACAAGAAAAATAATTATATCTGACTGTCAAGTTAAAGCCCAGAATGGAGAAAGCAATTTCTGAACCTCAGAACAGCCTATAGAAGAAACAATCTTGCTACTTTATTCTGGCAATTTTTAAAGAAGACATTCCCATTCTAGTTAAGCAATCTAAGTTTCTTAAAGAAATAGTGTCATAGCAGGCCATTTTTACTAAAACAGGAATATGTGCATTTTTATAATCAGTTTCTTTAATTGCCAAGAGAAAGCCTAAATCCCACCCTCCACCCACCAAGCACCCTCCCTACCCAGTGCTGATGAATCAGCTGTGCTGCCCCCACATTTGTGATACAACGTGTCAATAGAGTGGATGGAGATGATCTCTCTGCAACACAGAGCCTAACACAGAGGAGCTGTAAACAAGGCAGGGACCCAAAACAAAAACACCAAACATTTTGATGGTAAATTCGATTTAGTTGAGCCAGCTTCATGCAATCTTAATTTAATTCAGTGTTACAAAAATATGCCCTCATGTGAAGTATTTTCAAATGCCTGCGACAATGTTAGTGTGAAAAATTCTTTAACTCATCCAGTTCATTCCAGACGATGTTTCCTGCCAGCTACATTCACCACAAATGCTGTCTGGTAAATAGCAGCTGCAAAGGAAGGATAAGGATGCCAGGGTACACTTCAGTAAACACTCCTTCTCAGTGGCTCACTATATCCTGGGCCAAGCAAGCTAATATACATTCACAGCCATGTGCAAAAATCCTCAAACTTTGCTTTCGCAACTTCCCGAAGGTGAGGACAGCAGATGAAGGGCATGCCCGTACTTAGTGCCGCCTTTGTGTAAGGGCCGCAGCGAGGCGCAGCCCCTGGGCCAGGAAGGCGCTTTCCCGGTGGAGCAGCACGTGCTTGCTTCCCTGCCACCCATCCCGGGCTCCTAGGGCTGTGCCCTGCCTTTTGACGGGCAGCACTGCAGTGCTCGGGAATTACACCCAGCTGTTCTCATGCCTCTTCTTGTTTGCTCACCCAGCCCGTCTTGTTTTCTGAAGCCAACACCTTTCCCCAGAGGCTGCCAGGCAGCAGGCAGGAAATGGGGGTGCGGGCCGTGCTGTGCCACAGCCAGGCTGGCCCAGCACATACCCCCTTGGCAGCGCCATAAAGGCACCTGCGAAGGATGAGGCTGCTATTGAGCAACACTTCCCCGAGATCCTGCCCAGAAGAGGCTCCCCAGGGGGAATGGCTGGAGCCGGACAAGCTGTGATGACCGGTCTGGGAGAGTACTGCAGGCGCCAAAAACCAGAGGCAGAGACAGGCTTTCCAGGAGCCACACCTGCGGGGATAAACACACATGCAGGGCAGGCAGCTCTCCCTGGGGACCAGATTGCTGCCTGCTGGCGTCACTGCCTCTCCGCCAGGGGTTATCAGTCTTCCAAAGGCACTAAGGAAACTGCCGGTGTGAATGGCCCTAATCTGCTTCTTCTGCAGCCCCTGATAACCGGGGGAGCGGCCGGGCAAACAGGACTCTTGGCCAGCGCCACAAGGAGCTGAGGGGAAACTGCCTTTCATCAGTACAGAGGATCCAAAAGAGCAGGATCTATCCATACGCCGATGCCAAGTCATTCTAGAGCCACAGTGACCAAGCACCCTATAGAGCACTCGCTTAAGAGCACAAGTACAACCTCCCTACCCCGTGGTTTTAGCTGACCCTGATTTATACAGGAGCCAGCTGAGGGGATGCTTACAGGCCTGCACTGCTATCCAGGAGCTCACTCATCCCACATTGCTACTGACTGCATGCTGCTGAAACCTCCCCTGCCTTCTCCCTGTTCTCTCCAGTTATACAATTGTTTCCCAAGGTGGCTGCATGTCAATTTGTTTGATTAACCAGGCAGTGAGCATGTTAGGAAAACTTGCCTGCGAAGAGAAGAGACAGAAAAGAGAAATACTATCATCAGGAAGTTATATGACAGTTTCTGTCACACAGAAGGACACAGGCTGGTGTGACTAGAAGACCTGGTCAGTAACAGTAGCAAAGGAATGAAAATAAATTTTAAAAATTAAAAAAAAAAATTAAGAATAAATAAATTTTTGTTGCGGCTTCCCTCCTCTTCTCCCATCTCTCCCCCCTCCCCCACCAAAAAATGAGGGGACAAGAAGCAGACATATCAGCAACGCTTCCAGAAGCTCACAGGGAGAAGAGCTCACCTAACCTCATCACAGCATGCCTATAACCAAGTGAACTGCACAGGGGAAGAACAAATGGCAAAAATTGACTATTCCAACTTGACAAACTTTTGCTTCAGAAAACCCTGAAACATGAAACCTAACGTTCAGTAAACCTTCGCTCCACCTTCCCAGCAACAGTCTTGGAAAATAAATGGGAGGTGTCAAAATGAGACCCTGGGATTGCTGGTTCAGCACCAGTGCCTGTTTGGGCTGAGGTACCCTGGTCATCAGTATTGCACTCCATTAATTAAAACACCTAAATTCATACTAAAGAAACCCACGCTCCATGGCTTAGAACTTTTTAGCAGTGATAGGCATAGTCATCACTGGCACTGCTTGAATAGTACCTTATGACAGATACTTTAAAAGCAATTGACAGCAGCCCTGCAAATAAGAGCAGACTTTCCCACATACAGCAAAACAAGGATCTCATTGATAGGTACCAGGGGAAAGGAGAGGGGAAAATGTGGTGATATCATCATATAAAATCAAATTACTTCTATGCTGCAAAACTTTCCAAATTTTTTTCTCCCTTTTTAGCCACCTCTTATATTTTAGGTTGAGGTGGTTTAACCTAGTAAGGATCCCATTTCTAGCCTGTCACCTTTTCCATAGTTTACTAACATCATTACTTAAAATATAAAAGTTCAAACGTACCAAAGCAAAGAAAACACAGGTCAAGAGAGCTGAACACAACTGAGAATGTGGGAGGAAAACAGTCCTGTGAGAAGCTGCTTCGGCACTAGACAAATAAAATCCCCTCTCCCTGGATACAAAGACATAACTCTTATTTATGTGAATGGGAAACATGCTCATGCACTGAGGGGGGAATAACTTCCATAGATCAGCAGAATGACTGCACTGGAGATAGCTAAAACCAGACTACATGGGCAATGAATGTGAAAATAATTTCAGCCATCTGGGCTATGTAATTTTTCACAGATGCTTTTGGAGCTGGATGGACCGTGTTACCTCTCTTTTCCCTGACATTTCTTCAATGTTTGCAAATTGCTTTCTGTGACCTGTAGGACGGTACTCCATAAAAATTTGGTCTGTTCCTTTCTGCCATCATCCCAAGTGTTCAAACAGACCTCTGTGACCGGTTTTCCTTCCAGAAGGATTCTGCAAAATACCCTGCTCAGTCGGATGCGGACACCTGGCAGGTATTCAGTAATGCGTCCACACAGACTGCGGTGCAACCACCTCCAGAGACATCTTCAAAACCCTCAAATTGAAAAGAGCTTAACTCATTGTGTAAAAAGCTTTTTCCTGGGTACCTGAAAAATACACACTCACCGACTCAGTAATACATAGGGATGCTACTCTCCATTGCTGTAGCTACCAAAATTAACTGTCTCCCCTTCTGTAGAAGAGGACCACCATGAAAACAAAACAAGAAGCTCTTAGTACTTTTCATTCAACTGTCTCAGAGCATTTTGTAAGTCTGAGGCATTAAAATTACAGAAAACATGATAGACTTCATGAGCTACTTGTGTTTCAGAGTTTGTTAGCTGGATTTTAACCAACTGAATTTAGTTGGGGGGTTTTTAGCTATTTTTTTTTTTCATTCCTGTTGTAAACTCTTGTGCAGAATATCACACAATGTGCTGACTCTGGTTCTAGGGCACATAGTACTAAATAAAATAAAACCTAGGTATTTGGCATAAACCACCAAATCTGTCCAAACTTACACTTGGATAGAATTTGTTTTGATGTATTTCTGAAGGATAACTTTTTTTGTTCTGGCAGGCATTACTCCTGACTAGGAACCGTCTGTCCTCTGAATCCAGCATAAACAGAAGTCTGAAATACATGCTGGTTTTCAGGTTGTTTTGCAGGCTAAGTGAGTAACCATGCACCCAAGTCTGATATAGGACACATCTATGTTGCCAGTTTATCTGGATATGGTGTTGTACAGACCTGATGTTAATGGCATGATGGATGTTTGTGGGACCTCAGTGCTTGCACCACTCATTCCAAAGGTCACTTTAATTTACCTCTGGAAGCTGCTTTTTTAGAGGCACGAAGCTACTTCTGGATGGTATCCAACAACATAATGCTGAACAACCAGCATGGTCCATAGCACTGAGAACAGCCCCCACAAAAGAAACAGATCAGAGCTAGTCTCGTATTTGTGTGCAGTGGCCTCCCAGTTTTGTACAGGCTCTTCATGCACACTGAAAGCAGCTGGCAATCTAGACCTGTGCTTTTGGACTTCATGCAGCTGGGACTATGATTCTTGGAGCATTTCTCTGATGGCAAGGATAGTTTAAACAGCCCTGGCTCTCCTCCTTTGGACATTGGTGCCCACCCCACTTCCCTCCCTGTGCTCTGCCAAAGCCAACTATTTACGCAGCTGTGTGGTAAAATGTTTCAAGGAGCTGACCTGGGTGGGGAGAAAAGGAACCTGAGAAAGATTTTTTTTCCATCCAAATCACTTCTGTGATCAGGTACATCAGGAAGCCACATGAACACTTTTGTTGGCATAGCCTGGGGTGGGCAAGAGGAAAGAAACGAGGCTGCTCTATGGGAGGTGTTATTCAAACAGTGCTGCTCCTTGATGTGGAGCCACAGCCAAAGCCCTCTCCTATGTCCCTGAGAAGCAGCATTTGTGGGCACAGTTCAGGTATTCATTAGTAATAGCTGGGCCTCCCTTTTTAAACTTTCTCTCCTTCTCATGGGGCGGTGTGGAGAAACAGGCTCACGCGGCTCTGCTAGAATGAAGTTGAAGCCTTGTAAAGCTAAATAAAGCTGGGCATGACTTTTTATAGGCTTGGTAAGAGTGCCCGGTGGAAACAGGCCATGATTATAACCATGGCAGTCTCTAACTGCATCTTCAAGTGGCGTCCCAGGTCTGCCACCCAGATATTTTTGAAGACCTTTGAAGTGAGAATGATCACTGTTATTAAAACTAAGCCGTTTTATATCTTCTGAACTCCAGCCAGCAATGAGACAAAACTAGGTAAGCATTTTATAGAAATCTGCAGGTAGCTGAAGAAGTTAAGTCTTACTCTGTGACCTGTCACAGTTTCTATTGATCTTTGTAGACAAAACCAACTACATCTAACAGGCAAGCCTGGTTCATTGTATTGCCTCCCCTTATTTCAGAAAACTGTCTTGTGTCTACTTGTGTACGGAAAAACTAGAGGCTGCCTAAGAAAGGAAAAATCCTTCTCTCAACTCCAAATCTTCAACTGCTAAATCACCGCTTTTTGAAATAACTAAAGCTTATCAGGAGTAAGTCTGTGACTCCTGAGGTTAGCCAAGCTCTGAGAAGCGTCATTTCAAGCCTCTTCTGCTACAGGGAATACTGCTAGTTAAAACTTCCCAGTATCTCCCTGAAGAAGGGTTCCTGTCTCAATGGCAGGAACTGTTAAAGGGACCAGGTTGCTTTTCTTGTACAGTGTCAGAGGCCACATGACCAAGTACATCTGAAACCCAAGCAGTAAAAAGAAAAGGTGGAAGTCGCAATTTCCGTTCAGGGATATGGAAACACATTTTATTTAAAGGAAGCAAAAGGTGTTGGACAGTCCAAACATTTTACAGCTAAGTGAATCAGCTGCTCTCACTTCTTGCAATGTGCATCAGTTTTGCAGGTAGGACCTGAAAGACTATGGGAAGAGGAGGGCAGCAGAGATACAGACCCAAATGTGACAAAGATCAGGAATCCTCTAAGAGGTGCACTGCAGCTGTTTTAAACCTGGGAAGCAGCAAGACCATATAAAATCAATAACTAAAAACCTGTTTTCCTTCTACCTCAGTTCACAAACAGAAAACAAATAACAAGCACTACAAGCCCCTGATGGACCACTTGTAACTTAATTTTTTTTTTTTTTTTAAAATCCAGAAACAATCACAAATGTGCAAACACAACACAGAGAGAATTCACTGCTCTTCGTATTGGTTGCCTTCTTATTTGAAAATAAAATAGTTCTCTCTAAATAAACCATCACTCCTACAACAATCTGTGGTTTGTAAAAAGCAGGCAGTGACTCTTGGAAGTGTGCAGGTCATGGGCAAAAGAGGCTGCCCTTTTTATTTAATGTGGGACTGCAGAGAGGCGTTTCACAGCCCTTGCAGCAGCACAGTGCCCTGGCTTGCCGATGGTGAGCGAAGGGAGCATCACTTTTGGCTGCGCAGGGCCCCCTGGAGCACGGGTTCAGAACTGGGACAGTTGAACAGCACTGCCCCGGGGATTCCAGCTCCCTGCTGCCGGCCCGTAATTCCTGCACTGGTTCACATCAACATAGTTTCAGTATTCAGCTGGATTTTAGAAACTGCCTTGCTCACCCACACCACTCACAGCACTGAGCCCGCATTTTAAGATTTTTTTTTGGTCTTGTTTTGGTCCTAGCAAACAGATACGGCATGAACTATGTCATCTTCTCAACTAAATCTTACTGGCTTAGTATTTAAAAGTTTTAATTTTTTCATTTTTGTAAACACCACCACCTTCCAATTTTCAAAGCTATTTTAAAAGAGCAGGAGGATGCTGCACTTTTAACATGCATTTCTGCAGGTGTCCGGTCCCCCAGCGACTTCATCTGTTCCCATCTCACTTGGCAAAAGAGGTTTTACATCGATGTTGTGAATTGGCTACTACTGGTTTATATGCTACTCTCTGAAGCTGGCAAGGAACAGGTGGTCTGCAATGCATTTACTCTAAATTGTGGACATCTCACTCTCAAATATTGTAGCTTGCACTCCCCAGTGTCCTACAGTGGCTTAAATTACTGTACAAATCACAGATTTCTGGGGTACTTTTCTGTTTGGAGTTTTGCACCTCCAGAGTATGCTTTCAAATGTTTGTTTGCAACAGCAGTGGCTGAATTTTACCACTGATGCAACTTCTCATTTATTTTATTTAAATGGAAATTGTCTTTCCCATATAATCACTGTATTCAGCAGCTAGGGATTAGTAAAAATACCAAATATCATGAGAAATGTAATAAACCAAAAAGAGACAACCATATTCACCACTTGTTCTACACTCCCACTATTGCTCTTGCCAGTGGATCTGGGCCAACAGTTTAGATAATGGAAAACATTTGCAGAGGTCTTCATGCATGAAGAACATTTAACTTTCCATATAATGGAATTCAGCAATATTTTCCTGACAGTGTGGGGCAGTACTTCTCCAGTGAGGTTTGCTCTGAGTGCTTGCAAAACTTTACATGACTGACAGAAGAACTTCTGGCTTAGGCAACTACTGCAGTAGCCAAGTTAGTCCACTGTATTTTTGTACAACAGATAGGAACGACTGTTCCAAAGGGGACTTTTTTTTCCCCTTAGGGATGTAATTTCCAGCCCCCAAAGAATAAGCAGAAGTATCAGCCATTCCAAAAAGAAAACATGGGTTTTTTTCCTGTATTCCTTGCAGAATATCTTTATAGAATTATCTTACCAGATGAACTCTGACCTGCAAAGAACAGTAAATAATGATGCATAGCAGGCAAAAGCTATATATATTTTTTAAGCAAGACTCAGAGACACACCAGTCAAAATGTAAATTACTCTATGGAATAATTACTGGCTTGAGAGTGGGCAAATACCTTCCCTGTACTTACATATCTTATCCTTGAATCAAAGTGCAGCCTGAGCTGTAAACTTCCTGTGTTTGGAGGCCTAATAAGAAAGCACAGCAGATGAACTGTAGGGACCAGGAAATGCTTTGATCCACACTTCAAGAGAAACCTAAAGCAAAGATGCACTGCAGAGACCGCTAATGCATGTAAAGATTTCGTTGTTTCTCATTCGCTAACGATGTTAACTCTTATCACGTGTCTAATATGATTACGGTGAGTGACAAAGGGGTGAGAATTCAGGTCAGATTAGGAAAAAGAAGAGGTTACAGACTACTTAGGTAAATTGCACTTTTTCAAACAGTCTAGTTCAGGTTGAAATTTACCCTAAGGAAGCCAGGGAATTACCTGAAACAATCTTGATGTTATTAACACTGCAGTGGATCCTCCTGAGAGGAGGCTGACATTGAACAGACTGTGAAAAGGCAAACACAGTGTCTCATTTTGGTGCCTTCGCTTTAGACAGAACTTTATTATCCGTCTTTCTGTCATAAACTTTAAAATGTCACCAGTAATTCCTTTGAAAGCTCTCAAATTTAAATTCTCTTTGGGTTTGACAGCCTGAAAAAGATTCTATCTCTTGCAGAGCAGAGAAATTTTGGGTTTCTCAAAACAGTAATTGCAATGATGCTCACAATAATGGTAATAGAATAAATGTAACATCTTAGCTTCTACAGGCATGCCCGAATGTACATATATACTGAATTTTAAATACGTGGTGTATTGCCAGGCAAACAGAGATCTAAACTACAAGACTCTTGAAACATTGCAGAATGCAACAGAGTGTATAATTCTCACCTGAGTTCTTGACAATTTGTCCTTTATGTCATGTGGTCTGTAACTGAATAAATGAAGAAAGCCTTTCTGATAGCTGCCTCTAAGGTACTAACCTGCTTTCAAATCATTTGGCATTGCTGCTAACTAATAAAAACATGTAGACAATTAATCAATACACATCACCCCTTTCCCTTTAGAATGCTCAGATGACAGGAATCCTCCAAAAATTATTAATAAAATAAATGCCTATTCCTGAAGTTAATGCAAGAAAAAATAAGCACACAGACTATAACTTGGAATAAAATAAATGCTTTCTATTGAAAATGAGGATTTTATTTTTTTCTTCTGAAAAAAGCTTTGATAATGGAAGTACTATACTAGATATGGATATGCATTGATACACAGGATATAGAAAGTTTTGGTGATGTTGTCAACAAAAAGTCATGATCTGGTTTATTGTTCTTGTTCTCCTCTGCTACATTTGCCAGTCAAAACTAGAAAGCTACTCTTTATTGAGTATCAGCTTTTTGAAAAGTTGAAAGAATGCATGTTGCTAGTAATGGCCATGTGGAAAGATCCCTGTCTCTGGGGGTGGTTACAAACAGAATTAAACATCATTCTTCAGCCACTCTAATGGTGGTTCAACACACATGAAAAAAAAATTCCTTCAACCAGCCAACCAACCAAATAAGAATTAAAAGGCCCATAATGGTGGACAAAACCTGTGGTCTTACAGCTGGATGTCCTGAAATGGTTCCAAGTGTAGTGCAGACATACCCATACGTGGTTTATGTTACTTTGTTTTGCTGAATAATAATCCAATGTCTTGTTCTGACAAGATGCTGGAAAGTGCTGTGGTGCCAGTCCAACAGGACAATTACTCATGTATTTAAGAATAAAAATGTGGCTCATCTCAATTCAACTATTTACCTTATTACAATTAAGCACATTCTTAAATGCCATATCCTGCACAACTGGGCTCTAGGTATGTTAGATGAGGAAATAAGAGTCACTTGAGTGTATGGTGTAACCTTCTGAGCCAATCAGCTGGTGGATTTATCATGGCAGTTTTATCAGAGGTTGCAACAGGCAACTCAGCACTGCACCCTGGGCAGGGCTGGTGCAGCCAAATCACTACCACTAAATTTATGTCAAGTTGATGTGTTTTTCCACACAAAAGCTTCATTATCTAATCTAACAAGTGACAAATGTGGATTTCTCAGGGAGAAGGTAAGGATCTTCCCTGATCTAAGAGATACCCAGTACCACTAGTTGGTGTGATGGCACAACAGCCACATCCCTGAATTGTTCTGTGTTTCTCTCCTAATCTATATGGCACCTCCCTTTGGTCTGTTACGGAAAACATATTTTATGTTAATAACTTGTACCTAAAAAATTAGTAAAACAATACTGCCACTTTTGGCTTTTTTTCTGCTGACTATTTCTCCCACTCTCTGATTACAGAATAGAGGTGACTAATGCCTGATAATAATCTGCAAAGCATACAAGGTCAGGAAATTTTGGGGATTTTCCAAACATTTTAAACTCAAATTCTGTGAAAAACTGGTAATCTTACAAACACACACAAACAAGATAACTGTACAGAGAAAACAAATAAAGTAAATGCAGAGAGGTTATTTTTTTTCTCACAAATGTTGTCATGTTTCTTCTGTAACAGCATACACATAAGCCTAAATTAATGATAACAGTGCAGTACATTTTCTTAAAAAACTCAGCTTGTGTACTGGTAGAACAGTCAAATAAGAGTTTTCTTCCTTTTACCTAAGTAATGCAGAAAGACATATCAGAGCACGAACAGCCCATCCCAATCTCACCCCCAGGACAACGCTGTCTCTCTGGCCTTTGTGCTCCTCTGCCACCACAAGACTGGCAGCAGCACTGCCAGAGTCAAAAACAAGGAATGTGTGTTCAGCTTTGATCAAAAATGAACTCAAGGACAAGATCTGGATTTTCAGAGATGGAAGAGCCATCTATCAGTCTACTTCCTTAACTGACCCTTGACCACCCATTGCTCAAATGGTTTGAGATACTGGTAATCTATTAATTCTATCAATAACATTTTCAGTACTTCAGTGTTAAGTGAAGCCAAATAAGCCACCAAAAAAAAACCAAATAAAAAATCTGGCAGTCTCTAAGGCAAAGACAGTCCCGTGGTACTCTGCAGTAATGTCTGGCACACACAAAAATCTGACATCATTTAAGGGATGCTGGCAGGTTCTCAAAACAAAACAAAATTTTGGACGCTCTAAAGAACACATCACCTCCTGGCCAATGCATCATTACTTCAGTTATGAGAATCTCGTGTAACATAAATTTTCTTAACACCATCACGATATTTATGATCAATAGGTTTTGAAAAAAGAGAGTGGTAGCTGAGTAGTCAGATTTTGCTCTCACTTTTCCAACAGCTCTAAAAGAAAGGAAGCAAATCTCCCAGTGACTATTGTTCCAGCTTTCCAAAATCTTTTTAGCTTTCATTATTTCTCTTATAATGAATCAACAAAAATCCTTTTTTCCACTTTTGTCAGCTATTTGGCTCCTTATCCTTCACATGGTTTTAGTCACTGGATGTAACTCATACCTCCTGCAGGGAGTCAATCTTTGATTCACAGCCTCATTTCCTTAAAAATTAGACTTATTGCCTCCCACGGTCTTGTCCTGTCCCAAGCAGACTATCCAAAAGCAATCAACAAAGTGGCTGTCCCATCTGTGCTAACCACTTTTTGAACTCAACATATATCTAAATGATTCAATTATAATTTCTGTCACTGCTGTCCCAGATGCCAAGAAGAGAGTTCATTTCACACAAAAATGCCAAAACAATGGACTAAAATAGCAAAGTGGTATAACATTACCCTTTGACTTTTTTTAAGGGAGGTGAAACAGTCAAGGGCAGGTTCAAAGGACGAAGTCAAAGCATGACTTGCTACAGCAGAATTCTCTGTGCTTTGCTCTGTCACCTCTGGCACAAGCTGGTCCTTAAATACATCCTAACTGGATAATGATTATAGTATGCCTTACATATTCTTCAAATTTTGAGATACTGATATATTGCATTTTAATTTGCTAAAATGAGGCTTCCTTTCATTAAAAAAAATTAGGTCAATGACACACAATGTTTAAAATGAGAAAGGGCTATGGAAAACCTATTTTCTACAAGATTTTTAAATACATTTTGATGGTTATCAGGAAGTTGTCCTAACTACTGTGCTCTCCTTGTTCCTCAAGAGAGGTAAAAATGCTCATCATGTAAGTAATTTTTTGTTTGGTACCCAAATAAGCTCAATCCTGACTAACAATTGTATTACAGGAATTAAAAATATGTTGGCCCTACAGAGTTGTAGTCTCTTGCACAGTAAGAGCAAATCTAAAGTACATTTTAGACCCTGATACGATGTTATCAAGGCAGCAGCATGATTAGAGCTGTCAGGCCATGTTTTCAGCTGGAGGAGGAAGCAGTGATGACCCTTTAACTAGCTGAACATCTACTGCTTACATGGGTGAGGCTGAAGCAGCACATATTACACCTTGTTACCTGTGTAGTGCACCCTTTAAGCACATTGTTCCTGTCTTATTCCCTAACTAACAGCATGAGGTATTTTTGAAGAACAAAACATGTATTTCGTGTATCTCTGTTACTCAAAGGGAGAAGTTAATTGCTTGTAATTCCATCGTATTTTATTTGAAAATGTATTTCCCAGCTGGCTCATTTCTAGCGTATCAGTGATACTGATGTAATGCTCTTTAATGTAGATCTGTTTTCAATTCAGAACAGATACAGACTATTTTTTTTCAGCCATAGGGATAATCAAATTACTCTTAGCATGGTGCATGAAACAAAGGAATTGATTCCCATATGAGGCTTACTTAAGATTCTGTCAAATTGTAAGTAAGCATGTGGAAAAATTAAGGCTTATATATAACTAACCAATCTTAAAGAAAAAAGATGGGGTTTGCAATGCATCCTCTGAAAAAATAAACAAATGTTAAGCACTGCCATTAGGTGCCAGATGCATTGTACATTTTAAACATATTCTAACCAGATCCTGTGATTCTGGTGTAGTGTAGCTGAAAGGCAAGACATTCCAGAAGCAACCTTGGTCTTACAACCCAAGTCCTATTTTCAAAATGGATTTAAACACTTTCAGTTTTGAAAATCAGGAATGGAGCTTCAAAGGCTCTGGAATACTGTTCAGTAGAATAACCACTCTTGGGCCAAAAGTCCCAAACGGGACTCCAAAATTCCCATTTATGAAAGATGATATATTTAAAAATGCCCTTGCAGTAATATATATAGAAATACTGTCATATTTCCACAGGAACACCCTTGTGTGCTTTCTGCCTTCCTCCTCTATAGGACGAATCAGCCTCATAGTACAATATGTGCAAGAAAAATAGGTCTTGTGAAAAATGAATTTCTGAAATGTTGCATGATATCTTCTGATTTTTTAAAAGTAAAATAGACAAATCATTAAGAACTTGTATACGCTAAAAAAGGTCATATTAAAAAGAATATAAAATTGAAGATGGGTCCATTTCTCTTCCTCTAATATGTAAAAACCCTGTATTTTAAAACCAGTCATTTGACTTTCCATACTTAAAAATTAAACAATGAATATATTTATTGTAGCAAGGTTACATGACCAGTTGAAAAAAATTACCTATTTTCTTTAAAATTACGAGCAATGTGTCATCCAGTACTTGGGGAATTTTTTCTAAAAGAAAAAGCAAAAGCCAAACCCACTCCAAACCCCCCAAATTCCCCAAGTTAAAAAGGAATTATGATGTCTTTACTTAAGACTGCGATTTTTGAACGCCATTCCCCTGGAGCACAGGCTCTAGTCCCACAGCCTGAGTCACGTCTCCCGGGTGGAGCCCTGCTGTGGCCAGCACAGCCTTGCTTGCTCCCCACTGCAGGCAGGAGCAGGCTCCACACATGCTCTCCGTGTGGCTTCGACACATGCTCGCCTTTCACAGGCTCGGAAGGGATGCAGAGCTTCCAGAGAGGAGCTTGCTCTTGTCTCCTACTCACTGATGCAAACGATGAAGTTTGTTTGCCTCTTGAGATAATCTCCTCTACAACAAAGCTGGCCTTAATTTGTTGTTTGTGAAGCCCTTCATTAGCTAAACCAGGATTTCTCTGGATAAAAGAAGTATAAATAAAAATCTTCTTATATTATTATTTGCTTGTGCAAACCTATGCCAGCAACTTTTCCATAGGGCTGGATCAGGGCCTTGAGGAACCTTGTCCCCTAACACTCATGACCTACATCAAAAGAAACATGGACTTTGTCAAGCGCAAATTTTAATGGGGTCCAGCCACAAAAACCTCAGTGTTTATGAACTGAAACAAAAGAGAGCTGTGCCTGGACAAAGTCTGGAAGGGGAAGCAGTTCCGATAACCTCATTGCTACACTGCAGATTACTGTTATCCTATCATTCACCTATCTGAAAACACTAACTAGCTCCAGGTCTTGATGCCTCAGCATCCCATTTTTCTACTTTGAAGGGCTTTTGCCTGCACTGGAATTTGCAGCTGGGAGGACTGGACCATGAACTAAGTCCATATGGCAAACTTTGGAGTAAGGCAAAGGCAGAAACATCTGCTGCCATCATGAACAGCTTGTTGGCCGTGTTCAGCTACAGAGGAGTGCCAAGCAACTGATCTGCTTTCCCGTCTCTCTGGTTTGGCTGGGAGACTCCATGTCAATTAATCTAAACCACCCAATACACTGAGCACAGCCTATTTGCTCTGGGAAGGACTGATCACAAAGGCATTATTTAGACTGATTCCTCCAGAAAGTGAAGATTTAAGGATCTGTCTTTGCGTTCTGAGAACCACATTTCTCAAATCACAGCTTTTTTGTCTCGCTCTTTTAACTTTAGATTTACTGCCCATTTTACTGCTGTTTGATTCTTTTAAAATGCAATTTGGAGGGTTTTTTCCCTGTAAATTGTAGTCATTCTAACATTAAGACATAAATCCTACTTTCATTTGTGAAAATGGAATTTTTTTTATTTTCTGTTGATTTGTAGTTTATTTATCCTCTCCTAAGTGTTTGCTTTTTTCAGGCAAAAATAGGAACCACTTGGTTAACTCATAACTTAAATATGCAGAACACTTATGCGTTCCTCAAACCATCTTCAAATAATTTTTACTAAAAGTGTAAAGATACTAGATTTAAAATACACATAATGTCTAGCTTAGGTGACAGATTGCTACATCGCTTAGGAAGATTGTTTTCCTTTATGACTTACTGCATGGACCTCTGGTAAAAGTGGAACCATTGTGCCTCAGTTTTCCTATCCCCTCTACAGTGATCATTATGTTTATCCCCCCACCTTGCTGAAGCATTTGGAGGAGTGCTTGATTAGCATACCCTTGTGCTGTGCTTTAGGTAACATACGTGGAAAGGATGCCTAGCCTGTTTTACCCACCTGTATACAACCCAAATTTTCCGGATGATTAAACTTTATAAACATGTGTTAAGCAGTTCTAGAATGAATATACCTTACTGGTGAAGTGACCTTCTTTCATTGATAGCCTTAATTCCATAGACTAATGGAACTAGTTTCCCTCTCTGTCCTCACATCTCCAACGCTTTTTAAAGAAAAGTACACGGAAATCTCAAGAGTGGTTTTGCTGTGTGTTTTTTTTAACAAACAAACAAACAAATCAACCAAAACAAACCCAACATCTCCTACAATACCACCCATCAGTATACTGAGAGACCAAAGGTGGCACTGATAGAGCCTGACCTGCCCAACCAGCAGCCTTGCAGAAAAGCACTGCGGGCTCCTGTTGAACAAGTGGAATGTGGGCCAGCAATGCACCCTGGCAGTGGTGGAGATTAGCTTTATATCAGCTTGCATGAGCAAGATAATACCTAGCAGGTCTAGGGAGAAGTTTTTTTCTCTTTTCTCTAGAACCTGAAACCACATGCAAACCACTGCGGCCAGTTTGGCCACATATCACAAGAGAAATACTCATAAATTAGTGAGAAATGCAGCAGAGACTGGGCCCAAGCCAAACTCTGCCACATCTGCTTACCCTGGACAAAAGAAGGCAGAAGGGCAACCTAACCAATCTTCACCTACCGAAAGCAGGAACGTAGAGAAGACAGAGCCAAACTTTACTCAGAGACGAATGACAATGGGACAAGAGCCAGCAGTCACAAATTGCAACAAGAGAAACTCTGATTAGACAGAAAGACAAAATTCTTCACAGCAAGAGTGGGTCTGCACTGAAAGGGGAGCCCAGAGAATTAGCAGAACCAGCACCCCTGAAGATAGTTAAAAATGGACAAGGCTTGATCCATCCTTGAAATTAGCCCTGATTCAAGTATGCGGTTGGGGACTAAATGGTTTCCATAAACCCCTTTCAACTTAAATTATTATGTGATTATATAATATATGACTAATAAGAGGCATCATTAATGTTCCCATTATTTGTTCTCTCCTCTCTTTCTCCCACCCCCTCCTTTCCCTAAGGGGGACATTGGCTCGCCAAGATGCACATAATTGTGTAAGAATATTCTCAGAAGCACACACTGTCCATGTAAGGTGTCAAGTATGAAACACTGGTGTTGGCAAAGAGCCAGGTGCCAAAATATAAACTTCTAGAGCTCAGCTGTATTTTTGACTTGTCAGATCTGTTTCATAATTGCTGTTTATCCACATTCTTTTTTGCTGACATGCATTTGCTGTCTTGCGGTCCCCACTGATTTAGCGGGTCATTCTGTGTCTGTAAGGAATTGTATAATTAAATACTGTGATTTAATCCCTTGAAACACATTAATGTTATTCGCCAGTAAAGTTAAGCATGGGAAAGATGACATTTTCAGGGTCTGTATTTATGCATTAGCTTTACATGTTTAAATGAATATAAGTGTCTTTTTGGGCCTGTCCCCAGAGGCAAGTATATTTAAAATGAACATCATTCAGGAATAGCTTAGTAGAGAAATTTACATTCCAAAATCAGAATGCCTAAGTTTTGGAAATTACTTAAATGCACTCTCCAAAGTATGAAAACTTCGTATTAAGATGATACTCTTGTTTTGAATAAGCATGTCTACCTACAGAAATTTAACCGGGAATGTTTATCTGAAATAATTATTCCTTCATTATTGCTGAGACAATTATTATCCAGACATGTAATACTACTCTAGAGTCTGTACATAAATATCAGTTAAAAAAAAAAAAGCCGAAGTTCAAAGTTCAAGTACCAATAAATTAATCACATTTCAATACTTCAGCACAATGTGTGATGTTAAAGGTTAGGTAATAGACTACTTCAGTTCCTCACAGGGCAGATGGAGGATGCCTCCTCCAATGGACTACCAAGACTTTTCAGGCATTTCCAGCTCCCTCATTTCAGCCCAGGAAGACAGACGACTTCTTTTTGGCATCTTACAATTGCCAGATAAATGCCATTGCACTATTAACAAAGCACAAGCAGACTCAGAAAAAAAAAGTGAAAGTCAGACTGGTAATAGTTATGTTTCTTTGAAGAAACCGTAGTCTAGTATTTTGTATTCAAGTTCCAGCTCAGAGGTATGAAAACTTTTATGGCTAAGTTATTAACTCCTGAAAACAGAGCTCTGTAATAGAAATGCTGACAGACGCTTTAGTACAGCAGTGCTACTGGGCACTGCTATAGTCATCAGTTTTAATGAGAGCTGTTAATATCACCTCGATCAAAATGGTTGCCCTGGGCTGACATCTCGGGCTGTGCACAGGTGCTCTCAGCCAAAAATGTAATGAAGGTTATTACATTATCAATGAGGCACAGATGTACATCCTGTCTGAACTCAAGGTGCTGTTACTGCCAAGCAGCATCTCTTTCGGCAGGTCCCAGCTCTGTTTATATCAATATGCTGTTCCAGCTCAGTGAACCCAAGCACAGCCTTCTGCTTCTCTGTGGCACTGCTACGGAGAGGAAGAGCAACTTTTATGAATGCAAGAATGATCTACCCCTGATGTGCAGGTGGGTCACAAAAATTAAAACCAAACAATAATATAGTCTTTGAACATGGAATTAATGCCTTCAGGTCTGGGCTGCTTCAGTATTTCAGAACACTTCCTCCTTTTCACCAAGCACAGTAACAATATTGGCTTGAGGGAAACCTCTCACATCTTTGTTCCCTCTTCTTTTTCTCATCTGAAATCTGATGTACTATTTATTTGATTTGCATGTTTTCCAAACCATGCTTTACACTTTGCTCATTAGTGCTCATGCGCACTTACTTCACTATACAGATCATGCAAGCAAGCTATGTTTCTGGTTTTTTTAAAGCGTCTCTTAGTTTTATAGTAAATATAAACAAAATTTTAAGGCACCTCCCAAGTAATGGGATCTGTAGTGGCAGACATGGATACTATGATGGGTTACATTTCTACTGAGAGAACACTTCGACATTCAGAAGCCAGCTTGAGATAAGCCAACCCCTCTGCTGAAGCCATCCTTTTTCTTTTGCCCTCCTAGGACCCCAGCCTGAAGGATGCAGTACTGTAAGAGGGATGATGTAAATGAGAAATGACATCTCATCAGGACAAAGAGCACTTTTGCTTTAGCAGACAATGATGAGTGCTCACAGATCTCAGCTGGCACAGTGGTGTCACTGTGCTCCCCAGAACCATATGTTATACCTGCAAGCACTTACATGTAAGTAAAGGAGCCAAGTGAGCATCCCAAATTCTATTTATACAAAGACTGAGGGCGTTGTTGGGTGTGTGCGTATGTATGTGTATGTATATATACATATGTGAACATGTGTACATACGCACAGGAAAGAGACAGAGCTGGACAAAGCAGCCTTGCTCAGCCGTGCTAAATGTAATTCCTGATGAATTGTGCCTGGAGAATGATGAATGTGCTGCCTTCCCCATAGCTTTCCTCTCCATCTTTGTCCACTTCAGTCTTTACCAACAAATGCAATTACGGTGCTGAAGCTGAACTATTTGTGGTTCCACAACTGTCGCTCTGTAACTCAAGGACAGACAAAGACGAACCCTCTCCACCAGCCTGCATCTGGGACCCCCTGCACTGATCCAACATAAATCATAGACTGAATGGGCTCCATGCCAAAATCCCTGGCACAGTATTGTGCAGGTGATACTGGTGATTCTCTGGCATTAACATCTGTGCACTAGAACCATGCTGGAAGCTGAGTCACTACAACCAGACAACATGCAGCATGAATAGTGGAGGCAACCAAAGCAGAGTACAGGCTGCAGTGTGACAGCAAAAGCTAGAGATAGGTGCAGTAGATTTAGAGGTAGTGGTTAAGGACTGGATCATTCAGCTCTGGTCCTGGACACTGCAAGTACATATTAAGATCTAATATTCCACCAAAACAATGTTTGGAACCGACCTGACAAGTCAACCTGAAAATACAGCAAGACAAGAAATCAGTAAGTTTCATGGTTTGAGCCTTGAAATAGAATGTCTTTAGGTGATTATTTTCCTTAAAAAATATCAGCCTTTTTTTGGTAAAGGATTGGATGACTGTGATAAGCAAAGCTATATATAGGGGAGCAATGCTAAAACTGGAAGGATACAAGACAGGAGCTACTGCTTCAGCCAAGCAGAAGCCACAGAGCGCTGTTTTTGAGTCAGGAGACAAGGGCTGCTTTATTTCTAAAAAGAGTAAAGCTGTGCTGCCTCAGGCCTTCTTAGTCAAATGCCTGAGTGGAAAAATGTTGTATGAATGGAGATGCTCTTCTGCATTTCTCAGCAGCAAGTATAGGGTAATCCAGTTCCATTTTTTCTGGCTACCCTAGCATGTTCCTGTATTCTTGTTACTGTCCAAGTGGAAAGAAGTCAATCTTAGTATGCACAGACCTCCCATCTGCCAGCAGGCAGTCTATGTATGCAGGACTACTTGCCTTACATGTAGGTCTATGTGATCATGCACACACAAATCCCAGTCTAACCCTGAAAACAGTTCCCCACAAGATTTTAATGTTCTTGACCCATTTATACATTTCATGCAAGACTTCATAGCAGACAGATAGCAAAACCCACTGCAAGTGACCCAATTATGTCCTAGAGGAAACTTATGTTGGGAGTAATTGCTACAAAGGAAATAAATGTTCAGCTGTCATGGTCTGAATAACTTTCAACGTGGAGCTGAAGGGGTAAGGGCAGACCTTTGTTGCTGGCACTCCTCCACAGCTGCCACTTTTTTCTCTCTCTTTTCTGACAGCCACAAATTCTGCTCAGTGTCCCAGAAGGGGTACAACAGCACAGGCTGGTTCATGAGGAAATTCATTAGAACATTCTAAAGCACCTTGTCCCTAATCATTACATACATATGAAACAGGCAACCCCAAACTTTAGCTATAGAAAATGCAGACCAGCACTTCAAAACAGCAATAGTGGCAGCAGCTAAAGCTTCCTCCCCACCCCACTATAATAGATTGCTTAGCAGGAAATTACACTGTGATTTCCTTACATGAAATATAATACCCTGATTAGCAAGCAATGCTTTGTTAAAAAGTGGGGGGTTTCCAGCTCAGTTTTCTTAAATATTAATAATGAATACTGTAAGTTGATGATAACATATAGTAATGCCAAGGAAAGCAAAACTCTTGATCACCAAATCATAGATTTGTCCAGGTAGACAACAGTCACAGCCCTTCCCTCATCCATGAAGTGGGTCACCTTATCATTGAAGGAGGTGAGAGTTGGCCAAGCAGGACCTGCCTTTCACACATGCAACCTGGCTGAGCCTGATCCCCTGGTTGTCCTGTATGCGCCACATAATGGCACTCAAAATGATCTGCTCCATGACCTTCCTTGGCACCCAGGTCAGACTGACAGGCCTGTAGTTGACCAGATTCTTCTTCCGACCTTTCTTGTAGACAGCATCACGTTTGCTGACCTCCAGTTTACCAGGACCTACCCGGTTAGCCAGGACTGCTGATAAATGACAGTTGGCCTTGATGTTGTGCAAGAAAGTATTTGCTTAGGGGAGGGGCAGGATGTGGACTGACTTTTCTAAAACTTTTACTTTTTTTATTTCCTTCCACCTCTCATGTACATGTCCTTCCTCTAATAGTTTAGAAATAAAGGATGCAATCTGTATTCCAGACATTTCGCATGAATAATTTTCTCTTATTGCAGACCAGCCACTACTGTCCTTGAGTAAGTACAGGAATTGCTCCAGCTCCCAGCTGGAGGAAGCATTAGGTTTATAAATACGTTTTAACATTTGAAACTCAACCACACTACAGACTCTCTTTTGCACCAAGAAAAAGACGTAGTACATTCATCTGTACATTCATTAAAAAGGAACACACTCCTCAAGAATTTCAACCTGTACTGTCACACAGTAGACCGGTTACTGCGAGTATCCCACTGGCATAGCAATTTCTTTGCCATACTAACTTCTCTGCTTCTAAAATTACATGCCTTTGCTGGGATCCCAGGTGTGTCCCTGCAGAACTTTACTCTGCAGGGGCCCTGACAGAAGGAATGGAAGGAAAGTGTGGCTGCCCTCGCGCCTTCCTCAGGTGCGGGGGCTGCTCTTACCTCCCCAGAAGGAATAGCAGGGTTGGCATCAGCAGCACCATCCCACTTTGGGAGCAGAGAACAGCAAAGGAAGAAGGGAAGAAATGAATTTTTTTTAGTTTTGTGAATGCCATGATAATATTGGCAACTCATCGTTTCAACACTGTCTATCAGCTGAGTCAGGATGCTGCCACTTTATTGATGCATGTCTGTCAAACAGCTGTCAGACTCTTCCACTTGGGTAGTCCACAATGGTTCATTAGGAGGTGATTTCTCATGGATACCCTAGATCTGACAGCAAACAAACTTTGCTGTCAATCCTGAAAGAAAGAACCATGACTTTCAGCTGTATAGACTAAAACTGGTCATTTTTGTGTTACTGTAAAAATTTTTGGAATAAACAGCTCTGTGTAGCTATATCAATAGCGGCTGAGAAACAGTTTTTTTCTGAACTGTGGTCCAGGAAGGCATCAAGAGTAATACCAGCCATCATATTTGGATGAATAAAGAACTCCTGTTATTACTTAAGCAGAAGCAGGAAATACACAGGAGATAGAAGCAGGGTCAGGCCACTTGGAATGCATATAGAAAGGTTGTCATTGTAAGTAGAAATGAAACAAGGCAGGCCAAAACCCTTCTGGAATGCACAAACAAATGCAGCACTAATCACAGAACCAGAGAATTGGTAAGGTTGAAGAGATAATAGTGGGGCCATCTGGTCTAATGATCAAGCACTTTGCACATACAGCCTATCTACTCAAGGTACTAACATTTTGCCTTAAATTTTCTTACCAACTTCCAGGATGTTTCAATTACATTTTCCCTTTTCTCCTACCCCACTGGTATCTGGAAAACCTATAAAATCCCCAAACTACCAACCATTTCAACAGAACTATGAAATGTAAGGCCTTTTATAAATCTATGTAAGGTTGTTTTAAATTAGCTGGCAACTGTTTCAGTTGCTTGGAGTTTATGCTGTTAATTCTGTGAAAAAAATCCTTGTTTAAGTATGAATAAGCTATCCAAGAAAGCCTGTAATTCTCTGCCATTTTTGATGGGTTATGGCCAAAACAAATTTACCTCTCCTTACAAAACTTTACTAGTTTTGTTGACAATTCCACTTCTCTTCTTATTACTCCAGCCGACATTTGGGGGTTGTGTTTGATTTCTTCCCCCTTAGCTACCAAACCATCTCCAAGTCTTGACACTAATCTCTTCAGCATCTTCAAAATCCACCTTTTCATCTCCATCCTTAGGGTGCAATCCTTTTACTTCATCTCTAACACAAATTCCCATTTTCATTACTGCAGCCTCCATTCTTCCTATCTAACTTCCTGTGTGCACAAAACCATACAAATCAAAGTGCTGCCAACTGAACATGTGTTTCTTGCCTGAAAATTTAATCACCTCTTTTCTTTCCTCCTCCTACCCTGCCATTTTTTGCTTCACCATTAGCTTTCCTTCAGAATCAAAACACACCTTCAAGCTCAGTATAATTCTGGGTTCTTTTAATTTATCTAGTTTATATATGTATATATAGATATATAAAACCTTATCTTTAATTTATCTTAACTTCTTGCGTCCCTCCATACCTTCCCCTTTCCTCCCAGACCTCTGCCTACCAGGTTCTTGGAGTTTCCTTGTCTTTTGCCCCATATCACCTCTTCTGTCCAAACTTCCCCAAAAGCTCTGCTTTACCCGAATGTGGCAGATCCATTTCCGACATGCCGCTTTAAAAACACACCGATTTTTAAGCTGCCTTAGCAGTTTTCCAAGCTGTCATCCTCATGTTCTCAGGCAATGCCAGGCATACAGCTGGTACTCAAGCAAACACTTAACAGCAGCGACCTGGGCACAACACTGAAAACTGATTAAATAATATGCTAGGGGTTGCAGCAAACACAGCTATCCTCAAAATGCTGTCAAACGTGTGAAGCAAGCAAGTTGGAAGAAATATATAGAAGGAAAAGTACTTCATATGCATTTAGTTACCGAAGTTTGGCTTCTATCTTTAAGAACAATTGCTGTTTATCTTTCTAAAGAATATCAGTGTAATCTCTGCCTCCTCTAGCAAAATTACAGAGTATACCACAGTAATTAATTTCCCTTCCGTGTCTTAACCACCCTTCTTTCAGGTACCTGTCCCCCTTTACACCCTGGCAAACTTTATGCTAAAGCCACTGCCTCTAGGAAGCTACTCTGGGTTTACAGCATCACAAGTGTTAACACAAGCTGACCCACACTTTTACGAGACTAGGACAATATGCCTATGACTCAGAGTATCTACCCAACATTTTACTTACAATTAACATTAATCTGCTGCAAGTTCAACTCAGAAGTTGCCTATTTACAACAATACAAGTACGAACGTATCCATGTGTGTAGATGTTCAGGCTTCAGTCTCTCTGCCAGACTCCTGTCAGGCTGCTACTTCTATCTCTGAGTAAGCACTAGGAGTCAGCCCTATATCAGACCAGTATTTGTCTCTACCTTCCAATGGCAGTAGAGTAAAACTTCAGCCATTGTAGGACAGAAAGACACACAATTCTCTTTTCACGTATTTCTTATTTCTAAGATATTTAGGGTCTCAAAGGGTCAAAAAATTGGTATTTGTTAAATTATCTATCAGTCCTCTAACTAACAGGGGATACTTCAAAAAACCCACTGAAGTGCCACCTGTAGATGAACAAGCTTAAAGTACTTAGAGACCTTGAAAATTCGAACACACATGCCAGTATCACATCACTGCAATCCTTTTCTCAAGATGGCTTTTCAAATCTTGTTAAGCTATATGATTTAATATCAATGAGCTGTCCACTTTTAAGACCATTGAGAACCTGCAGAAGGTACCATCTTTTATTCAAATGAGCATAAAATTTTACGGCAGTCTTTCAGCCCCAGACTGTAGCAAGAGATGAGTTAAACACTGTTTGTGTTGTCAAAGAGGAGAAATTGCATCGATCCTCCAACATTTAATACCTCAGGAGCTTTTGAATATTTCCTCTTTTAAGTGTAAGGCAGCTGTTTCTCTTGGGAAGGTTTCTGGAAGACATCTGAGATGAATGCAGAAGGCTGGAATGCAGGATGGATGAAGGAATGCCAGCACAGGACTTCCACTCTCAGGCAGTATCCCCATCTCTCCCTTTAACTGCTTTCAGAGCCCTGCCAGCTGCTCAGCTTCAGCCTTTCTGCACTCCCACCCACCCCAGCAAATTGCGAAAACAGCTAATCCTGCTGTCAAGGGGCAGAGCAGTGTGCATCTTCCTCCAGAGGCTGAGGGGCAAAGAGAGAGGGTGGAAGGAGGCCAACCTTGGCAAGGGTCCCACTCTGACACATCCTCACATGGTCAGCACTCAGCTACCCAGGGTTTTTTATAAGGAACTGCACAGAGGAGCTTTTTCGATGAACTCAAGATATTCGGTTCAGAAGGTTCAGGCACAGAGTTCATATGCAGGGACATATAAACTGTACGTGAAACACAGCTATGCTGGTAAAAAGCCATAGCACACAGTCTCGGGGACATTACATTTGGGATTCTTTTAAAACATATCTAGAATGACTTAAAAATATAAAATACACAACTAGTGAACTGGGATTAAAATACAGTTTTCTATTACAGTAGCATGCCTCATATTCTGACTGAATACTGCTGGCAAAGAGAACTGTAAAAGGGAAGTGTGTGTTTTACGACAGTGGTATGGAGCTGTAGGTTATTTAATTTCGGGGGGAGAAAAAGAAAACCTATGAAAAGATATGACTACTTGTCTGAAAAATACAGTATTTAAAACGACAGGAACAATTGCTTATAAACTTGCATCCTGAAAGGCGACTAAACTTTTGCTGCCCAGTTCCATAGCAAGGAGCTCGTTGTGCTCTGCAGCAACTTCTGTGGGAAGGCAGCAGCTCCTCCTAAGATCCACCACTAGAGGGAACGGCATGGAGTGAGAGAAAAAAAAGGAATCTCTCCTGACTTTTTATGATCTCCTTGCTTGTTTATTTTTAAGCATCACATGGTGATAACAACAGGGGTTATTTATGTGGCACACTTCAGGTGATCCAAAGAACAGGTCTCCTCCCTTATCCCCTTTCCACACCAAGGAGAAAAAGCTTTCCTGATGTCAACTGCTGCCAGACACATATCCTAGAATTGAATGTTTAGGGCTGGTTTGGGCTGGCAAAACTCTGTCACTATAGCCAGTTTCACTCTTTTCCTCCCTGCAAAGCAAAACCTTCTTCCACATCTGAACTGACGGATTGTGCTGGCAGAGGGTTAGGGATAAGATCCAAAGAGCCCACTGGAGGCACGAAGATGGGAATGTGTGTACAAAAATGACTTAATAAGAAATTGCCTCATTGTCTCATATAACACATATAAGAAATTCCTCCTGCAGCTTTAATGATGGAGTGGGAAGCTAAACCCCATAGGAGCTCCTCCTTCTATTTACCAGAAAGGCAAGATACGGGCTCCAGTGATGAAGTGTTCCATTAATATTAAAGCTAGAGGAAATAAAGTGACTTAATTGTAAACTAACGACCTCATCCTAATAACCAAATTCTAAACAGAAAAGGCAAGAAAAAACCCCTACTTTCAGCCATGCTGCCAACTCATAAATTAAGCAAATGACATTGGCATATAATTACACTAATTAGTACTGATGCCAAGCAAAGACTATTTATGGATATGCATTCACCCCATTTCTAACCCCAGAGCCTAAATCTGAAGTAGTAGCTCAATCAGCACACTTTGAAAGCTCAGTGTTATTGTTTATGCCATTGTGGATCTAATTTAATCAATACCATATTCTCATTAAATGCAAGGTCTGTTAAAGATGTTTTTTTCACAGGCCCTACAAATGAACTCTATTTGATTCATCTCATTACGTTACTGCTCTAGGCTTAACTATGCATCATTAACAAAAACAATACACGAGTTAAGTATAAGGCTCTATAGATCACCTTAAAATGACACAGTCACACATGATTATGGTCATAAGTAACTGGAATGATAAAAGCCGGTATCTGCGGTGATGGTCAGATGGTCCCTGGCTCTTTCACAACAAAAAAGCATACCTCAGTGTCTGGTGCCCTTCATAGTACCAAAAAGGAAGATAATGGAAATGGGTTCCATTATCCCATTAGTATAGATGCTATATACTACACAGGTTGGATTCTTTTTTGTTTCCTGCTACCACTAGAAAACTCTGAGGATGCCATTTGTTTCTCTGAATTTACAGCTTTTCATGTTCCAGTCACAAAGAAAAGACTGTAGCACTACAGTGGAGTGGGTTTTAAGTGGTCAACACATGGTAGCTCTACAATAATATCTGGAAGAGATCAGCAAGCTCTGTATCTTGAACTACTAGAAGCAAGCATAGACTAATTTCTTCTCTTACTTCTTCCTAATTAATGCCAGGATGCATATTACACACAGGAACAGTGTAGCAGCCTTATTTAGCTTTGTGGGCGGCCTCTCTATCTCTTCTTGCTTTTAGAAATACTGTACCTTTGCCATGCCTTCAACTGCTCTCCATTAGTCTGTGTGCTGTTCAGTGGCAGAGAATCACACGACACAAAGGCCTCTCTGGTTTACATCTGAAATAACCATGTGCAGAAAATTTTTCATTCATTTTGTTATGGTGTTGAGACACTACTAAAACTTGCATTGCCTTGCCAGCATCTATTCACTTAACTACACATTTAGTTGCAAACCTTCAGCAGCTCCATTGACTTCAGGTTTTTATTTTCTTCTGTGTTTTGTTTTGTTTCAACTTTTTATCTTTTTGTTTTCCTAAAACTGGCCAACTAGGTCTGGGATTGTCATCTAATTGTTTACTGGAAACATATATGTGGATATAGAGAGAGTGCATGTAGAAAACAGCAGAAAATGTTTCGTGGTCTAAATTCTTTTTTTGATATTTCTGCTGACCATTTCCATGTAGAGTTCTTCACTGATTATAATTGCTAGAAAATTGCATGTTTTTTCTCGTTCCTTTGGACAAATCGGCTGAAATTAGTGGTTGCACAGATCGGCAGCTGACTCATTACAACATAAAGCAGTCAACTGTGGGACTCGGGGTTTTTTTGGATCTGTTATTTTAGGATGGAAATTGCTGATTTGGCAGCCAGTCTGACCATATAAATCAACAGCAACTGCATACTTTTAAAATGACATGGTGCATAATCAATTTAATATGTGAGGTTTGAGGAAAATAGCTTTATTGGGGAAGTACCGATAATAAAAGTTCAACCTATGGTACCTCTCAGGCCACTAAGGGCAAAGCCATAGGCCAGTATTTATAACACCAGACAACTGAGTCTTTCTTAATCAGCCAGCCTTTCTTTGGATTGCTTCTGAATGAACAATAGCACCTAAAAGATTTATATAAGTGACAGAAAGAGGCCACTGGTCTATAATGGAGTTATTGCTGTTATCATCCCTTGAGGAGAAATAATACCAGAGTGCAAAACCAGCACAGATAGTCCTGCTGTGACTCTTGAAGATCTTTCTTCCACTTTGCAACAGAAAGTCATGAACACTTCCACAGCATCATCCCCTAAGTCTTCTGGTTCCAAGGCTGCTTTTTGATTAATGCTTTAAGAGAAGCAGAAAGCCTGGACGGATCATACATAATTCCACTCTCCCTGTGGTAGAGTGGCATGAACTGCAACTTCTCTTTTTGAAGTAATCCCAAGAGGAGCATGGAGTCAAGATGTCATATCACACTACAGAGCAGCAATTGTCAAGTCAAGTCTCGGGACAAGTTCATGACATTTTATGTGTGGGGAAAAGCTCAAGCCTCACATTCACACAGGATACTCTGGGCAGAACTGACATACATCTTCTTGGGAGGGTCCCTTCTGGGGGGTGGGGTAGGAGGTGGTTGGAACCAATGCACTGAAAGGTAGTGCACAATCTTGAAAGTTATGGATGCTAAGGCACTATCTGAGGACAGGACTTTTCAGATGGAAAGGTATAAAAATAAGGGAACCAGAATGTGCAGAGCCACAGCCCTTTCACTGTGATTAATGACAATGGCTCACAATCCGTAGGGCTCATGAAATTCTCACTGTCTATCTTGCTATAAGGTCCTGTATTCAATAACTGATTAACGGAATTGATTATCCTCATGTTGCAAATAGAAAAGCAAAAATCTGCTCACGTGTAAATGGAACATATGTTTTCTATTCAGTTATTTCATAGGTCTTCACAAACATGGCTGGAAAACTAAAACCAAAATTTTGCAAGTATTTTTCAAGTATTTTTTCAAGTACTATTTTTCAAGTATGATTCAAACTGGCAAGGTTGTCTAAAATTTGCCAAAGGAAAAGAGCAGAGAATTAACACAAAGGAAAAACTTTTTCAGTGAATGTTTGTTTTTTTTTTTTTTTTTTGAAAACTGATTAATTTAAAATCAGAAGGGACAAGCCCTTTTCTATTAATCGAGCATTATGGAAAACATAGGGGCTGTTATAAGAAAACACAAAACTGGCTTCTCATCCTGAAGAGACCAAGGTGGCATTCAGTGTTATCTCCCTTGGGTTTTGACATCAGGGGCATCAAAACTGAACAGATTAGATACAACCTATCTCTTGAATTCAAATATTGGAGTATAGAAACAAGGCAAAAATCCTGCAGTCATCAATGTATTTCTTTGAAATGCTCCAGAGATTTAGGGGGGGGGAAGAAGGAAGGAAAATCAAAGGAACAGAAAAAGTGTGCCTGAATTAGAAAGGACAAAATAAAACTGACAGATTTTGAATTTCAAAATATGTTCTGGAGTAATTTATTTATTTCTAATACTGATTTAACTACCAAATAAACATTTAAATATAGGGAAGTGTGGGTTTTTCTGCTGGTTTTTTTTTTTTTCAAAGTCTTTTGGAAAAGCAAAAGATACAGGGAAAACAAAGGAACAGGAATTCAACAACCCATTTTGCTTGAGTAACTTCTTTTAAACTACCACGTTCAGTAAAAACATAAAAATGAACATTCCTCACTTTTAAGCAAATGAAAGTCCTCCTGAGAATCAGTTATTTGCTTTAATTCTCCAGAGAGCCCAAAAACGCATAAAGTATATTTTAATGAGGAAAAAAGGTTTATTTCTAAAATATAATTCCCAATTCGCCATTCAATTTTAGTGTAGGTAATGGACATAAAACAAAAGAAATGTTTAGAAAATTACTTCTAAAAATAAACTGCTTATGCTCCATTTTCTTTTTTTTTTTTTTTTTGCATTAACAACATTATTCTCTGTTAACCAAAGGCAAAATAATTTTCATATAAGAGGCTTCCTTCATAATCTTAAAAAGGATGATTGAAGGACAGATTTGTCAAATGCTGTGGGAATACATCTCTGAGTGATTAATGAAAATGTATAGCTTTTAGCCTTTGGAATGGTTTGATGACATGTCCCCTGAATAGGATGCGATTACTGACAACCACTGATATCCAGGAAATCAACTGTCACCACACACAAATTTTAAGTCTGTACAAAAGCTACTAACTTCTCATTTTTTTCCCAGCACTCAACAGTATTGCCTTTTAAAACCATATTATTTTTTCATAGCAGTTGCTTTGCAATTTCTGTTGCTACTAAGAATGTGTACCATGAAAAACAATGAATTGGCAAAATGAATAAACTAAGAATCCAGTGCAAGCATATCTTGTTCTTAGAACTGGTTTGATCTCAGTTATTTTAAATCAAAACTTCAAAAGGACAAAATAAGCAGTACCTGTTGATCAACATTTGCTGACTCTACATGGTGCAGTGGAAATTACTGCACGTTTGTCACAAACTTGACACTCCAGTTCAAGGAGTGTAATTAAACCTGTTATTTAAATTACACTTGCTCAGTGCATCAGCTCAGTTTCTGCCCACTCCACAGGACCAGACATGCATGTGTATAAGCAAGAAGGCAGCTGCCTCTTGCTCACCTAGGTGGAGAACATTTTTCTCTGAGTTCAAAGGAGAAACTCAGGCAAATCATACTTGTTGTACCTGCTTTTAGATGAGACTTCCTCCCCTCTAAACTCTTGCACTGATGATAGATGCAGAATTCTTATTCGCTACAGATGTAACTCAACATTCACTTATTTTTTCCAAATCTTTAAATTGAGTTCTCAGGATTGCTGGATTCAGTAGGATGAGTTTTACAGTAACTGAATGTATACATCCAAACCCTTATGTTCAGCCACAGGCATCAATTACAGAGGGAAGAATAGCAACTATCACACATAGCACAAATACTTCTAGCGGAGCTTCTTGGTCTTCATACCTTTACAACTTCAATTACTTTTACTGCTACACTCACGTCATCTGTATTTCTTGTTCTTGGAGAATGAATTTTCCATAGTTCAAACATTTTGGAAAACCTAAATGCTATTTTCATAATTATTACCATTTTTTAAAAGAAGATTTTATCCCCAAACACTTGGTAGGAGAAGAAAAATATTTGGTACAAAAATATTATTTAGGGAGGAATAAGATGCAACTTTCAATTTTCTGGTGAAAATACAGTTTGTCTTGTCTAAGTCTCAGATTTCAAACATACTTAGTGGCATACCACTTACAGGCCAACCACACGATAAAATGTTTACAGTGTGCAAAGCTGCACTGGTGAAAGCAGGCTTAAGTAACACGGCTCAGAAGGTGCTCAGGGGAAGCAGCGTCTGACATAAACTCAGCATGGTGTGTTTGGATATCTCTGCTCAAGGCTTTTCCCACCCATCCTAAGGACTTGAATTTTACTTGGAAATCCTTTTACTTGAAAAATGAATTTTAAAAGATCAGATATGTATGCATGCCATTTAAAAGATGTGTTTGGCTTGAGATGAGACTGTCTGAACCAGTGATTTCAAGAGAAAGAAGTGGGGGGAGAAGGAAGGGAGAGAAAAGTTCTTAGAGTTATAGAATCATACAATCTTTAAGGTTGGAAAGACCTTTAAGGTCATTGAGTCCAACCATCAGCCTAGCACCATGTCCATCATTTAACCATGTCCACATGTTCTTTGAACACTTCCAGGGGTGGTAGCTCAACCACTTCCCTGGACAGTCTGCTCCAATGCTTTATAACTCTTTCCATAAATATTTTTTTCCTAATACCCAATCTAAACCTCCCTTAGTGCTACTTGAGGCTATTCCCTCTTGTCCTGTCACTTGTCACCTGGGAGAAGAGACCAATCCTCACCTGGCTACATCTTCCCTTCAGGCAGTTGTAGAGAGTGATAAAGTCCTGCCTGAGCCTCCTTTTCTCCAGGCTCCCTCAGTGCTCATCATAAGATTTGAGCTCCAGCCCCTTCACCAGCTTTGTTGCCCTTCCTCTTTCTTCTCTAAGAGCCTTGGATTGTGGCTGGTTGTAAGAGGAAGGCATTTCCTGACTTCAGTCTATAAATTGAAAGAATAAAAAAATCCTCATAAACTGAAAAGTGTGACCCAACTGCTTATGTACCCCAATTTCTTAAGCCTTGAAGTAAATGGTAGGAGGTAACTCTCCTTATTTTGTCACTGTTGGTATAAATATGGATGAAGAAAGGAGTGGGGTGGAGGGGGAGATAAGGGACGGGAAAGGAAAACCAGTTATTCTTCCATGCACTAATGAGCACATACATTCTCTGTATGCCATGAATTACAGAGTCATGACAAGCATCCCACTGTCAGACAGGGGAGTTGTAGCATTAGCGGAAAAAAAACCTTAAAAAAATTGATCACAACTGATGTGTGTGAAAATCCACCACGTTTAACTATTTCATCTTCTCAAAGATCTGGTTTCTTTCTTGTGCTTTTTTGTTAGGTGAAACAAATGAGGTCCAGATCGTTACACTGATATAAACAGAACGAGGATGTTGTGTGTGGGGGTTTTTTAAAGTATTATTAACTAATAAATTTCTGATATATATTGCCATGCATAAGGCAGCACCTGAGGCAGTCTTTTTGCTCTCAAAAAAAAAAAAAAGGACCACATCTAAAAATTTACAAATTGGACAACAACAACAAAGTGATTAAGAAATTTAAAAGAATTGGCATGGGGAAAAAGAGCAAACAAACAAAAAGGATTTTCAGCTATGCTTTGAAATTAGATGGCGAACAGATGCTTCAGAAAGATAAAGAAGGGCTTCTTTCAGGCAGCACAAGTTTTAGACAGCCTTTGGTAGAACCAAAAGGCCTCTGATGCTAGATGAGAGAGGTGAGATCAGACAAAAGCTGCATGAAAGCAAGGTGACTTTGAAAATGAGGGCCTTGCAGGAGAAAGAGAAACCTTTTGAGAGAGTTGCCACACATCTGTGCTGTTTATGCAGTACCAACTGCATCCTGCTGCCTTCTTAGCTAAGGACTGAATGGAGGGTCTTTGACTTTCTCTGGCTCAGCTGTCCTGTGTTTCCACCAACTCCACCCTGACAGCTCCTTGTGCTTAACAGTTTCATAGGAATCATATCAGAAAGGCCCTTTTTTGTCAGTTGTACCTGAAAAAGCCTTTTCAATAAGCCAAAGTGATCCAGTATGCACCCTGGAGCAGAGGCAGGGATCATCACACATCAACTTCCAGAGTGTATGTGCAGGGCTCCACTTCTCTTGACTGGTGCTTGCTCAGGCTAAAAACATCTGCTTGAAATTTTTGTACATTGCATCCAAGATCTAAGTACACTTTCTGCATGTTTGAAAGGTAAATGAAACTGCCAGAAAGCCTGTCAGATTAAAAGCACCAAAATCCTCTTGAACTGATGACAATTCCTTCTCTTGCTTTTCATTATACTACTACACTACACACAATGAACTTTCCTGCTAAAAGATAACCGACGGCAAAGAAATTCTAGGAAGAAGCAACTTGAGCCTATTCAGTCATTTGCAGGAGGTGGATTTTATAATTAGTCAGAGCAAAACCTGCCCTTTATTTGCATAGTAATCTTTTTGAACAGTATTCATCTTTTTCACATCATTTTATAGCGTGTTATTCCTTTATCAATCATTCAATTATAACATAGTGGCTTCCTGGAATTTAATCTAGGCACTTAACACAAGGTTTCTTTGCTCTTCCTTTCCCCCTGGACAGGGAATTTTGGAACGCTTTGGGCCATATGCTATAAAAATCAATGCCATTGCTCAACCTAGATGATACTGTAGTCTAGTCTATATAACAGGTTTTCATCTTGTGTTCTGAGCCCACAGGACCCAAACTCCTTAACAATAGACCAGGGAAAGACACTACCAAGGGGCTTTTACCTGCATTCTGCATGGATTTAAAGGGACTATTTTCAGGAGTAAAGCTGAGTCAACTGCAAATTTTTTCAATAAGCACATCCTATCTTTATAAAATATTTCGGTTTACCAAGAACACCACTCATTGAAGAAGTTTGTATTTTCCACGGCAAGAATTTTTTAAGGAGCAGCAATTTTAGATGGAAAAAAACCTGGCAAACCAAGGTACAAAATGGAAGGGAAAGGGGCAGAAAACACAAAGAGATATTGTGATTCATTTTTTATTTAATTACTTTTAGTTTGTGAATCTATAATGCTTCTCAGGAGTTAGGCTTTTCCTCCTACTTGGGGAATGAAAAATGTGTTGCAATATTATAAATTCTCACTGCATTAACTTCTCTACCATAAGTAGTCAGAAAAAAACCCTTTTCTAAGTTCAGAAAGCTCTCAGGATTTGTCTGTGTTGCAGCAACCCATTAATGCAAACCTTGCCTTGTTCTGACATTCTGGTGAGAGGATCATCCCTGCTTCTGACTCCTCCTCCTTTAGGAATACTTCTCTCTCAGCAGTTTTCACAAGCACCCCTGCTGCCAGGCTCTCTTTCCATTTCCCAAGGGAACCTTAAATCTTGGCTTTGCTTCACTTTTTTTAGTTTGGCAAACATTTTAGGTAAGCATTCCATCACACTTTTTGAATAAAGATGCCGACCACGCCTAAGGATGGCCAGATGTGACATGTTAAATGTGGCTGAGGAGTTTTAAAGGGCTGGGCAAGATTTAACACAAGCTGTGACTTCACTCTTTAAGTGCAAGGAGTGACCAGTACACATGGTGACAGAGTGGTTCTGTCACCCTTGGCTTTGACTTTTTAACAGAGCAACTTGGAGAGAAATACTAAATGAAGTCCAAAGGCAGGCTATGTCTAAGAAGGCAGAGATCCTGTTTTGATTTACAGATAAGAAGGACACCTTGACACCTCGTTTTCTGCCTGAGTTTCCACTGCAGCACATCACTGTGGGGGGAGGTGCTTAGATGAAGTTTCACCTCTGTGTCTCCAAAAATAAAACAGACAGACTTGGAAATGGGAAGAAGAGAGTTCTTTCTTTTTTTTTTTGCCTTTTGTGGCAATAGTAAAAAAGTACCTCAGAGTTCCTAAACGCATTTACATGAGGGATGGGGTGACATCCACTAAAGATGGCAGAGAAATTCAGCATCTCATCACAGCTCTGCTTTGTACAGGGATTGCTGTTAAAGAGTTAAAAAAGCACACATGAGTGGTAGTGTGTCTCCTCACAGAGAAATACCTGCTACAGCTAGGAGAAATTAACTGACTTATCCCAGCACTTTCTTGCATGTCAATGTCTAACTTTTTAATCACAACCACCCTGCATAATATGGAAATTAAGAACATCATCATTTCCAGTAATTACCAGAAACATACACATTTTCCAACAGGGTGACATTATGTCATGAATTCCCTTGTCAAGAGAAAAAAAAAGACAAAACATATCATACTTGTTTGAGAAGGCAAAGTGATAGATTTGTCATGAGGGTAATCATCTATATAAAAAAAAAAAATCTACTATTATCAACTTCCTGAATTTCTGAAAAGGGATTCATTTTCTGCCTGAGCTAATAATGAACATTTTTCTTCTATTTATCATCTTTAGCTATTTTCTCTCTTGAGATTCATTTATCATTAACTACTGAACCTGAGAAATAAAAAATAGGCAACATCCCTTTTTAAAGTAATGGCTTAGAAGACTATTAAATCAAGAGGCAAAAGATGGGTTTTGAAGATGCACGTTCAAAATTCTTGTAACAGCTGCAGGTTTTTAACAGAGGATCTGCACCACTGGTTTAGTAAAGCTATTGGAGAAAGTAAGTTTATCCAGTGACAGAACAAAGTGTGAAACAGTAATTTTTTTTTTTCCAGCTAAAATTCACAGCAAAAAGAATGAAATTGAAGAAATAATAAGATCAATGGCAATATCAAGCGCAATTCATGCTGCAGGAATTAATCTAGGATGATCATTCAAGTGCATTTTAAATCTAAAATAGCCTGCATTAAAGCAGATCATGCAGATGCTTGAAATCTTCCTATCCTGTCTGCCTGTGCACAGCTCTCAGCCTGTCAGACCATCACTTGGGCCACTGATTGACTGTTTTGTGCTATTGAGATATGGAGCGACAGCCATGCTGGGGGAAATGGCCCAAAATGCTTCTCCTATGGTACAGTGGGGCCTGAGGCTCCCCGAGGATCTCAGAGTCTCAGCACTGCTGAGCTTTCTCTGCTGCTGGCATCCCTGCTCTTTGGCAGAGCTAAGATGGGGCACTTCTGCAGGGGAAAGGAGAAAGACACGGTATTTGCACTTTAATTCTTCTCTTGTAAGATTCTGCTGTCACATTGTCTTACTATCCTTACCTCGTATTTCCCAACAAAATGAGCCCTCATCTCATCAGCCTGTGGAAGCACAGGAAAGAAGAGCCCTTACACACAGGGAGCAGGACTTTCTTTGCCTTTGAGTAGGATGCAGAGAGAAGACCTCCCCACATGCCCTTTTACCTCATCCCTTGCTCAACCTTTTCTGGCATGGCAGGAAAAACCATACGAACAATCTCTGTTGGAGGTGCTTGCCTGATGCTACTGGGTGTGCTTTCACAAGGTTATTGCATCAGTGCATTCAGATCTCTCACTTGGGACCTGGCAGAGGTCTCTGGGCAGATCAATGAGTCTAGCTTCCAGAAGGAGGTTTCTGAGAGGCGTGCTTCAGTAGTGCTAGGATTCACATCAAGGCACAGGTTTCTGACATTAACTGGTACCATACTTTCCGTGGTGTCTCACTGGGATGCTGTCCAAATACAGCTTCTTGCTCTAACTTGCTATGCTAAGCAAGTGTATGGGATTTGAGAGATTACTCTCTGAGATTCTAGCTTGCTGGTCTGAAGCCAAAACGCAGACAACACCTATGAAGTCCCAAAGCGAAGCAATTTTAGTATGCAAGGCTGACTCTGTGCAGGAGAGGCTCATTTCAGCGGCTTATAAAGCTGGTAGTAAAGCACAGACCCTCTGCAATTTATTTCTACAGTGTTTCCAAAGCCATGGGGCAGCAGAAAGGAATGAGTGTAAATTCAATCTCCACTCATGGGTTCCCTGCTAGGAAGCAGAGACAGCTTTCAACAGCAAATTCTCATTTCAGTGTTGTATTAACTAAGAGCAGGATTGGAGGAAGAGCAGAGGCTTCAGTATCTGGTATTGAAGGCATCAAATCATGTCAGAGGTCAGCAAAATAATTTTATTCTCCAGGTGATGTCTTGACACTGATTGCTCTAACACAAAGTCGCCAAGAAACTCAGCTCTCCCTAGGCAGCACCCTAGAAGTAAATACTCACAGCTGTTTCCAGAATTTTGCAAAGTGAGTATTGAAATGGATTCTCTGCTTAACACAGCAGACAGCTAGCAAGAACAAAGCATGAAATCAAATTCCATCAATCCCTTAAATTTGTTTATGCAACCCATTGTTACTGCTCACAGAACAGCTTTGGCAAGCAAAGGCCATGACAAAACATAGCTGTAGTTTATACAGAGAAATTCTTCCCATCTGCCATTTTTGTTGTCAGTTGTTTTATATTGATTTCTCTCCATGCAGTTCCAAGTTTAATCTGGGCACAGCTGCATTGAACCAAGGAAGCTGAAGTAATTTTTCTCTTCTAGTGAAGCAGAAACGGGAGAAAATGGCACCTATCACCATTTTTTCTTCTGGTAGGAATATGTTAGAACTTCTTTGCTATAACACTGATGTAGATTAAGCCTGCACTTACGGCTTTTGATACAAATATTTCTGGTAATTTCATTTTATCTGTGACGAGCAAGATGAAATTCACACCAAGGAGCATGTTCTCAAGTAACTCCTTTCTTCACTTGGGAATGAGCTGACTCAGCACATGAATTATGGAATCACAACTACATGGTGCCATAATTCAGTCCTTAAATTCATAAAGATTCCTCCTTAAATACAAGCAGCATTGCTTGGGCAATAAAGGAATTTGATCTGTATCTAACTGGAGTTCCACTTTACTTATATGCTGAAATGGCACATGGGATGTGCCCTACAGGTCATTCTCAGTGGTCACAAAGGTGTATTCATTCCTGTGGGGTCTCTACTTCAAAACCCTTCTGGTCACTGCACAGCCATGACAGAGAAATTGTAAGCAGGCAGTGTAATCACGGCAGCAGAGCATCTATTGTACGTGAGCAGAGGAGCAGAGCCTGTTGGCCTTAGGAAGTGGAGTCTGAGATGGAGACTCGCTCACGACAAGCAGAGGGAAGAAAACCATTTAAGTTAAAAACATGTCTCTGTGAGATGACCACAAGGGCATCTAAATTAAAAGGTTGCTGAAGCAGTGAGGTTTGGGGCTGCCAGCCTAACTACCAGTAAAGCTCAGAAAGTTCCTCTCAGTCCTTTTGTTTCTATGGTAGCTGTAGCCTCGACATGAAAAATTCCCAGTGGCACAGGACTACTACAGATACATTAAAAAACCCAAAATGCAAATGTTATATATCATTATATGCTGTGAGGGAATTAATCTGATTTAATTTTACTGCTTTTCAATTAGAAGGGTTCAGTGTAACATAAAATGCTGCTAGAAGGTGTGTTCGTTTCTATTCATAGCCACCTTTCAACACACTCTGAAGTTGGACAAAATCCGGTGGGTTTTATTTACCAGCAAACCTTCATGGCAGATAAAGCAACCACTGCAAGAAACCTGCAATTCTTCTTTGCTAACGAGCATTGCTAGATTATTGTGTGACAGGAAGAACATGTCCAGGGAATACCCTGCTGAACATTTCATCCTCCCTGGCATATCCTTTTGTGAGGTAAGTCATAACAAATATAATGTGCCAATTGTCTAACATACTGGGAAAGAGCAGGTACATCAACAACTTGGTGCAAATACGGGAAAACCTGCTGACAGGCATGGATGTGGTTTAAACGCCATTTTCAATGAGGGCACTATAGGTAAAGGCCAGGCATGTAGATCAGTTGTGTAATATTTGGAAACTGTCCTCCTGCTGTTGACAGGAAGGACTGACAATGGAAGGTTCTTTTCTTACAACATCTGATACAAAAATCCAGGAATTACCAAAATGGCCAGCAGAAAAATGCAGGGGAAAAAAGAGGTTCAAACAGGTAATTGATAGGAATCCAAAATGACTGATGCTATCTGAGGAATGTGAGACACATCTTTGTAATATGGAATTCCAAGCTTTAAGCATGCCGTCAATAAAGGGCATGAAGTGACAACATATTTTAAAGTCCTAGAGACTGCCTGGTTTATTCTTCCAACTAGAAACTTCTAATTTATTGATTAGGAGAGTCATCTACTTAGAGAGTCAATTGGTTTTTCTTTGAAAGGTATCAAGAGCATGATTCATCTTTTCATTTTGCTGAGCACCCAACCAGAATGTCCTTCCCTTCTCCCATTTGGATCGTCATTATTGAACACAGCTTCCCTATCTGTTCCCAGACTCCTAAACAGAGCTGTCAAAGCTCTCCCCATCAGCTATGAATATAAGAAAAAAGCTCCACTGTTTCCAAGAGGAGAAAGATAGACAGGATGTTGAGTGGTAAATGAGGATATTTGGAATACATCTGTGGACACACACTTTGTCATTCCCTACTCAGCTCATCTTCAGCTCAGAGGAATGGATTCTCTTACACAGCAGCAGCTGTTACTGTTTGGATTGTAAATAGTCATAAGCCATATGGTGTGGCAGGAGAAAAAAACTTCACACTTTCTCACATGGACAAATATTATTATTGCAAAGCATAAACACATCAATATATATGTCTTTTCTCTGGGGAAGAATATAGTCTTCAACCTGATGCTACAAAAAATTATTGGCTTCCAGACGAGCAGATTACCTGTTAACATTTGGTTTAGATTTTTAGAATTTGGATGTCTCAACAGAAAATAAACATAGGTGTGCAGTAGATACAGCACTTTCAGATTGATAGATGGGGCGAAAGAGACACAAAATATAAACTGAGGTAATAAAATGGGAGAGAAGATTAGGAGGAAGGGAGAAAAAAGACAGTCTATATGCAGTTACTATGGCAGAATATATTGCTGTCTACTAACCAACTACATAAAACCAGCGTGATTGTGGCTTATCATGCAAATGGATCAGCAGTTTCTTCATGCGTGTGAATTTGAACTTTCCACCTGGTCAGTGGTGCATAAAGAATTTCAGATGTTGGTGGATTATATCCAGACAAGAACAGGCCTCTCAAAGACGGTGGGACCTCTGCTTGGTAAAGGAAATGGATACAATCAATGTGTCCAGAACTTGGAACAAGGAGAAGATGCAGTCCACTCCCTTGCTGCGCCTGAGCTAAGGGTTGCTTTCATTTTAAACCATAATTTCTTCAGCATTCATGTTTAAAACCTATTAGTGCTTTTATTTATGTTACTGCTAAAGAAATGTTTAGCTTATCTTTTTGCTTTAAGCACTTTAATTAAAGGAAAGTGTGATCACTCTTCCCATTGTGTGGTAAAGCTGGTAACACGCACAGTTAACTTACAGTTCTGCAGAGCTGAGTTTCTGAGCTACACCCCAAAAGTCTTAGCAGAGTGACACGGCACTTGCCCATAGCAAACACTGGCACATCCTGTTCCTATGGTTAGACAGACCCCATAACAGAACCCGTGACCTGGCAATTAACAGTCCTTCTGTTCTGTGCCCCTCTCAACCTGTTTCAAATGCTACATTGACACCAACTGGCACAATAGAGCAGTTCTGAATTTACATGAAGAAAATCCCCACCTGCAGGAAATTTTGTTGGTGACTAGCTGCACCCCAAATGAAATGATCCAGCCAACGATGAGGATGGCAGGGCACTTCTGAGCCCTCAAGAGTGACTCCTGACCTCAGGACACCAGCAGCCATGAAGGAAGTCAAGAGACCTTCGACATCATTCATCCCTTGATGAGAATCACAGTCGAAACCCAACCCATGGATAGAAACAGTGGCAGATAATCAGCATCTAATACGAAACAAAGAAAAAAACCCCCAATCTTTCCACAGGATTTGGTGGCCCTGCATCAAACAGCCATTTTTCTCTAATGATGTCCCTACCATTCCCAGTTTTCAATGAATATGACTATGTGGTTAAACACTTTTCTACCACTGTTACAATTTATATCCTGACATCACAAACCACATTCTGTTATTATCTATTTTGTTACTAAAACTCAAAAGTGGAAGCAAAATGCCTGCGGATCAGGAGAATGGGTCCACTACTGCCTTTGAAATGTTCAGCATGCCTCAAAGTGTTTTCTTTTTATCTTTGACAGGGGATGTGGCTCAGGCCAATGATCCAACGAGGACCAGATATCCTGACTCACTCTCACCAAGCTGGCTAGATAACCCCATAGTCAAGACACATGGGGAACCAGTTCACCAGGTTCCAGTGCTGAGATACTTTGCAGAACAACTTGAGAATCCCCTCCAGATGTCAGCTCAGCACAGCAGTGTTACTGCAAACCTCTCTACCAGTGGGAACACCAGCATATCTTCTTCATCACAATCAGCTGGCTTCCTCCACAGGAACACAATGCATTTGCTGTTCTCTTTTGAAATTACAACCAACATTTCCAGGCACCTTTCTTTTAAAAGACTTCTTTAAAATAACAATGTTCACACAAACACAGCCCCATTTTTGATTTCAAGAAATGGAAAATCCCACAGACAGATTTCATTGCACCTTTTTCATGTAGTGTTTCTGAAGTTCAGTCTTGAGTGCAGGGCTCTGCTCTTGGCAGAGAGAGCTCATCTGAGAAGAGAGTACAGTCAGATGATGATGGAAGTGCTACTGTTCTGGGACAAAGGTAGTAAAAACCCCCAGTCACTGCAAGAAAAGAACGAACTAAGACTTTCCTAGTTTTATTTTTTAAAGAGATATTTAAGCCACTTAGCAAATAAATCATGCAGGAGACACATTTCCAAAGCGGTCACTGGACTGAAGCTGGTATAACTAAGTTGCAAAGGTATACTTCCATGCATGGGAACCTGCTCAATATATATGTTCAGACAACCACAGAGGTTGTCTTTACCCACAAAACTCTTGGTTTACAACCAGATTACATAATTGTGGCCTAAAGGTTCAACAGGACAACCATTTCCACTTGCAAACCTGCTGTCGTGAGCTAATGATGTTTGCACAAATCACATGTACAAGACAGCAAAATGAAGAACTTCATAGCTTGCAGTCTTTAACTAAATTATACAGAAAAGGATTCGCTTAACTCATACATCCCTAATACGCAGGTTGTTTGTGTACTCCTGTATTTTCAGCAGTGGGACAGCCAAACTGTTGTCACCTTTTAGTCGTACTTTAGTTGCCTTTTTTAAAACATGGAACTACAAATAAGCCCTCACAAATTTGAACAAGTTTTATATTAATCACGCTCTCCCAACTGCAGTGCTGCCCATGGAGGAAAGACCTAGAGACAGCTGAAACAGTGGCCAGCTAAATACACCAGTAGAGTAAGAAGAAATTACTGACATTTTAAGAATATGGAAACGGAAAGATTTTGTGGGAATACTGTACTACACCAACAAAGTACAATTCACTTGGTAAGCAAGTGTAGTAAAATAGGTTGTACTGTGGCTTCCTCAAGCTGATCTAAGGCTGCCTGTGGCAGTGCCCGAGACAATAAGCCAGACACACTGATTATAAGCTTTACCAGATACATCAGGCTCCCTTTCTCCCTCAGAAAAGAAAGTGTTCTTTAAGTTACTTTAGAAAGCCTCCAGTTGATTTTTTCCTTTTCGTCAGGCTAATATGAATGTCCTGATTACCATCAGCAACAAGAGAAGGCACAATGAAGTTTACTTGTCCTAACCTGTAGCTATGCATATAAGTACCTCCCTTTACTTAAGCAGCATTATTCTGTCTGGCCTTTCTGCTCTTATGGGCAAAAATTGGACTCAAAAACCCCACAGTCTCTCTTTGGAAGAAATCAATAATTCAATGACTGAAATATTATTTGCATTTTGATGGCAAANNNAAAAACAAAAAAATTTTTTTTATTTTAAAGGCAAAAAAAAAAAAAAAAAAAAGGAAAGAAAAGAAAAGAAAAAAAACAGGCTACTTACAAAACATGCAGAATACAGTTCTCATACAGAGAACAGTCATAATTACTCACCTTTGAAATTTTTTCCCCTATCTGAGATAAAATTAGGTTTTGAGTTTATTTTTTCCTTTTTTTTTTTTTAAGTAAAACCCCCACCTCTTTAAATATCAAGACAGCAATACCACAAATGATTTTGAAAATCCAGGTTACACTTATCTTAAAAGCAGCTGCTTAGACAAAATGCATCTGTTTAATGAGCTGACATGTTTCCCTTTTGGATTCTTCTGAAAACCATATGAACTAACTGTGAATCAGATTTTTATCTTGATATTAAAAGAGAAATCACATTCCACTTCCCCATGGAACACGACAGCAAACGTGCCTGTTACTGTCTGTAATGGCTACATTATGTTTTCCGCTTAATAAAAGACATATAACCCTGCAGACAGAATAGCAAAATCACTTCCATCTTACTTTTCAGAAACTGCTGAATAAAACTCAGAACAATAATAATCCCTCTTTCCCCGCTCTTATGGTTTACTCACCATCACTTTATTCCAAAACTCAGTTTCACTTGAAAAATGATCCATAACAATGAAATGATTTCTTCCTTGTCAAAAGTATCACTCCAATAATTTAAATTACAGAAGGGAGAAAAGGAAACATTGTGCTCCACAGAGCACTCTAAACACGCACTGTTGTTTTTGCTGATGCAATGAGGCTTCTAAGCAAACGAGCAAGTTTGCAAGCGAGCTGGGTAGTGGCATTTTCCTTATGATTCAAAAGTGAAGTATGCCTCAGCTAACTGAATGCTCGCACAACATATAATAAAGGAACTCAGGGATTCATACACGTCTCTAACATAATCATTTGTAAAACTTCTACTTGTATTACCATCTCTAAGTCTGCCACACCTCAAAAACGACGAGCCAGATATAAACTTTTACTAGGTGCTATGTGCAGCCAAGAGTAAGACAGCTTCAAGCCAGAGGCTTGTATTTAAAAGTCTATGAAGTTTAAGTCCCTAAGGTGTATGAAGTTACATTCTGTGTATGGAATGTAACTGCAGATTCCTGCTTGCTGCATATATAAATATGATAAAGTTCATCATAAGCCACAGATTAAAAACACAGTCTGCCACAATGCACTGCCAGATAAATACACAAAACTACTGTGATAGGAAGAAGTTACAAAACCATATTTAAATGGGTTTATAATTGCAACTTTTAACAATTAACACCCTCCTCCCTCAAGCGCCAAGGAAAGTACAGAAGAATTTGCAGGGTAATTTTCTAAGAAATGGGGATAACAAGATCTGGGGGAAATCTAAAAGCTGTGTCTTCCTTTCCACAGAGGTGCAGACCTGTCTGAGCCCTGAGAGGCAGAGAAGTTTAGAAACAAACCTCTGCCTTCAGAGGGGAGAAAGCCGTAACAACCTAATGACCGCCTGATAGTTGGGAGCCTCCAGTGCAAGATGTGTCATTTATTTCATCAATTTTTAAAGCTTATGTCAGCTGCCTTGACAGGTAAACCCTGTGAAGGCTCAAAATCTTTCAAGTTCCAGACATCAGCAAATAAATGCTGATGCAGACCTTTACATGACCATCAAGTTCTCACTGGATTAATCGGATAACCTTTTTCCCTTTGCCAGCTTCTACTTTTTCTGACACACTGAGGTCTGAGGTAGCATTCACTCTACACCACTTGACATTTCCTAATGAGCTGGGAGCCCTGCACGTGCTGCAGCCCTTACTGCCTTGGAAACTGCATCAAGATGAATGTTCTCCACAGCTACAAGTTTTAACATTTAAAAGCTCATGTTTTCTTCCAAGCTTCTATCTTTAACATCTTCCTCTGATGCCCTTGCTGTGCTTGCAGGTTCTTTTTACAACTTCGAGAAGCAGACAGGCAAAACTAGGTAAGGACACGGATTAAAGCAGGGAGTGGCTCTTAGGGGAGCCCCAGCACCCTCTGCTGGGGCTGGAGTGGTGGGAGGTAGCTGGGCCAGCCTGTGGCACTTCATCCTCATGGCTGGGGTGACCCCTAACAGCTGGGGCATGAAACTCCTAGCTGGTGGTTTTCACTGGGTGAGAGAGCAGTAATGTCACTGGCCTGTTTAAATAATTAAAAATGTAAGAAAAACCTTCTACTTTTTACAGCCTAGGAAATTCTACATAACACCCAATTTTATACATATATATATGTATAAAACAGCGTAATATCTATGCTACTATAACCTGAACTAGTAACACACTTGCAGGCAGCATTTAATTAGATCAGTGGGCCAAAATGAAAATGAGAACAGAAATGCCATGTTTACACCCAATAGAGTCGCCCAGGCTACTGAAACATCATACTGGACTCTGACTGCACACTTTGGCCTGGGATATACTTGGGCTGTTTAACACACTGATCAAATTTACAACCCAATTACCTGACTTCAGATATCCTGATCTCTGTCATCCTCAAACAATGTGGAATAAATTTAGATGCACCTTTAATCAGCACTTTTTCCCAGTTAATCGTTTCCGTGTCCTACTTACACAAACAAAATTAAATAAAACAGGATACTGATCATCCTGTATCTGTCCAGAAATAAATAACTTCAAAGGATGTCATTCAGCAATAAATCTATTATAAGTTCTTTTCAAGCTCTTTGATTTGCAAAAACTAGCAAACAGTTCCTTATCGGTATGTACATTTTTCTTGCTTTATTCGCTGAATCCTGCAACTCAGCAAATTAATATAATTATTCTGGCATTTTGTGGAACACAGACATCTTTGTCCTTTTGCAAAGGATCCTTAACCCTCTGGGCCTTCCAGTTACAAATAGAATGTCTCCAATACCTTATCTGTTGTCTTGAACCATGTTCATTGAACCCAGTGGGTTAGAAATATGTCTCCACTGTAAGCGCTAAGGAATTTTTGTAGATCCATTACATTACCATGGTAATGTTACTTTATTTTACTTAGTCATTTCATTTTGAGAAGCATTTGAGACTGTGTTACGAAATTTAATTTACATGCAAAATTACCTCATCTTAGATTAGCTATTTAAAAAACTAGAAAACAATTTCCACAGTTGGAAATATTGTGGTGAAAAACTGTGATGTAAATGCTAAGTGACTGACTTCTTAGTTTTGAAGTAATATTTGGAGGGGAGGGTGGAAGAGGAGAGCAAAGGGTGAGTGATGGCAGCTTGTGCACTGCAGGATCCTGTAAGCTGGCACTCAGGATAGATACAGCGAGGAAAACCACAGAGGTGAAATGGTGCATGGTAGAAGCCATCTTTAGAAGTCTATATACAATTTTTTTTTTTTTTAATTTCTTGATTCTCATGCTACACAGCATAAAATCTTTCATCAGGATCATAATAAACATCTATCAAAGATCTTTCTCTGCTGCCTTAACAGAAGGCCAAATAATTCAGAGACCAGTTGAAGTTCAATTACATTTTTCTGCAGTAAGCCAGAGAAAGGTGCAAAGTAAATCACCTTTATGTACCCTTCCTGAAGTTCTTTTATATTGATCCCCCAGAAAACGTGGTTTGAACATTTTCACATGTTCATCATCTAGCTCTGAGGTTCGGTTCCTGTAGTAAGCACAAGTATATTCTGTTTTTCATGCTCTGTTTCTGAAGCAGAGCTTGTTCCTGCAGTCACATACTCCTCTCTGAGCTGTGGAAGTGCAGCAGTTCACCCCAGCAAGGGGCCTTCTTTACCCACTGCTGTCACACTTCAGAATTCCCTTATCCTGCGGGTGATTAAAATAGTCCACTGTAATAACTACCGTTCTCAATACAACACACACACATTTCTCTGTCCCAAAATTTAAGTCACATTATTCTCCAGAATCTTCACTCCTATCTGACAAGGAGAGGGAGATTTCACATCTGATTTACTTAGGGAGGTCTGGGTTTTGCAACATGAAATAAGGTTGCAGATGGACTTTCATTGACTGAAGAAGTGTTGCGCTGGCACAGAAGCCCATCAGTCTGAAAGTTAGAATCTAAAGTGAAATTCTAGCTGCTGACACAAGTCCATGCACTGGTTAACATGACAGTTAATCATTTGGGACTTTACTAACACCAAATTATGTGCTCCTTTTAAGGCACACAGCTGCCTTGCAGCTAAGTTGCAGAAGAGTTCTATGTCCCCTGAAGCTCTTTGAAGAAAAACTCTGATCACCAACAAAACTACTTTTAACTGCCCCATAGGTATTAACAAAACTGAGAACATATATGTAGGAAGTATCCTGTTTCCTATTCTTACACCACTGTGGCTCTGAACTTTCACTCAAAATACAATCAACTATGACTGGAATATTAAATATTGATTTAAAAAACCTTAAACCCACACATCTTGGGCACAGGCAGATCCTCTTGCAACAGGGCAACATCTGACACCATCACAATAAACAGCTGGGCCAGAGCACTGCCCTATGTGTGTGACCTGCCAGTGTCCTGCTTCCAAATTGCAACTGCCTGTCTTGTGACTGCTGATCACACCCCTGAACAGGGCTTGATGAAGTTATTCCAGGGTGTGCCATCAGAACTTTTATATTCTTTGTCTGAATGCTTTATGCCCAAGTCAGTGCTGTCAGGTCAAAGCCTTACCAGCAGCAACAATGGGTGCATCTCACTGTGGGATGCGGAGAGGAATGTGAGGCACAGCGGCCCTCACTTCGCTCTGGCTTGTAAGAAATGCCACCTCATAGAAGAAGAGATTACAGACTTGGAAATTATATAAAGTGGCTGAACTCTTCCAATGTACGCTTTAGGGGAACTATAACACAAATATACAGACTATTCCACAATACGAAGTGAAAGCACAACTGAAAGATTTATAACCTACAATATTAATTCAATAATCAAGTCCTTATAAAGTAACATCTAACACCATCTGACGCTGGGAGCTGACAGTACCTCCCCAATCAGTGCTAAATACTGCATCCATAACAATTGCCTCTCACTTGATTATGTTAATGTAGTTGATACTAGACGCAATTCAAAGATTATTGAAGTCAATGAGTGTTCTTCATTAATGCCAATGGAATTGGAATCAGACTCATCAAACAAAAATATAAGAGAGGAGCTAAAAGAGTAGTATAGGCATAAGAAGCAACAGTGGTTCTAGACATTGGATATGAAAAATTGTTGTGTTCTCAGCATGTACCACAGTAGAAGATCCTTGAAAAGAATTATTTTTGAATCTTTGTGACAAAGGTAAGTGGTCAAGCACAACGCTGCTATAGGTCCCCTCCTGTTATCTGTGCACATGATCTATTTTGTCACCCCAAAATACAACTTGGGTCACAAAATACCAAGTTTTGATCATAAAATTTACACTTCCAAACTCTAAAAAAACTCTCTAATACTGTATTCAATTTTACAGTTGAGAATTATTACACGAAATGGCAACACTTCTAACTAAAAACCCTGAGGGGTGAGGCGAATTATTTTTCCTATTTATTACAAAAAAGCATATGATAATACAATAGAAAGGACTCTGGTGATTGATAAAGACAAAATGAGATAAAAAGGTCTCCAACATCTCTGATGGTGACTCCAAATGCAAACTATATAGTAAATCTGGACACAGCTGTTCCAAGGGAACCTTAAACTTTACCGTTTGTTCTTGCTTGTTATGCTACAGAGACTTGTGAGGATCAGGAGAAAATTTGCCTAGGAAAAAATTTATCAAACCTTTACTCAATTTTCCTCAGTTCTTGTTTTCATTAATTTACGACACTATAAGAGCATGGAGGCTTCAGAGGGGTTGGGACACTAATGAGGATGGTAAAGTTCATGGCAGGTTTGGGAATTTAAAGCAGAGGTCAGCATGTTCACCCTGCAGGAACCCTACACAAGTCTTCAGCATTGGCAAGTACTAAAACTGTCACATTCCCAGATACTTCCGCCAAAATTGAAGAGCAGGGAAGTGCTGTTTTTAGTTTTCTAGCTGTTTATGGGGTTTTTTTCTCTCTTCCCCTGCAGGAACAATTATACTTTTTGAAATCAGGATGCTGACAGGAAGAGTTCCCATTGCTCTTTTCTTCTTTATAGATTCTGTAGCAGAAAACTCTGCTATAAGAATAAGAATTTGGAGTAGCAGGTAATCTTTTCCTGCTGAAACGAAGCTGGGACCTCAAGGTCAACTCCTGTGTGCGATGTAAGAAACACTTAAGAAATACTGCAAGCAGAGGAACACAAGGTAATTTCCTTGGCTCAGATCTATGGTTTTGGGGCTGTGAGTTAAAGGCAGCAGATGACATTGCTCTCCATCTGCAGCCAGACTAACTCAAGAAATGCATCTGTCCACATATGTCCCATACGCAGACCATGACACTTGGGCATCAATACAAGAAAAGCAGAGGTTTGTCTTGAACAAAGGAGTGAACAATGAAATTCTTACTGTTTTAAAAAAATGCATTTTTAGCTGTTTTCCAAGGAAGTGGCTCAGTATTTCTTCCTTAGCAGAGTTCACCATCTTGTATAGACTGATAACAGCAATTTTAAGATCAAAACAAACCAAATGAGAACAAAAAAACTTCTTTTGAAAACACCTGATGTCTGCTAGCTGCCTTATTTACATCTGACCTAAGTTTTGTGTACTTAGGTTGTTGACAATATACAGTGTAGTGTATGTTGCAGACAATGTACACAGGGCTCTGCCATTTCAGAGAGGGAAGAGAAAATCCTTATACAGCTCTGCTACTTCTGCAGGAGTGATGCCAGCAATCTCTGGGAAAAGTGGGTTTGTGCTTACATGAATTTGTTATACAGCACATTACTCTATGATGTGCCTGCGCTAGAAGATAGAAAAGAAAACCACTGACACTCTGCTCAGTCAGGTCTACCCACACATGAACATTTTGTGTTTTTTGGAAAAAATGCAGTAAAGGTTCACACTTATTTAATAAAAAAGTTACTAGTTAATTTACCAAAAAAGACAGAAAGAGAGATGAAAAAGACGTTTTATTCCGAACTTTCCAGTGGCTCTGTAAATTATGTTGTTTATGTTGCTGGCTTCCTACACAACTTTCTTACCCATTATTAGGAGGCTGCTGCCAACTACTGCATTTACAACCCTAAATCCTAGAAGGTAAAGTAGGTTTCAGTCAACAGATCTTGACTGGAAATAAAAAAGAAATGGATTTGTTCTTGTGTGAAGTCCCCAGTAAACAACAGTAAACAATGTTCTTCCTCTTGCTCAGACTTGCAAACAGAGATTTTTAAACACCGTTTTCTCATGCAACATCAGTTTCTCTCCATCACAAGGGCTGGCAGACAATCCTTGTGTTCAACTTAACACAGCAGCCTGGCAGCATGAGAAAAACATTTATAGTCTAAGCTAGGTTGCAACAAAGACTGATTACTTGTCAAAAATAAGCCAGAATTATATAAAGTATGTAAATAATCAGCAAGATGTTTATCAAACTCCTTGACAGTCTGTTTCAAAGCTCAGTCAGGGTTTGATAGTTGATGAGGGAAAAAGGGTCCAAGGCTAGATGTCAATATAGTTCCAACCTGGCTCTTGGTAAAAGCAATGGCTGTGCCCCCACCCCTCCCACGGCATCTGGCTTTAACAGAACAAGATTTAGCAGTATTTTTGGTAAGTCTCATTCCTGTTTATCTATATATAACATCCGTAGAGGCTTTGGTAACTAAAAATGACACACAAACCTCACAAACAATAATACTATCATTTAATTAATGTAACTTTTATAATTTCGTACTTTCTCACCGGCATATAAGCAGAGCTTTATTTTTTAAGCTTCGTCTCCTGGAATCACACTATTTACAAGAAGTTCAGTTTTCACAAAGAAAATCAGGTTGTTTTAAGTACTTAAGGATCACAGAGAAGGGGCATAAAATCTAATACCTAAAAGGTATAAAAATGTAATAAGGTAAATAAAATTGGTTTGTTTTTTTTTTCGTATCTGGCATTAATGATAGTGAAATCAAAATCTCTTAGCACCAACAGAACACCCTTAGCATTGTGTTTATATCCACGGTTCTCTATCATAAACCACAATGGACTCGGTTGCCTCATCTGTTTTTTGTCCACATCTGTGCAGAATATCATAAACAGCTCAAAATGTCCTCTGTGTGCTGAGTTCCACTGATTTCAGAAAGGTAGTGTGGCATAGCAGGAAGCACACAATGAAACAACTCTCCCGTGCAACAAACAGCCCAGTGATCTTGCAGTAGTTAATACCAAAATACAGTGCAAATGCTAGCAACCTTACAGTCCTGACGTTTTTACACAAAACAACTGTAAATGGCTAATAAATCTGTAGTTTCAAACCCAGGCTTTGAGAAAAGCCAATGGCATAACTTCATTTCAATTACTAGATGCCAGATAATTTGAAAGAGCAGTCTGAATGGCTAAATTGTTTCAGCCACATCATCATCCTGATCAGAGGTATTTCATTTTTTGAAAAAACAAATTGCAAGTAGAGTTATGATTATTATGTCAGGACAAAATATCCCTCTTTATGTTGTGTTTGTGTTGTGATCTTGTACATTGCACACAAGCAAAACATGGTTTCCTTCCTTCTTCAGCCTGTCTAGGTTGTTCTACGATTTTCTTCCCTTTTCTTTCACTCTGTTGGAGTTTGGAGGGGAAGAGACTATTTGGCATGGACTTTTCCAGGTGGGCTTAGCGTATTCCTCCAGCAAACACCTACTTCATTTGCAAATACAAAAGCAAATAGCAAAGCCAATCCCTCACCTGAGGATGCAGGAGCTCCCAGAAGGTCCCACCGCAGGGTGGGCATCCCGGAGCACCACCCAAGGAAACACGCCCAGTGCCCGCGGGCAGCCTGGCCGGGGGGTGGGCGGTCAGACTGGGGTTTCTGCCTTTTAAAACTCCTTTAATTTGTGTTCCTGCGCCCGGAGCGCCTGAGGCGGAGCGCGGGCCGCGGCGCGGTGCCCGGCGGTGGCCGCTAGGTGGCAGCGCGCGCTCGCGGAGCCGCCGCTGGCTCGGGCCCTGCCCGAAGGTGCGCGGGCAGCGCATGGAACACGCCCGGCCATGTCCGCGGCGCACGTAAAACTCGCTGCAAAACTCAGCAGTGGGCCGGACAATTATTTATACGGCTGCAGAAATACTGCGTCTGTTTGTTTTGCCTTTTCTTTTCCTTTTT
>VWZT01005130.1:331272-528278 GCA_013397055.1 Pachycephala philippinensis | reverse complement strand
TTAAGCCAACGCAGAGACCAAGCGAGCAAGCTCCACTCATGGAATCCTACGAAGCGCCGACTGTACTGTGGGCTTTCCCCTAAGCAGCTTCGATTGCAGAAGCAGCTCTAGTTTTATGCACGTGTCAGTTACAGAATCCATTAGGTGGGAAAAGACCTCTGAGAACATCGAGTCCAACCTATGACTGAACACCACCTTGTCAACTACACCACGGCACTCAGTGCCACGTCCAGTCTGTACTTAAACACCTCCAGCGACAGTGACTCCACCACCTCCCTGGGCAGTCCATTCCACTGTCTCACCATCCTTTCTATGAAGAAATTCTTCCCAATGTCCAACCTAAATGCCCCTTGGCACAAGTTAAGACTGTGTCCTCTCATCCTGTCACTGGTTGCCTGGGAGAAGAGACCAACCTGGCTACATTCCCAATGTCCAACCTAAATGCCCCTTGGCACAAGTTAAGACTGTGTCCTCTCATCCTGTCACTGGTTGCCTGGGAGAAGAGACCAACCTGGCTACATTCTCCCCTCAGAGAGTTGTAGAGAGTGGTAGTATCACCCCTGAGCCTTCTTCCCCAGACCAAATGCCCCCTGCTCCCTCAGCCTCTCCTCATAGGATTTGTGCTCCAGACCCTTCACCAGCTTTGTTCCCCTTCTCTGGACAATAATGCCTATTGGATTGGGGTCGGACTGTGCCCCCCTGTGCTGCCTCCTCACAAAAAGCAACAAAGATCTGTCACTGGCCTGGAAGCACAGAGTACTGCTTTGTTTTGCATCTTGAAATAAGTAAAAGAAACAAACTATTTCTGGAGAAAAAAATTCTCAGCAGAGTAAGAATAAAAGAAAAATAAAAAGGACACTTAACCAGAGGCAGCTTTTAAGAGAAAACAGGGCAAGTCCCCTTGCCCCCTGGACTACTCACTAACCTGTGGAGGGAGAGAAACCTGACTAAAGTCTGGATAAGGAAAAGGACTGGACCCAGCAGTTCCCCCCTGCTAAGTGTTCCTCATCACCCCATCCATTACTCTGTCCAAGGGTCAGACTGGAGAGCCAGCACAAGCTCTGTACTGTTAAAAAGCCATGGCCTGTCTGTCCCATCACCAGACATCTAACACTGAAAAAGTGGTATGGCTGCTGGAGGGAACACAGATGATTATAGATAAAGCATTAGCCTATCCCTCCCTTTTTGTGCTGGGGATTTTGTACACCTACAGTGACACAAGCAAACAGGAATTCTGAAACACAGAAGGTACATTTGACATCAGCATGTAGGCGTGTTCATGAGGATCTCTTTCTTTCTAGGGTGTACAAACCAAACCACAGCAGAGCACTTTCAAGCCTGTTGTAGGCCAGGGAAATGACTGCCAGATTACACTGTAGACATAAAATGCCATCTAACTTCCAGTGTTGTGTTTGGATGCCTTTTTTGCAGTTCTTTATGACACAAATTTGAGGCTATATAAAGACGTTTGATTACCCTTATTGTATATATCCTCGAGCTAAACTCACAATCTGAATTGTCCCATTTGAAATGAAGGAAAGACTGGATAGTAGGATTCAAACAGCTGCCTTTATCAGCTGTGTAATAAAGTTCCCACATAAGACAGGCTTTTTTTTTTCTTCTCAGACAGAGATTGCTGTAAGGTAAGTAAGAGGAAATTACACAAGCTGATAAACACAATTATTCAGCAGTTCAGGAACATCCTGCAAAACCCCACTCACCAAAAAGTAACTACAGTCCAGACAAGGCAAAGAAAGGATGCTACACATGGATGAGGAAGAAATGAAGAGCAACCTAGAGTGTCCTCCCCACTCCCTACTTTTTCCTTTTCTCTTTTTCAGTCTACCTTTCTGAATGAGTTTTGTCTTTCTCCAGCCAAATCTCATTGCAAGACAAATGACCTGAGAAGTTTCATGACCCTTCCTTCTTTAAAATAAATTATTTCTTCAGGTGGTAATAATCAGAGGTCACAAGTGGTTCCAAGGGACATTATCCCTGTTCCGAAAGGTACTTTGGAGTGCATTAGGGCAAACAGAAACATTCTTTGGGCAGTTAAGGCTCTGGACTACTGCTCAGTAGGAGAAGGGGAGGGAGGACAAGGTGGATTCACTCCAGAAAAGCAGCCTGGCTGGGGAATGAACAACTTTTTCAGTCCCTATCTCCTGTGAAATGCCACACAGCTGAGATACTGACACAATCTCTCATCTTGCACAGCCTGTGTAACTCACCTTCTCTGACGTGGTTACCACAACCTGCAACTCTCCACAGAGCTGTGGACATGCTGCTCCTCACCCTCGCAGGACAGAAGTCAAACTGCAGAGAGACTGTCTCAGCCAAGACCAAACAGAAATTCTGCAGCAAAACAAGGACTTGGAGTGAGGTTGCCCATACTTCCAGCTAGTCATCTCATGTCTTTCCTAACCTTTTCTTCAGTCAGGAGTCATTCTGCAGCCAAGGGCAAGGTGGAGAAAAAGAAGAGTGGTAGCAAAGAGGGGTGGTGAGAAACTGAGTTAAGGATCAAACTTCAGAAGCCTGTTGAATATTAGCAGTTACATTCATCTTTTGCTCAAACCAAACTGCAAAAAGAAAGCTGTGATTGGAGGTTTTCAATGGCAGCTGGAGCTTCTACACTTAGGGAAGGGATTTGACTTGTGACTTAAAATGTTTATTTTCAAGGCACTGATGGGAATGTGCGTCCTGCCTAAGGCCCTGGCACAACTCAGCAACTTTTTTCACCATGAGCAGTGCTGTGCTGAGCATCTCAGATGGCAGCCACCTGGCACACACCAGCTGGCAAATGGCCTCGCCGTACTCATAGGGCAGCGCACTGCTGTGGTTACTCTGGTGTAAACTCCCTGCCTGGGCACTCCTGAGACAAGCGTGACTGAGCAAGGAGTTATACCTGTGTAACTAGAGCAGTTTAATTACAACGGCAAATTTTCCCTGCAGATAAGCACTAAGGCAGCTAATTCTGACTCTTTTCCAGGAGAAAATCACTTTGGATGTCTCTGCACCTTTGTAAAGTCTGTGAGTGTTTACAGTGCCTTAGCCCATAGCAGGAATAACCTGCAACCCTGGACTTAACAGTCCCTATCACTTTGGATCACACTGGAGTTTCCCATGCTTCCACTTACGCAATAAGTATTGAAAAATAGAAATATTTAAAAAATTTAAAAATATTCTCCCCCAAGTACTACACAACCCTCCCAACACCACATAGTTGGAGAAATAAATGTAATTTTTTCACTACTGTTGTTGTAAAAGGCTTAATTTATTACCTATTAAGGCTTTTCCATTCTCTTCAGAGAATTACAGGAAACCAATAGAGAAACTAAGGAAACTGATAAAATAATCCCCAACCCCCCCAAAAAGCAGCCGCACAGTACCACTGAGGAGGATGTATGCAGCTTCTTAGCAGCACCCCCGACTTCTCTCCCAGCCTGGCAGTGGTCCAAAGCAGACTCAGCTGCAACAGCATGCGCCAAGCTGTGTCACAAGCTCCTAACAGGTCTCGGGTGATCCCCTGACATTTCCACTTGTTCCTGCTGCTTTAAAGGCAAGCGACCAAACACATACCCCCAGATCTTGTGCCTGAGCCTGTTCAGCATCTTCTGTCATTATCTTAGAAGCAGACCAAGGTAGATTGGAAGAAACTTTATGCTGGATGTTGCACTGACACTAGCATTTAAGTTATGACAGAGGATTTGACACCTCCCCCAGTCAGCAGATTTCAAGCAGTGCTTGGCCTACTCAAAATCTTGAACTCTAGAATCAGGTACACCAAATGCATCAAAGATAAAATTTGTTTAATTTCATCAGACTACATCCAATCTAATCCTGCAAAAACATGTGAAAAAAATCTCTTACTTGTGTAGTTGCACCTTTTTATTAACCAACTTGAACTACCTCGTAGAGACTGAGTGAAGAAAAGGTATCAGGCTTTGCATAAAATAACCCTTTCAACTGGAATTCAAAGTATGAACCTTTGATCACCAATATGTGCAACACTGGGACTACTTCTTTCAAGTAACAGAGGTATTTGTGGGGGAGAAGAGTGCCGATTCCCATATGGCCTGGGAGTTCGAGCAAGTAAACTGCTTATTCTATAGTGCCAGAGTTTGCTGGCACTATTCCTGATTTGAGATGATAGCTTCTGCGCTATGAAAACATAAGAGAATATTTGCTTTCTCTGGAAACTAGGTAGGGTTTGTCAACAATCCACTTTAAGGAAGCATTATGGGACCCTTTTCCCTGTTTCTGTGTTTCTTTACAGGTGAAGAAAAAGCCTGCCACCATTCAGCCCTAAAAGCACATTTAGAAAATAATGGAAGCAAGCACGACTTGTTTCCTAGCCTGAAGGAAATGGCAACACTTGACTGCACGCACTGTACACTGACAAAATTACAAGGGCCTTACATGCAACTACCAAAACCTGTAGAAATACTCAGACTTTGGGCCAAACCATGATTCATACTATAGTAATTCTACTCATTTCACTGGATCATTCCAGTTCCAAAAGAAGTTTATTTAAAGGTTTTTACATTTCTCCCCATCATTATGACACTCATGCATCTTCCATATAATGGCAACAAATTCAGACAAAAGTCTTCAAGGTCTCAACTATCTGACATTTTCTTTTCAAAATAAAAACTATTTTGGCAAGAGTAAAAGAAGCTGAGATTTATGATTATAAGGCAATGCCAAGTAAATATCTTCTTTTGACAGAGAATAATTTTTCATGGTGAACAATGGTCAAACTAGATGTTCACCTAATACTTGCCTTTCCATGACCAGATGTTCTTGACTTTCTCACAGAAGCTCACTGATGAACACAATTTTTATGATGACATTATAGAAAAATGCAAAGTAATTATTGCTTTTGAACATCCTTCCTCTCATTTTGAACTGGAAGACTAAAAGATTCACCTTGTTTGAGCAAGGTGAACAGACAATGTACGTGCCTGCAGTGGAGAAGGGGAGCAGAAGGGCTGCAACTACGACCTCTCAGATGCGCCTTTGAACTGGGCAGGGAGTTGCCAAAAAGCAGTAAACAAGCTTAAAACTAACAAGCTGTTGCTGCTGTCACTACACCCTTCACACGAAAATGGGCACCAGATCCTTGTTAGCAGGTTTAGCAAGGGGTGACTAAAGCTGCTGGAAGGAGTCCAGCCTGAGTGCAGGCCAAGGGGCTGTCCCAGAAGGCAGCTGGAGAGCCTGCCAGCTGGGAGCTGCACCGCATTTTCACATGCAGCTACAAAGCCTATAAATTAGGATTGCTGAGCCTGGAGTTAGTATGTGCATGACTCACAAATATTTATCAGGGAGGAAGGAGTGACATCTCCAAGAAAGCCTAAAGGAAAAAAAAGCCAAAACCAAGGCAATGAAGTTTTGTGGAGAATCAAAAAAGGAGCTTGTGCCTCTCACTGCTCAGCTGAGTAGAGACTGAAAACCCAAAGTAAAATATTGGTTTAGTTCTTCAGTGTTTTGCCTTTTCATCCAGTCATCTTTATGTCTGCTCCTTTTCACTCAAAGCCTGACTTTGTGTGTAGATTTTAACATGCTAGAAGTGGAGAAGATTCCTGTCATTTGGGAATGCGCCATTAAAGTCTGTGGGACTGTTTTAGTAATTTGTGATACTTTTATGAGTAATCCACTGGCAGTTGAGAACCATTTTTTCCCAACAGTTCTCCCAACAGACATGTAGAGAAATTAGAAAGGGAATTATTTGAATTTACATACCTTGTCTTTATTTCAGAGTTACCGTTCACCCTCTTTAATCAGACCACAGACTTTGTTGTTTGAGCATGCCTTTGTTAGTCTGATGAATTTATTTTAGATCAGAGCAGCTCACATATATATGTATAAACCCATTTATCTGAGGTGTTTCCAAATTGAAGCAGAATATCCTTCTCTTTTCAATAATGTTAGAAGCCTGTCCATTAGCTAAACATGGGGAACAAGATCCCGGCTGCTCTCTTTCCCCAGGGTCAAGCTGGAGTTTTACTATCAGTCAGCTTCAGTAACACTGTTACTATCCGGTAACAATTTTATTCTCAAGACCAATTGTCCAGCAGAGCTACAGCCCAACGGCCTTGTGGACTCTTCATTAGCTGATCTCAGTTAATGAGTAGTAGAAATTATCCAGACATTTAATTACAAAGCATTTGAAAGGGAAGAATTATTTGCAGTTCTTTAATTTTCCTTCTTCATTGTTCTTCTGCCATTCCATCTCATACTTCCATGCCTCTTCAATAATAGTAAAAAGGTGTCTGTTCTAATGAGGGCCTGGTGTTTTTAAATAGCTGGTCCTGAGTATTGCTGTCACTATGCCTAGGTCTAGACGTTTTAAAGCAATGCTTTCATTTTCCAAATACATTTAACCACTGCCAGCAGTTTAACAGTCCCACCAATTTAAGTCCCACTCTTTTTTCTTCGTTTTTTTTTCTTTTTTGAATCAGGCCTGAAGCTACTCTACAAATACAGCAAGAATTACAGTTACAGCTTCAGTTCTAGGTTAGGGAATCAACAAAAAAAAATGCTCACAATATATACTTCTCACTGAAAGAGAACTTTTTTCTTGCTGCAGTGGAGCAGAGGGGCCATGGACAAGAAAGACTTAAAACATGAGAAATCAAGAGCTCCAGGCTGTGCCCACCTGAACCATGCTATAGGGCTGTTCTCTTTCTTCTGCAGATATGCCAGTTAATCTATTTACCCTCTGATAGTCCTCATATACCTTAACGAGTGCATTAGCACTTTTTGTACACCCCCTCTCCACACCCCATTTGGTCTATTTTCATCCCAGGTATGAACTGGTTAGCAGATTCACTGGCTGTAGTAAAAGAATATCCTGAGTTGGAAGAGATCCTCAAGGCTCATCAAAGTCCAGCTCCTGGCTCTGCACAGGACAGCCCCAGGAATCACACCATGTGCCTGAGAGCACTGTCCAGACACTTCCGGAACAAGCAGAAGGACAGTAAGCAGCAAATGCCAACTTATGGCTTATAACTGCAATCTCCTTGCTAAAACAACGCCAACTATTCCAACAGATATTCTCTAGATAGACTACAACTGCTCTCTCCATCTCTCTGTCAATGCTTTTAACCTTGTCTGTCCTACCAAAAACTGCCATTAGGTGAAGTCCCATTCAGTTTGTTAAAAGGACATACACATCAACTTTGGAAACTCTGACCTAATTCAGTGTCAAAAAAAAAAAAAAAATACTTTCCTATTTAAAAAAAAAATCCATTCTACTGAGATAAAACTAAAGACTCAGGAATAGAGATGCAATGTCTCTTTGCCCAAATGACTGTAACTGCAGTCTTTGCCAATGTTCTGTGACAATTTTCCTTTCAAGAGATTTCTTCCTACTCACCCTTACAGGCTATTTTGTGTCCTCTAGCAGAAGTACTTCAAGGCATTTTCACATGTGTGAAATACATCTCTAGATCCGTAGTATGTAAAGTAAAGTAGCTGCTGTAATGCACTGACCCAAGGTGCCCATGTTTGCAGTAACCTCTGTAAGCACATGAAATGTCTGCAGCTCCAGTGCTGTCTGAGCCTGGCATGAGCTCTGCCACTCTGCTGACAGCGCAATGCATCTCCTTCTGCAAGCTCTCTCTCTGCTCCGGGCAGACCATCCTCAAATACAGAGTAACATAGGCAACTAATGGTCTGGGGACACTTAATTAGTTGTACGAAAGATACAAAACATGTCTCTTTTCTCGGTATCAGTTTAAATGTTTGCCAGTCTGGGAATTGAAGAGAACTGATTTACTGTATCTGATATCTGAGATATCTGATAACAATATAACAAAAATGATGAAAATCCTGAAAAGAAACTTTAAACCAAACCTTCTCAGCTTCATTGCTCTGAAAGTTCAAATAAAATCAAAATAAAAAACTTTGGGTTTTGAGTTTTGCAAAATCAAACCCTGACTGACAAGGTTTTACAAACATGAAAGCTCCCCTGAGGCATCCTTAAGTGCTCTGATTTATTACAGCTTTGTAGCTAATAATTACTTTCAGAGGGGAAAAGAAGGGTAGTTCCAGTTTGTAAATTGCTGCTTTGTGATGTAGAAGAGTAACAATAGCCGATATGCTTTACTTAGGTGTACTGTTAATTAAAAAATTACGAGGTTAGTTAGTTAGTTAGTTAAAGCTGTTCCTCTAAGGGAATAGCTTTAACTCCAAGCAAACCCCCAGACTCGAGAGAGCTACTAGACAAAGAGCAAGACTGCCTACCTCACTGGAGTTGAATGCTTGTGGGTAAGGTGACAGCAAGCCATAAAATGGGTAACAAAAATTACAGGTGCTATAGGACTCTGTTTGGCTGATCTACTGCTAATAATTCCTGAAAACACAGTGCCCATGAAAGACATATAAAAGCTGCATCCATATTATTTCCCCAAATAAGGTCTTAGGAACATGATTTGTTAATCAAGATATATGCACTAAACATATCAAAGACACAGGTGGGGAATGTGCAGTGCTGTTAAATGAGTCTGACCTTCCTTCCTCACATCAAAACAAATCATGTTCCTGAATAACAGCTATGGAGTTAGAAAGGTTTTGGACTTGGTCATCAAATGCATCATGAAAGAAAATGGCATACAATGAGCTCTTTGCACACACTGTTTTGCTTTGGGCAATCATTCGTTCCCCTGTGTTATGAGGGTGACTATTACACAATCAGAACCATTGACAATACTGTATTTATGGGAGCTTGATTCCAACCCTACCACTGGTACAGAGCCCCTGATAAGCACAGTGTTTGGGTTTTATCTGGTGTACGTAACTTGCTGATTTCAGAATAACTGACTGTAATGGTTTATAAAATCCAGTACAGAGGCTGTTGCAGCGTGGTGCCTGACTAATGGATTTTTGGCAAAGCAAATGCAAGAATACAGACACTACTGGAAGAAGGAGCAGCCTGTTGTTTGGTGCTTGTACATCTAAACTGTTTTAAACTGCATGAACTAATAAAAGTCCATTTATGGTCTTGGTTTTTTTTCAGGTTGCAAGGACACACATTTTTGATTTACCGTTTTTGAAAACATGAGGTTTTATTTCTGTATGAAAATGCTTCAAAGGGTTCATAGCTTTATACTTTGTGTAATGACTTTTGTCTGCTATCCATTGGAATACAATCACAGAAAATATTCCCAAATCATTGGGCAGCCTGTGTCAATATTGAACTGCCTTATAGGATTCATCACAGCACTTTCCAATAACTAGAATAAGAAAGCGAAATAAAACATATTACCACTAAAGTAAATACTTCCCACCACAAAATGTCAGGCAATCATCTAATCACTCTAGGAAGGACAATAACGGCTCTGAAAAAAATGCTTATTCCCTTACTCCTTGGTAAGAAGTTGCTCATACTGTACCAGAAAGACCAAAATTTTTCAGATTGAATCTGCAAGAACTGTCTTTCTCAAAGTGCTTGTGGTCATTATCAGTTTGGCTATAAATTAAATTATGAATAACAGATAAAAATCAACATTCTCTTCCACAGAAAAATGGCAAGTCCAACCAGACCAAGTAGATGAAAATGTGGTAAGCAAAGTATATATCTATGTCCCAGGGGAAGAATACCAACACTTTCTTTTGCTTCCTTCAAAGACTGCAGCTACATAAATGTTAAAATTTTCCATACAGAAAGAAACTGTTCCTAGGACATGCCATGAACCACTACAAATAAAGTTCTAACTCTTTGCTATGGTCTAACTGCTTGCAGAGGGTATTCCTCGAGGAATTACACCACTACAAGCAGTAGATGGAAATGAGGTATGTTTGTATGATAGACAGTACTACCTAATAAAGCCTGCAGGCTGGATAGCAAATATTTTATAATCACGAATTGAATGCAATCCAAAGAGTTAAAAATAAAACAAACAAAAAACCCCAAACAAAACAGTGCAGCAATTCTAAAGAATAACCAAATTTCCAGAAATTACAATATGTTTGAGGCTATTTGGTGAGCAGACACAGAGGCTAAATTCATCAAGAAAATTATTCACTCAGCATTAGCATTACAGCTGTGTTTTGCCTCCCAAGACTTTTGCCTTTATTTGCAATTGTGTTGATTATGCATATGCAAAATATTTTATCTATTCTATCTATTCCCTTTCCCTCTAAATGGTGCACTAATCTGTAATGACAAGCATGGTGCTGCACATGGAGAACGCATCTTCAGGGCAGGCAAAGGCACTTGATTCATATCTAGTAACTTTAAAGATCTGAATGTAGGATGAAATGGGTATAAATTTTCTCTAACAGTATATATGTGGCATTTTATACAAGAATAATGCTCTGGTTTTAGGAAACGGTTGTGGTATGTAGCTGAATTAATTACTGATTATTCCAAAAGCATGACTGCAGCAGCAAACCAGCACTTCAATTTTAATTTGTGAGCCTTGTGTGGGGTGACAGACATTTGCATAAGAGTGACAGTAACTTTAATCCCCCTCTACCCTTCACTTGTGCCTTGGTTTCTTTGAACACATTTCTAAATCAGCAAAGCTTCAGCCAATTAGGAATTATAATACTTCTTGGGAAAGAAAAAACGTTTTCAATCCCAACACAATTTCCATGAAATAAATTATTTGCATAGAGCACAGCCAGTGCAAGTAACTGTATTAAAATGCCATTGCTAATTAAATTGTATCCTTTAAAGCTTGGCAGTTCAGAGCAGAAAAGGAGGGGAAAGTGTTAAATATATGTGTAATTTTAAGCAATATTCTAAACACACTTTACTTGGCAAATATTTGCTGAATATTTCCTGACTAAGACACATAGTGATAGCTATTTTCCTATTCCCTCATACAGAAGGGCAAGACAACAAAAGCAGCTGTCTGATTAGGGGCACTGTTGTCCTGAATCAATTACATCCCCGCAGCAGAGAGCTCCACTTATGCACCTGTTTTTAAATAAAAAGCTTCTGTAGCTCCCAAGCCTTACAAAAGGGAGATGGGGGTGGGGTTGGGGGAGAAACTATGAGTGAAAGAAACAATAATTCTTCTGAAGGTCAGCCAGGGCATCCTTCATCCCTCGCTCTCCACATTCACTGATTGCCTCCGAATAGGAAATCCGCCCAAATCTTCTGTTACAATCAAGAAGGAGGGAGGAGATCCGTGTTGAACATGTGCCACTTTCACTCGCTTTTGAAGGAATATAATTATTGTGTTTAACTGACTGACTTATCTCTTTCCCAGAGCTTTTCAAGTTGAAGGGTGACAGAGCTGAGGAGCCTGAGAGCTGGCTGCTCATCCTGATGGCAGTGTGCCTCCGGGTGGCCATTAGTGCCTCCCCACCTCGCTCCCCTCCTCTCCTATGCCCCTGTTCAGGGCTGCTGCTTCAGCCTCTGCTCAAGCAGTGGTACCTGGGTCCTCAGCGCCTCCCTGCAGGGCCTGCTCACACAGGTGGGACCTATTTACCTTCCAGCCTTACCTGCTGTTACCTGAAAAACAGCTGCAGACTCAGAGCCCGCAGTCTGGTTATTTCGACGAGCTCAAATCCCAAACAAGAATCTTTCTGCAATTTATCCTGCCCCACAGCTTCTGGTAGACACCTTTCTATAAGAAATTCATTACCACTTACCACACAGAATAAAAAGGAGCCTGTTTATGCAGTCTTTTACTGCATGCATAAAGACTTCCTTATAATGTGAAATATTTCTCTGGAGTATTTGCATTTAGTACCTCTGACCTGTCTAAGCACAATCTTTTCCTTTAATATTAATAAAATCTTAGTCTTTGATTCATACGTATTTCTTTTTTGACAGCATGAAGAAATTAGAATACGTTGTTTTCTTATTATCTGAATGCATGAAGAAAAATGCAATTGAACTGATAAAACAGAGTGGGTTTTGGCCAGGGCAGCTGTTCTGCAGTTTGTGCATATGTTCTGTTTTCAGTTCCAGCTCTGAAGTGTCCAAGCTCCATTTTCTTGCATACACAGCAGAGGGCATCTAGATAGCTACTCTCATGAAAATTGCCACACAAACACTACAAAAGGAAGATCCCCTCCAATATACATAGATGTTTTAACATAATTTATGAATGCTTTTTAATTTTTTCTATTTTGCTTTTACATGTAAAAGGAGTCTGCAACGTCTTTCAGAATTAGACGTCAGGCTTTTGCAATAAATATGGACAACAAAAATCAGGGCTGAAAAAACCCTTAAATGTGACTTTATAAATGCTTACAAGCACTGGATTTTTCAGGCCTTAAATATGAAATTATTAAGTAGATACAATCCTTTTATTTGGGCAAAAATATAATTTAATACTTGATTGCAGCACCACTATATAATCTAAAACTGTACGGTGCACAAGCTGTCTAGGAGGTATCTGGATTGCATTGAAGAATTTACTGTGTTGTGGCTCTGTCTAACTCTCTGGATGGCTGGGGAAATCTAGGATACTCTATTTGACTGCATGCTTAAGATGACTGAAGTTGAGACAGGTAAATTATGATGGAGATAGACAAACAGATGCTTTTAACGATCTCAGTGCTTGCATAAATCCTTTGGTACTCAGGCAGCTTTAGCAGCCTGACCTGCAGGGTCTACCATTTTGGGAAATGAAATTCAGGTTCTTCAGCAGTTTCATCTCAAAGACCCAAGTTTCCAAGTTTTTGTGCATGTGCACACAGACATAGCAGAGTTTCTTACCTCCAAGGACTACAGTCAAATCCCTAAATGATGTAATTTGGGGACTGCAATTACTTAGAAATTTTGTATTTTAACAGGACTCAGCTGGACAGGATAGCTGTAAGAACAGATAAAGAAATCAGCCTAAACAGAGTCTGCCTGAAGGTGAAGAAAAATCTTTTTGAAAGATACTGCTATGAAAGTAAAGCTTTCCATTAGTTTGTGTTATAATTTGGCTTTAATTAATAGAAATAACTTCCATTACAGATAAGCATTTTTAAAAAGCCTAAAAGAGAGTCTGACACAGCAAGTCATTATTTATTGAACAAACTATGAAATTTTATTACTCCTTTCTATAAAAATCTCTGTTTACTTCTTTTATTAAATGATAACTATCACTCATTCTGATTTTCAATCAATAAAACTAAAGTGAAAAGTCACTCATTAGAAGAAGACATTCTGATCCAGTCAGTCAAAAGAGCTGCTTCAAAAATTTCTGAAGAACAGGCACACAGAGTGTCAGCAAACAGCACTTAAGACAAAAACAATACGGGTACTTTTGAAGAAAAAGGCCCAACAAGGAAACAAGTGGGCCCATTTGGCTTCAGTAAGGCTTGCAACACATCTCCCACAATACTCCTGAATCCGTGTTAGGATGTTATAGCCTATGCAGCCTATACAAAATTTACTGGCTGGTTGGGCTCAGAGTCGGGTCAACGGGTTGTGCTCTGCCAGGAGGTCGGTTAGATGCAGGTGTCTGTCCTGGGACCTGTTGTTAACATTTTTATCAGAGACCCAGAGGAGGTAGCAGAGCTCACTGCCATGAGGTTTGCAGCTCACTCCAGAACAGTGGGAGCCATCAATATGCTTGGGAGAAGAGCTGCTATTCCAGGAAACCTAGGCAGGCTGAAGGAGAGAGTTGACAGAAGCTTTATGAAACTCAACAAGGACAAATGAAAAGCCCTTCTACATGGGGAGGAGTAACTCCTGCAACAGTAATGGCTGGGGAGCAGCTCTGAGGGCACTGGCCTTGGGTGTGTGCCCAGAAGCCAGCAGTGTCCTGGCAGCAAAGAGAGGCAGCAGCACCCAGGGCTGTATGAACAGAAATCCCATAACCACAGCCCCTCTCTGGTCAGCACTTCCTCCAATGCACAAGAGACACTGATAAACAACCAATTTCAGAACATAACTACCAACATGGTCAGCCCTGGAACACCTGCCTCATGAGGACACACTGAGGGGCCTAGACTTGTTTGATCTGGAGAAGAGACAGGTTTGGTGAGACCTGACAGCAGCTCCTGGTACCTACAAGGAAGTTACTGAGAAGACGAAGCCAGCTCTTCACTGGTGCGCGGTAGGAGAATGGGAGACAAAAGGCATAAACTGAAATGAGAAGTCCAGATTGTTTATCACACAAAGGTTTTTTTCACTGCTTGGACAATGAAGCAGTGGAACAGATTTTCAAGAGAGGCTGAACAGTCTCCATCCTTGGAAGATTTCAAGACCAACTGGAAAAAAATCCTGAGGAACTTCAACTGAACTCAAAGTTCACTCTATTTTGAGCAGGAGATTGGAGTAGATGCCTCCTGATCTCTCTTCAGACTTGAATTATGCTGTGATATGTTCACACTTCAAAAAAGGAAAACGAGACCAATCTATTCTTGAATATTAAACCAATTCAAATTTCCTAAACTAATGATAGTAACTGTATAATTTTATATTCAAATCTCTTGTCGATAATACTCGCCAAGAAATAAGGCACCTTGTTAACTTCACACCAACTGCCATGCAAAATCTCACATTTTATTGAGAACTTGGGCCAGAGGCAAGACAAATGCACTACTTGGAAGGAAGAATACATTTTGACTTTTCCAAAGACTCATGATGAGATTATTTTGTCCATCCTTCTTTGCCTAGCAAAACTCAGTAAGACTGAGACCTTTAGTGTGCTTTAAGTGCCACATATTCTAAATTTGTGCAGCATATACAAACTACATGTCAAATTAAATTACAAAGGGTTCCTCAAAGCTCCTATTATAGTAAATGCAAATTGAAAGAGGGGAAAATCTGCTTGACTAAACAACAAGAAATGAAGTATAAATACCTATGCTTTTATGCAGACTGACAATTTAAAAGAAATCTGTAAGCATTTTGCCCTAGAAAAAAACAATTTAAATATTCTTTGCATCATGTGTCTATGCAAGATTTTTTCTTTTTTTGTTGGGGTGAGTGTTGAGTTTATTTTGTCATTTGGTAAGTCAGTCTCAAATGTTGAAAGTTTTGGGCTTGGGAATACCAGGCAGCATGCAGCCAAAACCAATATGCACAGACCAGAGATAGTTCAAACAGTGGATCGCTCACCCTCCCACAGACAAGTCTAAGAAGCAATTTGTAGTGCACCTATTTTAACATGCATGATATCACAACGTTGCCATATGCAGATATAATAATTTAGACACAATGTCCTGTTGCAAGATAAGTCCCCAAATTACTTAAAATATAGAACCATACTTCAAGAATAATACGTATTTGTATAATTCATTCACTGGAAAACGAGCAGTTTTGTAGCTCTCTTTGTAAAGGCAGACTTCTAGTTGCCTATTTAGACAATTTGAGCATCAATCTTCCTAGCAGATGATAACCAACATTCAGCACTAACTGCAGCAGCCTAAAATAGAAAAGAGACATTTTATTTCCTAGATTATTTTATCTGCTTATCCATATACACCAGTTATAACCCACACATATTTTCAAGAGCAGATCAAGTGATTGACAAATTTGTAAAAAGAGTTCTAGTTCTAAAATATTTTGCAAAATCTATTCACACCAATCCTTAGAGGAAAAGAATCCCCATGATGCAATAACCTAGGTATAATCACAGTTCCCTAACTGGGGCACGTAGCTCATATTTCTTTATACTATCTGCCAAGTGAGCAGCTGACACAATCACAAAGTGCATCTTAAACAGTAAGTGGCATTTGAGACTTTCAATGACTCTTCATTAACTTAGTGAAAGGAAATGAGTAGAATAATATTTTCGACTTTAATCATCTGTACATAGCAACTATTATAGCAACCATTCAACTATTTACTTTTGCTGTAACAATGATGAAATATACTACAATGAAATGAAAATAAATTTTAACTAAGACAGAGAAGAAGAAGAGGAAATAACCCTTGAAATTACAGCTCGAAAGCAATACCTAAAAAGTCATTCTTTCAGTCAGGGGCTCTGAAGCTGGGCACACACTAATGACTGTATGTGCATCACACGTGCTGCTTTCTGCATTCTTAAGGCTTGTTTGACCTGATGAGGTTGTAGCAATATCTGTATTTGACCTGGAAGAAAACTGTGCAGGTGCATCCAGCATTTCTTTTCTCCCACAGAGTGTGATATCCCTATTTTATTTTGTTTTAATTTCAAGTGTCCCTTTGTGGGAAATTATGCCTCAATCACAAAATAAACTGGACAGAATGGCAGGAGGTATTTGCTAAGGGGCAAATTAATGTGAATGGGGAGTTAATAAGATTCAATATTGCCCTTCTATTACACCTGTACCACAAACCCTGGGACTTTCACTTGAACATCAGGTATGTCCTCATAGTTGCAGTGTAAGTAGTTGCAGTCAAGTGAACACTAATGAATCAGGAAATGAGTACTGTTAGCTAGCCAGCACTATTGGGCCACAGGAGCAAATGCTGATCATGGTCTAAACAGGATGTGTTTAGACAGTGCCTGGCGCTGTGTGGGCACAGGGCTTGCAGCCCAGCAGGTCTGTGATCCAAACTGGACACTGCAGTGGAGGGGTGAAGCCGCAGTGCAGACACCAGACAGGTCAGGCCAGGCCTGCCATCAGAGCAGGAGTTATGGCTTCGAAGAGGTGTGCCCAGCAAGGGTTTATAACCCGAAATTCAACTACAGAGACACACCCCAGAAACTGACGGGTTGGGATTAATCGCTGAAGACAAGATACTCTGCAGACTGAAGACTCATTTCCTGGCTGAACGTTTTTTCTTTGCTCTGACTGCTCTGGTGGGTAAATATCACCATGCTCAGGGATCATCTACACCCATTTTTCACAGCTTTTACTTCTCCCAGACAGCAAATCTCTTCTTTCCGTGATAGATGAGGATGGAAAACATCAACAATAAAAGATGATAACTACAATGTCTCAGTCCTGACAAGATTATGTATTTTCAGCAATTCACACCATTCCCAAGGGAGCCCAAAGCAGGTCATACCATCGTATCTCCTTTCCTTCTAGAATTATAGAATAGTTTGGGTTGGAAGGGACCTTTAAAGATCATGTGACATCTTCAACTAGATCAGGTTATTTGGAGTCCTGTCCAACCTGACCTTCAGTGTTTCTAGAACGGGGCATCTACCATCTCTCTGGTCAACCTGTTTCAGTGTTTTACCCCCCTTAATGCAAGAGATTTCATTATTTGAACTAGTCTAAATCTACCCCCTTTTAGTTTAAAACCATTACCACTTGTCCTATCCCAACAAGCCCTGCTAAAAAGTTTATCCCCATCTTTTTTATAAGCCCCCTTCGAGTACTGAAAGGCCACAATAAACCCCAACTCTCTCAGCCTGTCTTCATAAGGAGGTGCTCCAGCCCTCTAAGCATCTTCATGGCCCTGCTCTGGTCCTGCTCCAACAGATCCATGTCTTTCCTGTGCTGAAGACCCCTGAGCTAGACGCAGTACACCAAGTGCAGTTTGATGAGAGTGCAGTAGAAGAGCAGAATCCCCTCCCTCACCCTGCTGGCCATGCTGCTTTTCATGCAGCCCAAGATCCAATCGGCTTTCTGGGCTGCAAATGCACATTGCCAGCTCATGTCCCACCCCTCTTTCACCAGCACCCCAAGTCCTTCTTGGCAGGGCTGCTCTGGATCTGTTCATCCCCCAGCCTGTATTGATATGGGGGGTTGCCCTGACTCAGGTGCAGCACCTTGTACTTTGTCTTGTTAAACTGCGTGAGATTCCCATGGGCCCACTTCTCAAGTTTGTCCAGGTCCCTCTGGATGGCATCCCATCCTTCAGATGTGGCAGCTGCACCATACAGCTTGGTGTCATCTCTTGCTGAGGGTGCACTTGATCCTACTGTCTATGTCATCGATAAAGACCTTAAATAGCACTGGTCCGAATAAAGATCCCTGAGGGACACCACTTGTCACTGATGTCCATCTGGACTCTGAGCTGTTGACCACTACTCCCTGGATGTGACCATCCAAACAATTCCTCATCCATAAAACAGTCCACTCAAATCCGTATTTCTCCAATACGGAGAGATGGATGTTGTGGGGAACTGTGTCAAAGGCCTTAGAGATTCCAGACAGATGACATCCACGGCTTTTGCCTTGTCCACTGAAATAGTCAGTCCATTATACAAGGCTACTAAGTTATTTAGGCAGGACTTACCCTTGGTGAAGCTGTCCTGGCTGTCTTGAATCATGTCCCTGTTCTCCACTTGCCTTAGCATATCCTCTAGGAGGATTTGTTCCATGATCTTCCCAGGCACAGGGGTGAGTATAATTTCGTTCCTGGTAGTTCCCAGGGTCTTCCTTTCTACCTTTTTAAAAAATGCATGCAATGCTTCCCTTTTTCCAGTCACCAGTGACTTTACCTAGAAGCAGCAAACAAGTTAGATGGCTGCCTTTGAAGTCCAAGTTCCGTTTCAAAGCTCCTGTTCTCCTTTCCTCCATGTAAATGCGTTATGCCTTATAATTCTTTGCACTCTTTTCAACTCTGCTGGTTGCAGCTCCATAATCTCTGGAAGTTGCTTAAACACCTGCCTCCTGCGCCAGCCAAAACAACACCATCTGTTGCACAGCCTGAAAGGTATATGAACCACAGTGTTTTCTGATTTGCCTAAATTATAATGAATCCTTTCTCCCCAAACATGCCAGGCCAAGCAGCCTTCCATGGGCTCTGACAGGTACTTGTTTTGCTCCCCTAGTTCCCTTGGTTCCCTCTTGGGCATGGGGGCCAGCCCCACACCAGCTCACGGTGCTCATTGCTTGAGAGGTCAGAATAAAAGCTCCCTGAAAACATCTCGCAAGCACTTGCCAAATCCACAGCCAAGGCTGCATGAGGCTTCCAACTGCGGTCCGTGGGTCATTACTCTCCAACTGGGCCTTTCAGCAGATGTCAGGGGCAGGTTAGTGACAGGCCAGCTCTTGCTGTTAGCAGAAAGCACGTACAGGATGCAGGACCAAGGCTCACCTGCACTGCTCCTCATTCTCATTCAGCCCATGCTCTGCCCCCCGGTCCCTTCTTTCCTTTCCAGTACTGCCCTTCTCTCCTGCAGTATCTCAGGCCTCTGTCCCTTTCTCACTTTAAGGCTAATTGGCATGTCAGTAATCAATCCATCCATCAAGATGATAAAAAAGGAAATGGATGGGATGAGGGAGGTGATACTTTCAAGTACTGTACTACAGACCATCAGGAAGATTATCCTGATCCTGTGTCTCAGGATTGTCCTTGTATTACCTGAAGATTTCTTCTTTGTCTTACTTTTTTATTTGTACTTAACTCAGTTTCAGATTTGGAAAGTTTAAGTTTAGATTACCAATAATAGCATTCTACAGAAAATAACTGGTCATACAAACCACCTGGATATTAAACAGGAGTGAGAAGTCCAATCCATTCTCATTAGTATGTCTCTGTGGATATTTTTATTTGCCGTCTTTTCTTCCTGTTTACCTCAAACTAGGAAGGACAACTGGAAGCCAACCAGACAAACAGCAAGCCCAATTACCTACACTTTGTTTCCTTAGTGGAACAGGGGTAAAGAAATGGTCTAAGCAAAACTGGAAAAAACGCAAACAATTCTCAAAGGAAACTATAATTCTGAACCTCCTAATCCTCGTTTGAATTTAGTGACTTATCAAATATATCAAATATTACGTTTAATAGGGACAAAAATTAGCATTCTGGGATTCAGTTTGTCTGAACAGGCAACATTCAGGCTGGGATAAAACAACGTAAGAATGAGACTTTTCAAAAATTAGCAGTACTTTCAAGGGAACTGGAAGTCGGAGTCCTGAGATGAAAATCAATTGTCACAAACAATTCTTTCAATGAACAGACTTTTCTGCTTCACCCCTGGCTACCATGTATTTCTTGCCTGAAAATGCAGGACTGTGAATCTTTCCATCTTTGCCACGATGAAGGAAGCTCGCAGCTGCATGTAAGAGACAGTAATCCTTAAACACCCACAGTTATTGGGTAGGTAATGCTGCTGTCATGTACCACCACTTCTCTCCTACCTGCGCTCTTCAGACTTTATACGTTGAACACAAAAGGAGACCACTGAAAGCTGCAGGACTCCTCAAAAAGATCATGCAATTTTGTATGCATCAGTACTCAGGGATGAGGAAGTCTGTCTGGAGACATTTGTCATTTATGGAGGCTGTTGACATGTTCAGCTGGCACAGTTCAGAGGTAATGGGGAAGTCTGTGCTTCAGCCTCAAAGAAATTACTCTTCTGTAACACTAAGGTCCCAGTTTTCTGTACATCTGGCCCAGATTCTCTACTGCTACCCACATAGGTGAAATTTAAACGTGTTTCTCACTGCAGCTTCGTGTCGACATCATCTGTGCTTAGTAAACAGCAATCATTTTTAATGTTCTTTGGAAAATGTTTTGGCTGCATTTCAAGCGTTTTTATGTATTCTCATCATGATCTTTTTCTGTAATTAAATTTAAGATAATTAGCATTTTCCTTACAGTCTGTATCTGCACATCTTTTTGCCCGTGTCCTAGACCATTAAATTACATTTAGTAAGCCTTCATTGTGTCCTATAAAACAACTGAATCACTGAAGGTCAAAGTCTTATTTTTATTCAGTACAAATAATAAATGATAGCGTATAAAATAATGTAATATTTACTCCAAAGTCTCAAATGACATTTGACTGGAAATTGGTTTTATATACCTGTTTGCTTCCCTTAATATCTAAGATATACCAAATGTTCTTTGTAAATACTGAAAGTGAGGTGAGTCACTAGTTCAACAGAACAACCCACTGAGAATTTGATGATAATGCAACTAACCCTGGTACTGCTACATTTGTTTTTTTTTTCAAGTGTTGAAAGATCAGAAGAGGAAAATTTGGTGTCATCAAAAAAATCAATAGACGCATCAGGAAAAACAAAAAACGCAATTACAGGCTCCAACATTTGCATATTTCAGTCTTAATATTTATCTAATACATATTTAATATGTGTATTTTAATGTCATTTCAGCTTTAACAGATTGCAGCATTTCCAAAAGAACTATCACAAATTGTCTTTGTTGAAGCAAAGCTAATTCCTATATCAGTATTTAAATTCATAGACTTCACCCCCATATTTACAAGTCTTGTAAACTAATTGTCAACATAATGGTCCATCTGCATTCTACAAAGCACTAAAGCAAACACAGAAAAATTTCTACTAGTAATTTTAAGAATAAATAGTTTATAAATGTGCTATATTTTAAAAAGAACAATTTCAGAGCGCTGCTGCTAAGATTATGGAAGGAAATAATTTGTATAAACATCACTGATAATTCACTACTGGAGGTCATCTAGTCAAACCTCCCTGCTGATATCATGACAAACTCAGCCATTATGACTCTCATAAAGAGGTAAAACTAAGGAAGCTGCCCTAAAGAATCCACATGGCATTCTGTACTTAGTTGACCAAAGGTATTTTTTCCTACTTCCTTTTTGCTATGGAAACAAACAAACCAGTAGTACTAGCAGCAGCAGCTTGCCATCTGCTGACACATTTTCATCTGACACCGTCCTTTGCACTACGTTTTATCTTTGCTTTTGCATAGGAACACCTCAGCACCCTCCTCCTAGAGCCAGTGTGACAGCTTCACAAATCTGCCTGTTTGGAATGTACCAGGCAAGGCAGTAAGTACTCCTTTAGCAACACCTTGGTGCACGGGCAGGCAATCACATACATTTGGGATTCCACCACTTATTTTCCTGGCTGGAAAAAGCAAAAGATCATTGAAGCTGCAGAGCCACCATTTGAGGTGAAGTGCCTTACTGTAAGATCAGAATGCTCTTGAGCTACAGCCAAAGTGAAGTGTTTAGAAGAAGAGAAGAGAGGAGGGAGACTCTGATGTTTGCAGCAGTGGAATGTATTCAGAATAATACAAAGTGGTAATTCTTAGTGGCAGATTTTAAGAAATGAGATCCTAGAGTTGCTGGCACGACTCACATACACTTGCCTTTCAATGAAGGAAAACCGGCGTGACATTTTCATAGCAGAAAAAAGAAGCAAATTGGGTGTACACAGGAAAGAGCAAGAAATTAAAGATGTACTCTATGGCTTGGATGAAAAGATAGTTGCAGAAATGTGATCTAAATGGTTTATACCTGGCTCTTTTTGGGCTGATGAGCTCTGCGCAGCTCTGCTGATGTCTCATGAGGAAAAAGTTCAGTCTTCCCTTGCCAGATGAACTGGAGAAATACTGATTTGTTTCTACTACAGCATGGATACAACCTCTGAGACTGAAAAAATCCCCTTAGGAACATGTTATAGTGGGATCTTAACATGATAACTGAATAACTGTTCAGCTGGGGGAATTTTAACAAGGCTGTAATAAAGCTCTTACTATTGTTCAGTCTGATCTATTAGAGAATCTTTTCTCCATCTAGCTTCATTTAAGCTTTTTTCCTCCCTGCTCCTCCACCCCTCTGTCCTCAAGTAAATCCAATCAACTAAACAGCCATTTAGTTAAAATCCACTGAGGGTCAGAGTCCTCAATTCCTTCAGGACTCTTACAGTCCTATCATCATTTCTTCATCTCTGTTTTTCTAGATAATTGATTTTTTTTTTTTCTTAGGGCTATTTGAAACTGCTCCTCTGGTACCATTTGTGCAACAGCCTGTTGTGCAGCGAGCACCGCCCGGGTCTGACACACACAGTTCCACATCAGACTGTGCCTCTGACAGGCCATTAGAGCCAGCCTCCACTGTGGAGAGAAGTGCATCAATTTTGATTGTTTTATTTAATTTTTTTCCCACCTTTGACACTGAGATTAATGCTGTAATTCTTTGAAGTCTGTTGGATAGCCTGGAGAATGTGTAGGGGTCTAGCTGCTGTCTTACAGCTGACAGTTGACTCTCACAGTAATCCAGTGTGAAACTGGAGGGCCCACTTAGCAGGAATTCACACAGCTGTTTCTGGCACTTCAGCATATCCTGCATCTGCACAAATATCTGATCTAAAACATGGGCTGAGGAGAAATTCTCTCAATAGCTATCGCATTCTGCTCAACCAAAAACTCCAAAGAGAAGGCATGCACTGCTGGAAACCAACATCTGACCCAGCCAGGACTTGCAATACCTAAGAAGAGAGAAGGAAAAAGCAAAACCACATGGCTTCTGGAGGCTGTCATGAAAACAAATGCCTACAACAGGAAATGATGAGATAGCAGGACATCACAAGAAGTTGGTGGCATTGCAGGAATTTGTCAACCAAGATAGGCCCTTTTTATACAGAATTAGGTGGTGGTATCTTTCCTACATCCCAGGAGAACAGAATGCTGTTTTGTTCAAGGAAGCCTCAAGGAGAACCTCATCACGTAAAACTGCTAAGTTTGAGGCACAAGCAGAATTGCCACAGCAGGACTGCTCACACTCTGCTTTTACTTCAGGGTAGCCCCGTCAGTCACCACAAACAGCAGGACTCCTCAGGAACTGATTATGTGATGCCATTTAGTTAGAACTGATGGATTGATTGTAATTGTTCTCTTGTGTTTTCCAGTGGTATTACTGTTGTGTTTGGCTGGGAGATAAAAATGGGAGAAAGTGCTGTTAATAGGTCCTGGCACGAGCTAATTGGAACAATGTGTTACACAAAACTGCTTATTACACTGCACTGCTCTGCCTGTTTTTCTGGTATGGCACAAAGTACATCTGCCAAGAACCTTGGTTCCAAGTAATCACCCCCTAGCATGAGAACAAGAGTAGCCACAGCAGAATTTGATAGGCTTTAGCACATTTGTAACTCCAAATAACACTCTCCCCTTCAGCTACACTTCTGGAGCAGCACTGAATGATGAGCTACAGGTTGAACTTTTGTCCTCTCTCAGAAAGAGCGCAGTAGATTAAAATCCAGATATGTTAACAGAAATAGTATTTTGCCACCGTGGTTTAATTTTCCAGTCTTGCTGGCATTGCGATGGTAAGCAATTGGTAAAGTCTGAAGGGCAACCTTTAAAAAACAAAGTGCTTTAATGCCATACTTAAGTTGGGAGGATAATAAAGTTGATTAATTTTCACAAACTCACATGAGAAACAGAATAGATGAAAATGCTGTTTTAAAAGAGGGGATACTATCATTCTGGCTGTGCAGCCATGTACTCAGAAGCATTAGGTTGCTGGAATTTACTGCCCATTACTTCTTTCCTGTCTTGAGTATACTGCATTTAAATGCAACAATGAGCTAACATCTGTATATTCCACAAAGAAGGCTGATAAATATTAATGAAATTTGCTCCTCATGTATCTTATGAATTTTTATGTATTCTTTCATCTAGGGGCATCATCGTACAACTTTCACATAAATGACTGCAGAGATCCCATTTCAACCTTGAATTTCCACTTTGCACACAGGCCCCTGCAGAGGGAAAGCAAACAGAGCACTCACTTGGCTGACAACTCTGACTACTGAAGAGCCTCTAACCCTTCACAGAAGTAGCCTTTTCTCATCTCTTTAAAGAACACTAGTAAGACAAATTCTCTCCCTAAACAGATTAATTTTAACTCAGCAGCACCGGAATGAGTCCTGACTAGATTGCCTTCAGCTAGGTACACTGCCCCCTGCACCTCCCCATGCAGCCAGGCACCATAAACACCATGCAATAGATCAGCAGTATTAAGCCACATTTCATGGAGTGTAAGAGGAAAGGAAGTCGAAAATCACTACTGGTAAATAAGGACATCCTTGAATACATCAATATTTCTCAAGTGCAAAATGCTTACTCTTTTCTGTATTTTCCCCCATTCCAAATTCATGAGTTCTGCGCTCATGAGCCTTTTTACAAGGAAATAGCAAAAACCTCTTTAGATAAATGCAGCCCACTTCAGAATACTGTGGCCATCTGATCCCTGCAGAGAGAAGCTTAAACAAAAATCTGAAGTTAACTCTGACCAAATGCAATGTGTAGCTTGTGGGTTTTGCTCTAGGATACAAGGCTCACTCCCCACAGTACAACAACTTAACTGCCAAAGAAAGTATGTGGGGTTTTTTTAAGCTTCTAAGTTCTTACAATAAACAAACAGAAAAGACGAAAATATGTACTCTATAAAATACAGTACCTATGTTATGATAATTTCTGCTGTGTCTTCTGAAGTTACAAACCAATCTTAGCATTTCATGCATTAAAATATGCACTTTTTAAATTGCTGTATGCAAACTTATATGCAACTGTCAAGATTCATTCCACTGAGTATTGATTGCTGTTTCCAATCTTTCCTTGACATTGGTTAATCATGGCAGTTGAATTCTTTAACCCTAGAGATCAGAACTGGGTTTGGGGTGACACTAGGCATAAAATGTCCTCATCACACACCATCTTACCCTTCATCTTCAGTGAGTCCTTGGTGTTTGGTCCTTTCATTATCAGGTGAACCATCTGATGCACATGAGGGAATCATATTTCTCTATTCTTTGGTAATTTAGTTAAAACTCCATTGTATTAGATGATTGTTTTGCAATTAACAAAATCATTGTTTATCCAAATTCAAACTAAGACCATGAGCAAAATCTCAACCCTGCTGGCCTGCACCAAAGTAGCTCAAGCACTCAGTTGAGAAAAGACCACACCCCCCTGAAAAATCGACTAATGCCTACAGGAAAAAGCCACTATGAAAGTAATAACTCAGCTTGAGACATCAGGAGCAGACCTGCTGGTCATGAAAGAATCAGAGCACACAATTAGGAATCTCTGTAAAGGCATCTGCACACATATGAGTAAGACTACAAGGGGGATCTTCCTCATGCGTCTTTAAAATATATGCACTCAAACAGAATTTGCCAGCTCAAAATCATGTTATTGTACCATGGTATTTTCAAAGGCACCAAAAGCCTGAAGAAAGCATAGTGGAAGTCAAACAATTTTTTTAAAAAATCCCATGCCAACAGCTATAGAACAAAAGGTTTGTTACACAGTCACGGCCTTACAGCTCGTTAAATAACTTCTAGCCAGGTTCAATACTTAGGCTGTTGGATGATTTTAGTTTGATACAGAAATCTTCTGTCTCTTCTAAAAATGTGATTTGATGCAATTTTTTAAAACTTCACTGATTTCCACCCCTGAAATATATTCCTTCTTTTAATGGAAATAGATGAGAAAAAAGAACAGTTGTCATACTGCAGTGTTCAGCCTACCACTACAAAAAATTTACTGAAAATTGTAAGCTCATAGGCAAAACCTACTGAAGACCTTTCAGCAAATTCTAAGATACTTTGATCTTTAATTCTTCCAAACAGAAGATGCTATCACAGTCTTTGTGCAGATATCATAGTAATAAAAAAAATTACACGAATTTTCATTATCATAAAGGCTGAAGTCTGCCATACTAAGGACATGACCTTTCTTAACAAAATATTGGCTGTACAGCTGTCATTGTCACCTATTCCAAGAAAAAAAAAAAGGCAAAAAAGTAATGCATTGATATTCTGCATGACTTCTTGTAATGGCTGGATGGTATACTGGGAAAGCAAAAATGCCTAGGAAGTCTCTGATACTTCCATGCACGAGATGCCAGCAAAGCCAGGACCACTCTCACCTGTAGCAGAAACAGGGTATTTCTTCTTCCATTAGCTCGCTCTCTAGGGTGGCTGAGAACAGAGATGTTACTGTCAGACAGCCATTGTCTTCTTCCTGCTACCACTGATGTGTGCCACTGAACTGAACCTCTAAATATTCCTCAGTTGCCATGGAAGCTGTGGGAAGAGCAGTATTACCCCAATACACTTAAGGGAACTGATAACCAAAGGTCCTAATAGTGGGCTTCCTATCTGCTTGGAATAATTGAGCAAGTCAGATTGAGAGAAAATACCAAACTGCTCAAACGTTCTTATCTGCTGACATTTCCCAATAAAGATTCTCTAGTAAAACTGCATCCAAATTTTCACTCAAAAATTTGCTTGAAGGGCACTAAAATGTTTCCATTTTTTTTGGCAGTTGGGATTTTTTTTTGTTTGGGGTTTTTTTCTTTTGTTTTGGTTGGTTGATTTTTTAATTTTTTTAAGCTTTAGATGCACAATTACTTTGGTACTGTGCTAACCTTGTAGATTTTTAGTAAGCTGATTATTGAGCTGGAAAAGGCATTTTAGAGATGAGTTTGACTTTGAAACCCAAACTCATTTCAGAGTTGAAAGGCCACATCTTTATACACCTTCACAAGGGCTGAGAAATCATCACCACAGACCCAATCCTAACAGGAACGGATCTGTCAGATAGCACGTGGCCTGCACAATAGACAGCGTGTTCAGAAACTGAATAGAAAAGAATCATATTTTTGCATAAAACCAGTGTGTAACAGCTGATTTAAGCATACTTACAACATGGATAGTTCTGTTAGGAACATATTTGTGTTTTATAACGATGAGAAAATAAATTTCTTAATATAGAACACATACTGTCCAGCTCTTTCCTTATGCTGTTACATATTCATGAGAAAGCAGTATCAGCACTACACTATCAGAGAAAAATTTGCGTTAGAAAAATCAAATCTACAGCATCTAAACTATGCAGTGTAACCTTAAAATATGCCGTCTTAGATAAAAATAGATGATGGTATTTTTCACCACCTTATGGTACAACATAGGTCTTGCTGGTAAGATCATTAGAAGGTTAAACACCACCTCCCCACCAGTCCTGGAAAACTGAAGTCAATGTAATTTTCTTTTAAAAGATTGCTTGTGTTTGACGTTATACATGTTAAACAGTCTTTCAGGCATGCATTTATATTGAAATTCGACATAGGATTTAGACTTGGAAACTGTGCCCAGTTCCTGCCAGTTCAGAAATCTGTGGGAAGTCAGAAAAAAAATTAATATTCCCACAGTGTGCCCCTACATTGTCTAACCCAAGATGACTACTAACCTCAAGTCCCAGTAAATTAAATAACGTCAGCATTATAAAACTTATAATTTATATCCATTTGAACTTACAATACCCTTTTGATTAATCATTCCTGATCTATTGCACATCAATAACTAAATGTCTTCCGAAATGTCAATGCTTATCAGAAAATTACTTAGTTGGGAACACATTAGCCTCATAATTTACCTAATATTTATCTTTAATGCCTGAATTTATTATCCTATTTCTTATAAAGATTAGTAATGAATTACATGTTTAAAACTTAGATCATGAACCTGCAGGAAAAAAAAAGGTGCATAATGCTCTGAAGAGAGCATCGGAGGTATTTTTCAAAGGATTAGGGAATGGGTCTTGTGCAAAGAATTACAGGAATAACTGGAATAGGTAAATAAAAAATAGCAACATTAAAAAAGAAGTGTCAAGACTATTCTCTCTAGCAGCAGCGTAATTTATTCAGTTTCCTGCAACCAGCATGAATTATCATGCTTGTCTTTCAACTGGAACATTTCAGGCTAGTCATGAAGAGAAATACATTTTTAAATTATCAGTTAGATCTTGTCCTGCTTTGAAAACAGAAAAAGGGGTTTTTTTTCAAAGTTGAATTTCTATTTTTTTGAACAGCCACTGTGCAGAACTGACTTTTAAAAGAACTAATCTTGCAGAAGGATTAATAAAGGGATTTGGCATTTATAGGACTAATATGAAGATCTCCAATTACATTAAACAGAACAGAAATACTTCAAGGCATCCTGCGGTTAGGAAAGAACTTTTCCTTAGAACAGCTTATTCCATAATTGTCCACTGTGGGAGTTTTAGCACTTTTCTCCAAGATCTAATACTCTCCACTGCTGGAGACAGAAACACTGGGACAGATATATAATTGTATGGATCACATTTGGAAATACTTTTTAAAAAAAGGGCAAAGGCTTGCCTAGCCACTAAATTTTTTTGCAGGAATTGCTCATACTCATTTTGAGGGCTCAGACCAAAGAGCAAGTCAGCACTGCTGAGAAAGTTGTAGGCGTAGCTGCCCTCCTGGCTGCTGCCATTAGTTAAAGCCACTTGGCAGCCAACTCTCCATAAAGTGAGGGTGTTTGAAACAAATGGCACCAGTTGTAGCTGGTTTATACCATTTACACACAGAGCAGATGAAGCTTTAAAATTACAGTGGCTCTCATACTCCGGAGTTTCATATTTTTGAAAACTGGAAGAGAGGCTATACAAACTGTATGTCTGAGAACATAAATAATTTCCTACTCATTTCTCAAGTGTGTTTTTGGTTACATTAATCAGAAGCACACCCAAATTCTGCCACAGTCAATATACTTTTAGAATATTCTTTTTTTTCTCCTTCCTTGCTTCTCAACCTGCTAAGAAACCTCAAGTTGGTAGTTTCTGCTGTTGTTGCTGCTGAAATTCTAGGGGGTATTCATCAGAAAATGTTAGGACAGGCAGAGACGTAGCTAATGAAAATAGAAGTTATTATTGTCTTGTTTGTATTCTCCTCATCATAAAAAAAATATATCTAGTGCAAACATCCCTGTTTTATAAAAGGAACCCACGACATTAAAACCTCCTGAGAAATAAATATAGATATAGACACCACACCAACTAGCCCTGGGGATTAAATATTCTGATGCTTGCTGGGAGCACATTGCCATTTTCTCAATTCTGAGCATGAAGTACTGCAGGCACTCAACCACCTTTACTAAAAAAAAAAATAAAAAAATAAAAAAAATCACACAGCATAGCTGCCATCCAGAGGCCTGGAGAAGGCTCAGGAGACTGCCAGGAGAAGAAAGGATTGTTTTCAAGAAATCCATGCAACGAGTGTAACTGAACTGTAAAGTGAAGAAATGGGCTTCAGGAATGATTATTAAAAACCTCCATGTTTAATTAAGGTAGGAAGCTTAACAGAAGGCTTTATGTACCTTTATGTTACTAGCTGGGCAGCCTAGTGCTAACTTCAAACCTAACACTAGCACAGACTTGTTTGTCAAGTAGAATCTGTGACGGGTCTGAAAAAAGGAAAAAAAGTGCCCTCATGTGCCTCTATTCTCCTTTGTCCTCTAAGACAGCAGTTTCAAAGCCCAGAAAAAATCAAATAATTACTCTCACATTTTATATTGCTGTTTCTGCACTCAGATCAAACCCAGCCAGGATCTGACTGCCCCAGATATCCAATACAGACTCTGTGCCTAACAGAAAGAGAAGCTGCTGGGGAGTCTGGAAATACAGCATTATCCCACTGTAAAAAGAACAGAAGAATTAAAGAGAAAGATGGAAGGCATATTCTGGATGATTTTTAAAAAAATTTTCATATGAGAGGTTAGAAGGAACCTCTGATATTCCTGGAACTAATGTATGTTTGAATTTGAAAATACTGAGTCAAGTTCTACCACTGATATCATTCAGAAAATCTGTGCTTGATTGTGGCACATTTTACCAGTGTAAATCACTGTATTTCTCTCAATTTTTTCCAGTTGTTCGATACATTTGTCAGCTGGACTGCAAGGCCCTCTAACATCACATTTCTGTTCTCTGTACAGTACTAATCTAAAATAATCTGTGTCTTTCTTAACCATTTCCTTGACCAACTGAACCAACTGAGATCCTTTAGAAAGTCACAGCAAGGCTCTCACCTGAGACCTTCTCAAATTGCTGATTTCCTTCTTGCACCAGGGACTTCAGGACTAGACACAGTACTCCAGAAGCAGTCACACCAAATTTAATATCTAAAGGTGGCAATTATCCCCATATTAACATCTCTGCTGCCTTGGGAGATTATGTTCAGCTGATGGCTGCTGTGATTAAGAGATGCAGCATTGCTGTTTGCCCTGATAACATCACCCAGCCAGAGGAACACTGCATCCATTCCTTCTCTTCACCATTTGAACTCTCCTCTGCAAGGGGAGGGAAGATTTTGTCCTGCTTACTGCAGTTACATATTCATCTGTTTGTTCACCTGTCACAAGTTTGTTTTGGCAAAGAAGAGACTGACCAGCCTGAGACTCAAAAAGTATGAGGCTCATTGAAATTACTTGTCTAACCCCATCGTAACAGGGTAACAGGGCTTTATGTTAAACAGCAAGGCACTTGCTCAGCACTGATAAGGAAAAAATACCCATATGAAAGAGGGTATTTCTTATGACAAGGGCTGACAAGACAGAGGAATGAACAGATAAGTGAGATCAAAAGGAGTTTGTCATTCATACAGAGCTTTTCAACAAATTGCTGAACTAACATTTTAAAGGCTAAAAGAAAAGTTTTTCTAGAGGCAAGGAAAAGCTTCAGCAAATTAAATTGCTTTTACAATTAAATGCTGTGTAAATTGAAAAATTGCAGGCAATTACCTGAATATTTACAAATGGAGCAAAGATGAAGGCATACGGCATGGAGAAATAAAACACTGTTATGTGACCAAGACAACTCTGTAAAATACAACATTCTCTTCTTCCATGAGGCAGATAGCAGACTTACAACCTAAAAAGTCACTTACTGATGGGCTGCTGACACATTTACAGCCACTTTTGGTTTGGTACAGCCAGGCAAGAGACCAGGTGCAACCCAAAAATCTGCACCCACAGAAGTGTGTACCCACAGGAGAGGGAAGCTGAATCCAAACCCCTGTGCCATGACAGGGACCATCCATCACCAGGAGATGCCCATGCAAATGTTGGCAACCTTTAAAAAGCTGAATTTCGAATTCTGAATTTTGTAAAGCTGAAGAATTATTGTAGGTGTAGCTAATACTACTTTGTACTCAGACTCTAAAATAAATGCTAGTCTGAGGCTGGTCACAATCTCTATCAACCTATCAAGATCATGTGGATCAGCATGAGCACTGCTGGAAGTAGCAAACCTCCTTGCTGGTTTGGAGCGCTCAAAACTGATGAGAAGAAATTCAAACCTAAGAAATGAAATAGTAAGCAAGTACTTCACACTGAATTGCAACGTTTTAACAGTTCAGGAAGGCTGCAAATGTGCCTTTTACAGGATTCTGCAGTCACCTGCAGCCCGGGAAGGGATGTTTCAATGTGTACACTCCTAACTTTATGTACACAGCAAAGTACAGTCCCAGTGCAGCCCAGTTCCACTCTTCTCTTCCCAAAAAAAAGGAAGTCACTAACAGTTTGGGTACAATCCAACATTTAAAAGCGTGGCACTTCTCCTTGAAGTTTCAAAGGTAAAGAAGAAGCTAGGGGTTTTGTTTTAAGTTATGCTGTTTACCTCTCTTCTTTTACATTATAAGGGAACTAAGCTGTAGGGGCTACACTGTAACTTGTTGGTGTAATTTTTCATTTGGCTGAAGCATAACGTTTTTCAAAACAGAAGCTATTTGATATTTATCAGCAAAAGGATTTTAGCATGCCTACCCCTGCAGAGCAAAAACCCCCTATATTCACTACTGCCCCTTCACTCTTCTATTCCTTTTTAACCAACTCTCATTCATTGTCCTCAGGGTGCTCATTAATTCTGAAGTTTAAAAGATATCCATCAGCAGTATCATAAATCCATAGATAGCTACAACAGGAATGTCTCTCTCTCTCTCTAAGCATGACTTTTCTTTTATAGTTTAACCTCTGTGATTAACTCCCATTTTTGTGTCTTGTGGCATCTTTTATGCAAATGGCAGAAATTCTCATAGAAAGACCTTTCCTTAATATTTAACACATCCTTCCTTGTCACTCATCTCCAGAGCACATAGAAGTCACATTGTCTAACTGGCAGCACAGTAGCTGTGCATGGGAATAACTAGTAAAATACGTAAAAGTGCTTATGTATTGGTGAGTTTTTACTGCCATGTCTGGATTAAATACGCCAGTAGAAAGTTAAAGCTTTTCAAAAACAGTCTGCAAAATTTTAATTAACCCATGTTTTCAAGCCATCAGATTGTGACTTACAAGATGTGATTATTATTTGGACCATTAATACAATTTTTCCCAAGTTGAAGAAAAAACCAGTTTGTATAGGTGAGTATAAAGACTATTAGAATGGCTCAAGGAGCAATGTAATGGGGAAAAAAAAAAAAAAAAAGGATCCAGTGTTTTTTAAACATCTGTTAGGTTTCATAAAGTGAAAAATTTTCTGTTCCTCTACCCCAAGTCACAGCTCAGTCCTGTTGCTTTCTGAGTACTTGGTGCTTATCATCAATCTCTGCAGGTAAACCCAACCTGCAACCCAAAACTGTGCATCTCCAACTCCCAAGATCTGCCAAATTCTAGTAGGATGTGTCAAACAGCGGCATTCAATATAAGCAATATTCAAATTGCGTGATCACCCATCCACTTACAGTCTGATACTGTAAAATGAGCTTGCTTTTTCTGCCAGTTCAGCCACAACTTCAAATACTTATTACCAGAGATGGTGGAACAGTAATGGCAGAGCATTATTGTCAACTAAAGGTGTAGTAACATAATTATAAAAGCTACAAACAGCATCTATATTTTAGCAGCACTAATGGTATCAAAAATAAAAGTTCAATTTCAAGCAGGGTACCTATTAAATTCCCATTCAACAGAAGCATAGCATCTGAGGGGGCGGGAGAAACAATTCCACAAGGCTCATCCATGTTTCAAAATTACCAGTTTGTAATTTTCCACCTCTCAGTGCTGTAATGCTTTACTACATACCACTGATGAAAATTGTTAAACAGCATGAAGGGCCAGCTCACGTTCAGTGAGGAACTACTGAAGGCAGTGGTGCAGCTGTACAGCCAGAGCCCCACAGATTTTGCCCTACCTTTGTGTTTGCTTGCAACTTACTCTGGAATGTTAAATTCTTCTGCAATACTCACACATGACATACACAGCTTTCCCAGCTTGAGACCTTCGGCTGAACAGCTTGCTTCAGTTCAATTATTATTCAAGCACTGATAGCCAGCATTATCTTAGATGAAATGCAAACCAAGTGAGAAACAGATTCCACATAAAAAACCTTGAGAGCTAAAAGAAAATGAAATCAATCCCCAGCCTTTCAACTCCTTAAAGTGATCGGCAGTAACAGGGATGTCAAACCAGGGTAAACCTGAAAAGAAACATTTTGCTGCCCATGATTGAAAGAGAACATAAAAGGATGTCAGGTAGATGGATGCTTTATTGCTATTTTATATTTGAAGCCAGAAAACAAGGCCAGGTTGTAGCTGAAGCTGCAACTCTTCCATCTATTTTAGGAGACCTGATTGATACTGTTAACCTTGTTGTCTGATCATGATCACACCCCTTCATCTTCCCTATACATTGATCAGCTGTTTCCTCAGAGAGCAACTTGTCATTAACACCTCTACAGATTTGTATTTATATGCATGTCCTTTTCTCGCCATTATATTTTTATTGCAATAAGCCTACGAATACAGCAAGTATGTTAGTAGTAAATATAGCTGCATAGCAGCGAGGAGCTGACGCCAAGTTCTTACCTCCAACAGGAGAGGCTCAACCTTTTACATTGTTTCCAAAGTCAGGTAGTTACAGACTGTGGTGGGCTGAGGCTGCTTGGCAGCTAAGCACCCACCCAGTCCACCCTATTACTATCCCACAGTGGGACAAGGCAGGAAATCGGAAGTGCAAAAGCAAGATAAACTTCCTCTCACTCTTGGTGGTCAAGATAAAGACAGTCTGTGATATGAAGGAAAAAACCAAACAACAACAAAACCAAACCAATGCCAAGGTATCAGAAGCAAAACTTTCAATTTTAAGATTTCCTTTTCCCCTCTCTCTAGATGACTATCAGCTCAGTATTCTGAAGAACAGCTTTACTTTCAAAGCTTAGCATTTCTGACTGTCAGGTGAAAAGTGTAATCCATTTTCTTTACTGGGGGGAAAAAAAAATCTTCACCTTCTCTTTGACATATTGCCCAAGTAGTAATGTAGAAAACAAAAAAACCCAACTCCACAGTTAAAAAATGGGAAGGGGTAAAAAACTAAGAAAGGAGAAAAAAATTGGGAAAAATGGAAATTGACATTTTAGTTTGGAAATTTTGCAAGACTTTTTAATGAAAATTCCTTTTCAGAAAGAGGTAAAACTTTTTCAAATAAGAGCTATGAACAACTACAAACTACCTTTTCTAAGGAATCCTCAAAAAGAGTATTTCCTGATAATTTAGAAAGTCCTAGATCAAGCTTTCAGATAACAGGGTAGGAAGGAAAAAGCAAAGCATGGCTGGATATCACATCTTTTATTCTACTCATCTAAAGCCAGCGAGTCTCCACAATTGGACTGAGACTTGGACTGGATTTCTAACTCTAAATTGATAGGTGTTCAGATACCAGTGTGATAAGTAGGCTATAAATACACAGAGGCTGACAGCTTAAATAGTTTGCTAAAATAGACGGCTCTAAGAGCTATTCTGGATAACTGTTTATCTGTCCATCCATCCAAGCTCACTCTTCTCAGCTGTTGGGCTGAGTTTTCAGACAGGATATTCTAGCAGGATAGCTTGTTGAAATGTAGCTTTAACAAAGAGATGGCTAAAACAGATATGAAGGCCGAATTAGATACTTGCAAATACAGAGAGAGCTCCAGGAGTCGTGGAGGGGAACAAAAATAAAGAAGATAAAAGGGATAAGTATGGAAAACTGAAGAATAAGTTGGCCCCTTACAAAAGAAATAGAAATAAAAATCCAGCCGATGGCATGTGCATTTTCTCATAGCTTTCTGCTTTGGACGGAACGTGCCTTGAAAATCAATCTTCAAAATCATCCCAATCCAATTCTCTCAGTATTGACTCTGGTGCAGATAGACCATTTCCATACACAGTGTAGAGTGAGCATGACCTGGACTGTACATCTGCAGTGCTGCTCCAACTGAGCGACAAAAAAAATCATGATTTCAGTTTTTCCCCTGCTTTAAATATCCAACATGTCCTGCAACCCCCAATTTTGGTGTTTTGTTTTTTTTTTCCCCCCCAGGTATATTTTTCTGCAGTTTGCTGTATTTTATCCTTCTGTAATATTTACCATGTGGCTCCCTGCTCACTAATGACAGTGCAAAGGTGTCCAGTGAAACATTCTTGTCACAATTTGGAAACAGAGTTTCCAGAACACCGTCCATCCCCCCCTTCCACCCCCTTTCAGCTCTTCACAGACTCATATTCCCAACAGAAACCTTAAAACAATTAAAGGCATAGCAGGATTTTACCAGATAAATGAAGTTCTGGGTCTTGAATAAGTTTGTGCATTCAATAGCTACATTTTAAAATAAATTGCATTACATCACAGATAGACAGAAGAAGACGTTTAAAAGTCTTTTTTGTAACAAGCTGATAGTTGCCAGCTGTTTTTCTGATCTTTATGGTAAATCCTGCACTGAAAAATAGCTGCCTAGAAGGCAGGAGCTGGTAACAATTTGAGTTTGCTGGCCATCTCTCTAGATCAGATGCCATCACCACCAGAGGAATCAGTATTCCATTCACATGCTTTTATTTTTCCCTCTTGGAAAACACTTTGCAAGAAATAACATGGAAATATATACATTGATAGACTATGATTACATACGCTGTGTTAATCCATGTACACATTTCAGCACAGCTTTCTACTGGACTGTATATAGTATGCATACACACTCTGCATCTTACCATAACATAAGCTTTTTAATATACCTATCTTTCATATAAATGATACAATAAAGGTGTTCATTTAGTGGATAAATACCAGTATAGTCGCCGGAATTTTGCTCCTCCTTTAGCAGTTCTTTGTAATTTTAAATATAAAAGAGCATTACAAATACAAGATACATATAAAGCAAGAGCTATTCAGGTACAATGTTGATACTTAAGTTTTATTATTGTTCTATACAAATCAATTCTGAGACGGAACATTTATAGATTTGCTCTGCAAAAAAACTACCGAGAAACAAATACATCTACTTAATATAGACAGCAGAAAAGACATAAATTGTCTTGAGATGCTATTGTTAATTTGAGATTACACATCAAGCAAAATAGAGGTTTTGAATCAGAAAAAGATCAATAAAATTTTTGTCTTTTCTTTTGGCACACCAAGTTGCATTGCAATGCATTGTCTCCAAAATCTTGACCACTTACATCAGTGACATGCACGTGCTGATCAAATGAATATCTCAGAGGTCAAGATTTAAGAATCAACCATCATAGCTAATAAAATTAAATATATAAATAAACCCCTCCTAAATAAATAAAACCTTTATTTATATAAATAAAACCTATCATTCATATACAAATAAAACATAGAGCAAGATAAAAAAAGATTTAACGTGGTATGTACATAGTTCGGAGACAGTTAATGTGTTTCAGTTCTCAGACCAGGCTTTTAGCTAGAGAATCTTGAGACAGCAATGCATGTGTGCTTAGGCATAAATGGCAGACATGAAACATACAAATGTTAAAAAATAAACCATGGAAAGAAGGTAAAAAAATATGGAGTAAACAAGGCAATATTCAGATCTGCTTTGTTAAAAATTAATTTTGCAACATTAAAAAAATACAACTCACAGTTAAAAAGAAACCAACCTTTTGAAGACAGCAAATCATTACAGGGTGCTAAAGATTTCTGAGTATATTAGCCCACCCTTAGGGCTTATTGAACGTAATCCATTTCAATTTTCTTCTCCATTTTCTAGCACAAACAACACAGCATAAGAAATGGCTTGATCTAATCTGCAAGTAGTATTTTCTGTCAATACTCACTAAGGGGTAGAAGCCTGAGAGGAGGAGCGAGTCATAAACACACTGCAAAACCTGCTTGTGAATTCTGCAGTCCGTGGTTTAATATAAGCTTACGTCGTGAATGCGACAGTGCAAGAAGGGCAAGGCTACAGGTGAGATGCAGTTTTTAATTCAGTGCATCATAAGATCAATATTGCCCAATGGAGGCAGTGGAATTTCCAAAATGAGAAGTATTTCACAAGTTTCTCTGCCCTCCTCAGTGACTCCTGTTCAGCACATTTCATTTTACCTCCAAGTTTTAAAAAATTTGGCATCTTGGGTCTATTTCTCTAGGGTACTGCATTGCTCACATAACTATCCCTCTGCATCAGATGTTCATGCTCAAGCACACTTACAAACTCCTTTGCTCCTACCCTGGATGCTGGCCCCACACCATCCCCCATCTCTTGCTCTTTTAATAATTCTGGACTTTGCTGTGCTTCTCACTTTCTCTGTGCTTCCCACTGTTACTGTCCCTCGTGCATGAGGTGCTTTCCCTCCCCTGACTTTCACTGTAGGACCATGAACTCCTCTTCCTGCAAGGCCCACTCCATCGTGCCAAGATATGGTTTTAAGGTGAAGGAGACAGTTAGCACAGAGATGAAACCTCGTTTCTGTGTTTTAGGTTAATTATAGAAATGGTTAAACAAGGTACAAGAAGAGCCTGAAACCATTATTAACTAGTATTAACAGTGCTAAACATATTAGGGTACAGGGTGTGATGAACCACAAGGGTACAAGGAGGAAAAATGTAATTTCTGAAAAGGAAGCCGTCCCCTGAGCTGGAGTTCACTCAACTGCAAAAACCTGAAACTTGCCACCTGAAAAGGAAACATCTACAGAAAGGGTTGTGGAACAACACTACAAAACAAGCAGTAGTCCCTTTCAGAGACACCTGCAGCTATTACTCTTTCCCTAAAAATGGGCCTTTCCAAATTATGTTTCAGAGGAAACTAAGCTGGAAAGCTGCTACCAGTCTGTATCTATTCCAGAAAACTCGAGATGGAAGGACATACTACATCAATCTTTTATTCCGTGGTCACTGGTAGATTATTCCCTATTACATACTCCTGAGCTCTTTCTCTACTATAGTTTTAAATGACTCAAGTGCTTGGACTTCTGTCACTTCCCTTGGGAGACTTATCTATTCCAGTCTAATAGATCTCACTGTCAGGAAATGGCCTCCATTTGCCTTTGCTCAACCTTATCCCATTACTCCTAGTTATGGTAGGTTTTTTCCTGTTGTGCTCTGAAACACCCTTATGATGGCTCTTACCCCAGAATCACAGTGAAGTAACAGCCATAAATGGAAACCTCTCGCCTTCCATTAAGAGCTCCCTCATCCCCTTGCTCCCACAGCCTGGCACAACACACCAGGAGAGACAGGAGCAGTTGCAGTGAGCAGGACCTGGACTAATGCCACCTGGGACAGGCCACTGCACAAGGCTCAGCCATAATTATGGCACAGTGGGACAGAGGGAACAGTGTGGCATAAAAGCAGTGTCAGCAGGCAGGGGACACTTCCTTTTAACCCAGGCAGTCTTTAAGTTGCATGCTCAATTTTGTAAATAGCCCAGTTTTGTAAATGGGCATTAATCATCTCAGTGAAACGTCTCATCAGCACTAGTGCTCCTGCGTGGTGTGCCTCTCTGCCTCGCTCCTCCCCTCTCAGCTTCTTGCTGAACTGCAGCCAAACACTGCACTGGGAAATGTATGACCAAACTTTCAGCACTGTTCCTGCAAGACTGAATCCAAAATCCAGAACCACTCACTTTCCAGTGTGGCAAAGGTGTGTATTAATATAGCTTCCCAGTTTTCTACTGCAGAGACGAGTTTGTGTTAGTTAAGGAGCATACTTTGATTTTAAGGTATTTGCTTTCATCTTTCCTTGGTCTTGAACAGTACTGACAGCAATAGTAATGCAAAGACAGTGGATGGCATAGGAAGTCCCCAAATCAGCAGAGAAAAGCTCAGAAACATTGTCAGATGAAGAAAAGGACGCTGTGCTCTAACAGGTATAAGCCTCTCATCTTCATGTGAGATGAAGAGACAATGTCACCCATGTAACAAAGATGACCAGTCCAAAATTTAACCACCAGTTCATGTTTTCTGCTAGAGTGACTTTAGGCAACAAACTAGATACAAGTGATTTTATTTACACCACCAAAAAACTCAAACCGAAACAAGAAACAAACAAAAAAAAAAATCAGAGAAAAAAAGAAACTTTACACAGATTTCTCAAGAAATTCAGACACAAAAAAATCCATTTCACTTGTGTTTTTCTAATTTAAGACAGCTTCAGTCACTTCTACTGCTCATTTCTTTCATTCATTATGTTCCTTTTAAGTATTTTGCCAAGATTTTCTTATTCTGAAGCTTGGCTATTTACGAGGCTATTTTTTGGACAGTTTTTGTTTATGTCCTACCAAAGTCCATTTTGATTTCTCTGCACATTTCCCTGTGGTGTCCTTGGAAATACTCAATCTGTGTATTATAATCTGGGGACTGTCAGAGTAAAAGAAAACATAAATATCGTCGCTGAGTTGTCTGCAACACATTATGCCGTTTTTACAGACCTGTATTTTTATTAACTCGTGCACTGCTTTGCTCTTTCATGTATGGAAAACAAAGTAACCAATGGAGAGCTACTGGAAAATATGACCTCGAGCTGTATTTTAGGCCCTGACTAAAAGCTATCAAAGCAAACAGTATATGCAAGGCCTCTCTCTCTTTCATACAGAAAAAAAATGGAGATGTTTGCCAACTAACTTATTTCCCACCCACTGGAAGGCATACAAAGTCTTTGTGTAGTGGTACAGATGTCAAGATCTTAATTGTCAAAGGCAGTTTTTTTAATTGCGGCAGTCAAAATGCTTAAAAAGATGGCCATAAAAAGCACCTAAAATGGGAATGGTCCACCCCAAGATGTCTTGCACTTGAAATGCTGTGCAGGAAAACAATACCCCCAACACTCCGAATTCCTGACACATATTTTCTTAGGTACATTGAAAAACAACCAAAACAAAAATGTTTTCTGCTCTTTCTCAGTCTATTTAATCAAAAATTAAGTGTGACTGTAGATAAAAGTAATCAACAAAAATTTTAGCATTATTACAGAGTCAGAGAAACCCCACCATAACAACCTCTCCTAACATGCAGCACAACTGGAAATACAAGTATTTCAGTTCCTTATTAAGATTAGCTTTTTTATGGCTACATATTTCACATCGTGGTAATGTTCATTGATGGTCTGAAGGCCTGAAACATCCACATTCTTTTGTCATCCAGCTGTCAGAAACCCCCTCATTTTCCTGCAGAGAAAGGCGACTTCTGTTCCCATCAAATCCAACCACTAAACTTCCATTATTTTCACTTGGCATAAGGTCAGATCTATAGGATTCAACAAGCAAATTCTGATGCTGTATTAGAAAAAAGATGCAGCATGACTGCTTTATGTTTTGGCTCCTTAGCTTAGCACGTCTGGAGGGCACAGTTTCACAACTGCTCTCCCCTCATATTCATTCATTTACAGCCCTGCAGGTCAGAAAAGCACCAATGTTGTTGTTTTAGCACCCTGTTCTGCTTCTCTGGCACACATAATAAGGAATAAACACAGTCCTGGTTATCCACGTATTTCTAACTGCTGTAAGCACTTGACACATACAAACTGTACTTCAGGTACCATTGCCTTGCATCTCTTTGCTCATCACTACACAGAAATTTGGGGTTACCCAAGCTCCAGGCCAGCTTCCCCACAGCAGATTTACCGTGTGGGGCAGGATCTGCACTTAAACTGAGGCTGTTCCTCTGCAGAGTGTGAAGCCATTAAATTAGCAGATAACTACCCCTTTGAGGATTTGATTACTTGATGTGTGAATTGTCTGTCATATCAGTTCACCTAGGATTTGCAAACTGACTCTCTGTTTTTGAAAAGAAAAACGGGAAGTGTAGTCCAAACTAACAGAAGAAGAAGTGTATTTTTCTTCTTTTTTTAAACATAGTTTTTAGTTGATATGTATAAATAAACATGAGAACATTGTGGTAGGCTTCCTTATTAGTCTAGTGGAAAATACTGTATTGCAAATATAAGCTTCTTTGCAGAGATTGCTCCTGACTGGCCAGCAAATCCAATAAAAATATGACTTTTGCTTCAGCTTAACCATATAATACACTTTATCACCCAGTGTCTTCTGTAATAAATGTTACTGAAAAGACTAACTTAGGATCTGAATTTATTTTAATTAGTCTTTGTAATACTGCAGCAGATGTTAGCCTGTATAAAAGCAAACCTGCACTTGTGAGGAATCTCAATGAGAAGGCCCCCAACATTTGATATTCTCAAACATACTGCCCGGGATTGCAACAGCAGACAGGAGGGGAGAAAGGAAACTAAAGGTTCAGGAGGATGAGGAAAAAAGGCAGCAGAGATTCATTTTGTTATAAACATGTCCTGCTATCAGTCACAGCACGGTAAAGGTGAGGCTGCAGAGCACCATTAATAACTGACAGCTGTTGTTAACTACCGGGGAACACCAGATAACCTTCCCCAGAATATCTATACCCGCATCTTGGGCAACAAAGTAATGAGTCCCAGTGGAAAGAAAGCACTGGCCGTCTTTGTTGTAGCTATTGATCTCCTGATGTGATTTAGATAAGGGAGGAAGAGATAATGGCATTGATTATTCTATTTAGGAGCCAGACTGAGACTAAACTAAAGTATAATACATAAAGAGGAAAAATCCACACTCGATCACTTCTTGTCTGTTCTTTGCAATTCAAGCCAACGCCAGGTGGTCACAGCAACAGGGAGACACATCTTAATAAACATGTGGGGTTTGGTTTCTGGGACAATTTGATATAAGCTAATATATGACAGAGGGTTTTTGTTTTGTTTCTTCTTCCTTGCTTTAATGGACAAGCATTGTTTTCATAAAGCAAAGCAGGGGAAGAATAGATTGTTTTCCTGCCAAGGAGGTTTACAGAAGTCAGTGATGGAGATCTCAGGCTGACAGCAGGACATGCATACCTAATTTTGCTTTATGCTCCTCGCCCCCATTGTGAAGAGTAGTCAGCTCAGGGCAGGTAGTTTACAGAGAAGAATCTTAAAAAAGAGAAAGAATGCTTATCCCTTTCACCAGCAAGATATAATTATTCTGACAAGCCTTTACTGCAGGTCACCTGCAGACATGGATTAGAGCCTCAGGCCTTGCCTCAGAGTAAAAAAGAATCCCTGTTGCATGTAAGAGCAGACACCAGTGAGATTTCCAAATACCTTAAAAATGGAAAAAATAAAAAAGAAAACCATTTCCAATCTTTTTAAAGCTGCTGAGCTTAAACTGCCTTTAAATTTGTTGACAGGTTACAGAAGTCACTGTTCTACCAAGGGAACACAGTGAGGGGTATGATGGATTGACAACCATATCCTGTTTTATATTCTCTATTATACTCTCCCATATTTGGAATACTATCCTGGACCTGAAAACCAACATAAACTTTTACTTCTGTCCTCAGTGGAGGTTTTCAGACATCAAACTGAGGTTCTCTTAAAAACGTGTGCATTTAGATTAAATATTATTCATCTTTTATTGGTATGGTTAATAGATACGCTTTGTGAATGATAAAAGGAAAATCAGACAAATAAAATATAAGATGTAGGAGCTAAAACCAAAATAAACGTGTCCAGTTCTTGGATGTCACCACATAGTTTCTACATGTGATGAAGACAGTACATTCACCTGTTTGTGTCCCTGCCCTTGCCAGTGTCAGAGAGCTGCAATTCACATCAGGCAGAACTGGCCTAAAGACTTTTTCAGGGAAGCACAACTGATCTTTTAAAAATGAAACGGTAAAAATCAATCTTTATAAACCTTTTTTTTTGGGTGGGATTCTGGTTTTTTTTAAGGTTTTGTGTTTCTTGAACATAAGGCTGTTCAAAGAAAACATGCCTGGCTTCCTTACAGGATTCCCTGGGCTGGGTGGGGAGAGAGATACTCAAACTCCCTGCACGTGCTACAGTAAATTAATGCTTTACAGTGACGCTTAAGAGTGGATTTGAAGCATCCAAGCCCAATCTGACCTAATGAAAATTTTAGGCCCAAACTGGTTTCCCACGAACTGGAAACTTTGTCTTTCTGTCAGTTTTAGAGCAAACCTCTAAGATCTCATGTCTTAGTTAGACTGGAAAAGATTATTGTACGATACCACAAAGCACTCCCAACACCTCTGTGCACTGTACTGCTGCTCTTTCAGTGGACCTCAGCGAGCTCGGTGTGAATGACACGAGGCTCAGACACCGAGGCAGCACTATGGAGAGCACTCAAAACCTGCTCTTCACCGTGTGCACAGAGTCACTGGAACACAACACACCGAGTATCACAGAGCCCTGCACCACCAGTGAGAATCTATACTGCAGAATTGGTGTGAGAAAAGAGAGCAGAAGTAGTGAGAACAACCAACTTTATGCACAAACTGCAATGCTAAAACCAGTTCTTGAACAATTAATTGTAGTAGCATACTTCAAACATGAACTTCAGAGCAAGCAGACAGTGTGTGTCTAGTTGGTTTATGGCAGAAAAAAAAAAATCCCTCTAAATCTATTGTCTATATAACACAGTAGAAATACTGACATATTGTCTGAAGGTAAAAGAAGCATAGGTTGTCCCTTTCAAAAGGAAATCGACTGAGCCATGAAGAAGGGGTGGATTTACCCATTTCCTTAGAACAAAGTTGGATCACCAGTGTCAGTGTTTGAAACAAAAAGCATTTCTATGCATTTCCCCAGACTCTGGCACTTGTGCTGAAGAACAACGAAAGACTTAACAGTGGGAAAGAAAATGCCTGGTGTGAAAAAAATACAACTTGGGATTTCATTACTGCAAATGAAAGTAAGAAAATACACAAAATCATTGGCACAAATACTTTTTTCCCCCTATGTATAGCTGTAAAATACTATGACTGAAAAATTATTTATGAATAGTACAACCAGGATTTAGATACAGGTTGAGGCGCCCCCACAACCAGAAGTCACATTCTATACTTCCTGTTAAAGACCACTAGGATAAGCCAAAATCCTAGGCATAGAACACACCAACAGTTGACAGGACCTTAAATACCTGAAACTAAGTAGTTTTAGTTGTGCATAAGATAGAATCCTCATTTCAGAGCATTTTTAGAGTAACATTACACCACATGTATTGGTCCAAGCAACTCAAACCTGATCTGACAAAGCATTCAATTCTAACCTTTTCTTCTGATACAGAAATTTATTTTCAAGTGAAAATTGCCTTTACATGTTTTTTTGCGCTTCTAGCAATTTGAAAGATGATTTTGTAAAGTGTTAAAACGAAGCTGTGGCAGTTGACCTGTCTGTCAGCAGACACAAACCAAACCAACTCATTAGATTAAACCCAAATCCCCCCCCAGCGGCATCTTTGATTCCATTCAATACTTTCTTGCTCTAAGGCTATCTGTGAGTGCTTTGACTGTATTGACACTTCTTTTTATTTTATTGTTTGACAGATCTTCCAGAGCTAAGTGAAGTGCTAAAGAGATAATAAAAATATTTTAGAATCATTAAAGAAAAAGTGGAATTTCTCTACTATTGTTTTAGAAATACATTCATACGTTGCACCTATACATATCAGACATTGTAATACAGGTATACCCATTTGCACCCTATTTCTCAGCCACTCCTAAGCCAAGATGACATTTTCAATATGAACTGTCAAAATAAGACAGACAAATCCTAGTAGAAGTGATTACATTTCTAGCAATATCTTTTGGGAATTATCTTATAATATTTCTTTCATTCCACAAGGAAAATATTTTTTCCCTTCTTCTCAGTATTACAAATCTTTAGCAAGAACTCCCTGGTAAATGGTTAAACACAAATGGGATATCAGCTAAGCTTCATTTAGCAAAATTAACTCATGCTCTATCTTCTGCTTAATCGCCGGTAAGGTGCAGTGTCAGTTCCTCCATCTTCTGCTTTGTGCTACTGCCCTGTCTGATGATAACTGACCAGTCTGCACAAGTCTTTCAATTATTTAGGGAGATAATTAATATCTAGAAAGTACTCTTGTTGCCAGGTAAATGACAATGTTTTACAAGGAAGCTTCCTAGTCCAGTTTGGTTATAGTTTTTGAGCAAACAGTGGAAATGCTGCTATCAGGCACCTTTACCAGCTGTTGGCTTTAACTGGCAAATGTTCTTTAGGTAATTCCTGTTGTTTGATGTTCCAGCCCTTTCTGGTTTCTAGGTAAGCTGAATCCAGCACTAGAAATGTGCTTTCATGCAACTCCTCTGGGCCTGCCCTCAAGCCAGCTACAGTCAGTTGAAACCACTGTTTGATGTTCACTGGAGAAGGGGTTCTGATAAAGATGGTACTAGACAATGGTATTCCTTTTAAATTCATGTTGTCTTGTTGGGTTTTTTCCAGAAAATGCATGTCAATTGTCCTGGAACCATTTCAGTAGGACATATGGGAAGTCATATATATGTAAAATAAACCAAAACCTCCAGACACAAGTGTTAATGTTGAAGAGAAACAAAAGTATGTCTTTCTCACTTTAAGGATTTTTGGGAGGGAGGGAAACTGTGCTAGAAACATGTTTATTTTTTCTAATTCTTAATCATTTGTGGTGGACACTTGCCTGTGTAGAGAGAGAATGAAAATAACCAGAAAACAAACATTTAATTTCCAAAGGAACCATATTTTTAGTTTATCATTAAATAACAACTGAATAATTGCAATGCTAACATTTCTTAAAACTCAAAGGCCATACAAAAGACTAACACTATTGAGAATACATTATATACGCATGTGGTAAGGGCAATTGCAAGAGAAGATCAAAAGACACCATGTCTTAAGTTTAATAACCCATTTAATATTGCCTTTCAATTCCATTTCATGCTCAGTAAAGCAAGAATAACTGAACCTTTCACTGATGCTGGCCTCAGATGAACAGTTTTTGTTTTGAAGGCTCTGGTTGCAATGCCTTATTATGGTTGACAATCATGGCCTTGTAGCAAATGCCAGGGACAGTGTCAGAGGAACTGCTTCTGCACCTAAACAAGGATATGTCTTTAATGGGCTGCTTTTCTTAACTAGGGTCACACTGTCTGCTCGTGTGTGTAGGGAAAAGGCCTGGCATGCACTGCCTTTGTCCTGTCCCACCACATTCCCCCATCTTTCCTGTAATGAAATACAGCGCCTGCAAATGGGCAAGGGGTGAAAATGTGCATGACATGCTGAAGTAAGCAAAACACAGTGCACTGTCCCCTCAGAAAGGTTAATGGCAAAAAGAAGCAAGACATCTAAACACATGACATGCTAAAAAGCCACTTTAAAAAGGTTAATGGCTATTGCTCCCAGTGCCTGCTTAAAGAACAAACTGTGTTGGGACTCAGCCAACCGGGAGCAGAGAATATAAAAAGAATGAGCAATGGCTTGAATCAAAGATTACAAATTGAACCCCTACCACAGAAGACAGCAAAGGTTTATAGTCTAGTTATGTGCACAGCACAACATACCATTATCTTATATTGTTTATAAACAAAACGATTTGATCAGTAGATCAGGGATACTGAACAGGATTCTGTATTTTGAGTCTATCCATACAGCATAAGCAAAAAGCCAAATCACTAATTCATCAGGAAATTCATAGCAGTGGTTTGGTATTTGCAGTATAAACTGGCTCCAGCCATGCTACTCTAAAGTCTTTAAAGAACAGCAGGTGCCACCTTTGCTTTCACCTTTTCATAACCTACTGAGAAATCTTGTATTTCACCCTGAAAAAGACAATCTATGTCAGTAAAATTAAGATAATGTAATATTGTAATAGTGTCTCAGCTATCCAGTGCTATCTTTATTATAACCAACTGGAAATGAAAATTAAAAGGACTTGGTGAAGTTTGCTATGAAGAACTACTAAAACATGAAAAATTATTTTGTTATAGACATGTAGCGGAATTATAGATTTCAGCAGTTTACAGCCTTTGCATTAGAATTGTACTAGGACCTACTACAGAGCTGACCCACATGCTTTGTAAAAGAATGAAATTCTTATGTGTCACATGCACCTCAGCAGATCACAGTTCTGCCTTGGTTACATCAGAGATACACACAGATTCCAGATCATATCCCTCAGCTGGATAAAGATTTTTCTTTAATTTTAATGGAACTCTCTTGTTGTACAGTTTTGGGGGTTATTTTTTAATCCCCACTACCTTCACAAAAAGGGGTTAACTGTTTGACTGTATTTTTATATAGTATAATGATTTTCCCCTTCTTCTGGTACAGCTTTTCCGTAAATTTTGCTTCATCCTCATCTCCTACACATTCCTTTGCACTCCTAGGACCTTCTGAGAAGACATTAGTTAATCTGACCATGCATTCCCATTTTCCAGAATGGGATGGTCCACTACACCACAGGATAGTGCAATACCGCTACAGATCCCCCCAAATTGGCTTGCAGACTTGTAGGTGTGATCTCTACCAAAGCGCTGTAGAGGCCAGAGAGAATCACCAGCTAAAAAAAGACGAGTGTGCATCAAGTCAGAAGGGAAAGGGAGAAGGATTATCACAACAGAAAGTTACCAAGTTAGACTTTACTATACACTCAACCACCTCTTCTCTTTGATACCATTGCCTGTGGTATGCTCTGTGCTGTTACAAATATAACACGTTAAGGGGGAAACTGTATTTCTCAAACTGTCTTTAAAATACGAAGTACAGTATTTGGGGTACTTAAAAAAGGGTAATCCAACAAAATTTAATTTGGAGAACATGTACTAATTCATGAGAAAACCCATGCTGTTTGAGCCTACAGATGAAGTGGCAACTGTTTTCTTCCTGCAGTGCTAATACTGTCTCTATTGGCAGAAAACCCCAGTTCTAGGAGGGGGTGCCACCTTGAAACCCTCTGAGTAGCACAGGACAGACAGGGTTAAAAAAGCTGTTGCAATTCTGTGAGCGTTTGTATGCAGATTTTTAAATTTATCTTCATGTTCTTATGCTGAAACCTCAATCTCTGTAAATTGCTTCAAATTATGTAAGACCAACTGTCTCAACTTTTGAATAACATATAAGCACATCATGTGGTTAAATATTAAAATACTGACTGATATGATCCTGTAACGTGCTAAATCTCCCTGATGTAATCTGTGCTTTTGAGAAGTACTTGACAGTTCTTGCTCTGAAGCAAAGCAATCCTCCAGCTAATTACTGGGAGAAACAGGAAGATTATGGGAAGGGATTTTGCTGCCTGATGTTATGGAGCCATTAATACTTTACAACCCCTCACATTACACGGAACTCTTTTGCGACCCCAACTGTATCAGACCTGACAGAGCCCCTATTCTTAACACTGTCCTCCTTCTTTAATAAATGTCTTAAACTTATCTTCTTCCCCAACCCCATCAGTATCTTCAATTTTGGTAAAATGAATTTTCAATAACTGGGGTTTTTTTTTACAAAACTCAATTCAACTCCTGTGCAGAGCTGTTACCATCACTGCTGTGTGATTGTAGGTCTTCACATCAGGGTTTTTTTTTAATATCATCTTTTTAAAAATACAAACATGTAATTTAATGTATGGTTACATTTTGTGAACCATCCTATTTTTCTTCAGAAATTTATGTTTGCTGCGATACAGCTTCCACATTTGATGTAATGTATTTTTGCAAGTCAACAGATGAAACCAAAGCTTCCACAGTAAGAGGATTGTCACTTACTTTGTAAATCAGAAACAAAAGCTGCTAATGCTGATTATGTCAACAGGTTAAGAAAATACTATGCTTCAAAAAAGAAAATGAAGAAGAGCTGAGCAAGAAGATAATTAAAAAGATATAACTGAAATATGTAATCGTTTGAGAAGTAGAGAATTGTTTATATATTTTCAGACAGAAGCTTCTCCAGACTTTCAAAAATCAGTTATGAATCAAGAAAGAAGTCAAAACTAATCCAGGCAAAGAAAATTTCATAACAGTTCCCAGAGAACCAGAAATTAATGTACAACCACAAACGCAGTCCCAGAGTGATGCTGTTCCCATGGTGAACTATTAGCTGCAAAAATTTTGAATCTTGAGCAGCTATGTTGTCCACGCCTCCCAACAAGGAGCATCCATGTTTCAGATCCCAGCTGGGTACCATGCATCCCCAGGAGAGGCGGTGAGGGGGGACCCCTCCCACCACAGGACAGCTGAGCAGCCTTCCTGGGCCCCCCCCACCTTCCTTCTCCTGTAAAGGACGCAATCCAAGACAAAAGCCCAATGAAAATAAACCTTTGGTATAATCAACAGTGGAGGTTTTAATTTTTTTTTTTTTTCCCAAAACAATAAATCGGCTCAAAATAAATCAGGTTACTGAGGAGCATGTTTTTGATTTTTTACCTAAATTGTACACTGGAGTACTGTTTTCCTTTGTGAATTATAAAACATGGTCCCTTCAATAGACCACAGTCCTGTGGAGCCCAATAGGCCTACGTATTTTACAATGTAATTTGGAAACAAGACAATCTGTGAATTTAGAAATTCCTGTGGACGCATGTATGTGTCATCTGGTTATTTTTCAATAAAAAAAATTAAATCCTATTGCTGAAAAGGAATCCAACTTTTGAAGAGAAAACAACCTGTTTCAAAAAACACATCAAATGGCACAGAAATGGGCAATTTGTGAATACCCATATACTACGAGACATAGGTTCATGTGAATGTGGCTATTTATATTGACATATCTTTTTTTTTTTTTTCCTTGATCTTTTGATATTTCTTGGAAGTATAACATGACACTGAGATCTTTAGGGAAAACATGCATCATCAAGCATAATTATATTGACTTATGTTTTTGGCTGGTAACAAGATTTATTAGTCTTCGAGATATAATAATGTCATGGATTTGCTGAAGTCAATATGTCTCTTGCCAATAAATCTTGATATTGGCAAGAGAAGTCAATGCCTACTTAGGATTTTTCCAACTGACAAAGCATCCTGTTAATATCAGATCTGCTCTCATGCAATAAGCAGTTCCTCTGATACATTGTTCTGGCAATGCAGTCTGTTTGACTCAAAAAGCAAATTTCTTTCCAAGTCCCATCACTTGCTTAGCTGATGATTGGCTTTCAAGCATAGAGTCAGGCAGAGAGGGGCACAAAGAAAAGCTTTGCTTCTCCACTTGGAAAGGGGATGAACAGTACATTCTTGCACTTACTTCAGTGTGATGTTTTAATGTGAAATGCGCTTGTAAAGACTTGGAAAATAAAATTTCTCTGCGTGTAATGGCCAAAAACTGGAAAAGCAAATAAAAGCTCTTTTTATCTGATGATAGCCAAATCTGAAACTCCCAGAGATATTTATGTTGAAGTTGTATGATTTTGTTACAATAACATTTGCTTCAACAATGCTGTGCTGCCTTTCCCCAACTCCAAGAGTGCTGTCTTTGATGTGAAATCAAATAATGACAACAACAATAATAACCTGAAAATTTTTATTCTAAAGCAACTTCTCCAGCTAATTTTTTCCCACACTCTAAGTCACTTCTAGGTTATTCCTTCATATAACTGGCCGTATCCTAAACCTAAAATTTCTTCCTATCATCCAATCTGATGTACGTTTTCCTAAAAAAAAACCTCTTCATAAAAGGTAAAAATATTATATATATTATACATTTGCAAAATATAACCCTAACTTCGTTAGGGGAAAAAAAATCAAACTTGTCAAAACACTTCAAATATTCTAACACTGGTTTGTAATTTAATTCTACACTTACTAATCTGTGCAACAAAATACAGTGAAATTCAATGTCTTGATGGATCACTCATGGAAAACTGAAGTAATTACCCTCATTCTAATATTCCTATTTAAATGCATGGAAAAATGATTAGCTGGAAGTTCTTTATGTAGCAGAAATGGCATCTGCTTAATATTTATGCTAATGTGAAATACCTTTTACCCTAAAGGTTAAGGGTGATGCATGAATGAAAAATTAAAGCAAATAAAAACAATACAAATAGAAGTTCCCGCTACATAATGTCACTTTAATTAATTTTTTTTTTTTCCCTGTAGCATGAGTGTGACATTCTTTCTTGGGCATAACTTTTGCTGATACAGGCATAATCCTATTAAGGTCTCTTTTTTTATTTTTCCTTCCTCCTTCTCCTGGCCCTGTTGCTGGTAATGCATGTGAGATCTAAGTTGGGTTTAATCCAGTACACTAAAGATATCTGACAGCGTCTTTAGGGAATATTCAAAACCATTCCTCATATGAGCCTGAGGTAAGAAATGGCTAACACTACCTGAGTACTGGATAACCCTCTATCTGTTCCCCATCATACAAGCCCAGCAAAAGAACCAAGAACCAGCATTTTGGCTCTCCCACCTCATCCAAAAACTTGAACTTCAGTGAAGAATCCTGGACATACTGGGGCACCTTTTTACATCATTATGTCCAACCAAATATTTGCTGCTACTTGTTCTTTCTGTGTGCACACCTCCAAGAGGAATCCAATTTCTTTTTCTCAAATGCTCCTCCCCCATGTTTAACTGAAAATTGCAATTATATCCCTGATGATCTTTCTCTTCTTCAGGCTTCACCTTCTTAAGATGAGCTGGCCCATAAGTTATACTGAGTAGAGAGAAGAATATTGCATGAAATTTGGGTGAGGAGAACAAGAGTTTTATGAAGCTGGAAAAGGAAACCATGACAATTTTTTTTGACTAATGAGGTAAGACACAATGATGAGACTACAGTTTTTATTACAAGATCAGATAATGACTAGAAAAAGAGATGTTAAAATAAGCTACTGAAAGGAAAATAAAGAACTGGAAAAAAGATATGGAGATGTGTGCAGTCATTCAAAAAGAAACAAGAAGGCATGAAGTCTCTGTGGAGACCGTGCCTGTATATCTGAAAACTAAATACTGAATTTTCACCATATACCCATACCTAATATTTACGTAACTATCAACAGCAAATTCATGAACCAAAAAACCTAGAGAAAAGTTCAGTAAAACAGAGGGTGACTAGTGGGGAACTAACAACTGCTGAATTTCTGCATAACCAGGAGCTGAAAATTAAAAGGAACCAGCAGAGTATTTCTTAATGCTCAGCACCATGCGTGGTTTTTTAAATACCAACACAAACATATAACTTGAGCAATTCATTGAGTGTCTCACAGAACTTAGACAGGAAACAACGCTGGCACATAAGATAATGTTGAAGACATCATCTGAACCAGGCATTAATATTTACACACATTTAATATTAGTGTAATCTCACTCCAGAGATTGCACTAAAGGGGAACCTCGCATAAAAATACCTCACGGGATGCATTAGATCTGAATACGAGCAGTGTGCTACAAACAGCTCTACCTGATAATGGCTTTCAGCTCAATGACCAGGACTCACAGCAGTTTGTAATTTTAACCATCACCATATCAAGCCTCACAGAGCTTAATTCAAAAGGTTTTAGGTATAATGAGGTTTAAACTATTTTTGAAATTGCTAATAAATAAATAAAGGGATTTGAAATCCAATGACAGAACCAAATTTGGCTGTATTTCACACACAGTAGCATCTTTCAGACGGACTGCCAACAGCAAAAATTTCCCTTTAGTCTTATTTAAAAATCCAAATCCCCATTCTTATCTGAGGTCTAACACAAACTGGATATTAACTAAGTAAGGAAGGAGAACCTATTGAAGCTTACTAGAGACAATGAGAAAGAGCTCTTGAACATTCTTGAGGTATCTAATACCGAAAAACAAAACCAAACAAACCATAACACCCCCCAAAGACCAAAAAGCATAAAACAAAACAGTGTCCTCCCTGCCCCACCCCCCAGCTATTAACTAGTTTTTATACACACTTCTAAGTTCTGCTTCTGCACTAAGTCCTTTATCAGAGTTAGTAGCGTGGTTTTAAAAAACACAACAATAAAAAAAGGAAAATCCTTCCAATCTTTTACTTGTATTTCTTCTTTAAAAATCCTCTTTGATTTTCATAAATTAAGTCCAAAACACTAACAGCATGTGCCAAGTTTAACCATTTACAGCTATCACTAAATTATGTAATGTGATCAATTTTTTTCAATTTCTTCTTTGTTAAAATGAGGATTTTAGGTGGACCTTACTATTAGATACACCACTGAATTTTATTACTGGGAATCAAACCCTATCAGTTTTAGAAACAATGTTTAACACATTAGAATATAAATTACTGCAACCACAATCCCTCTAAAATGAAACACTGACAGTTGCTAGCTGGCAGCTGTAATAGAATTGAAAAATATAGCTCTGTAAAATATAAGCCAAATGGATTAGTATTTTATTTGCTCAAGGAGGGAAGAATTCACACGGTAATGTGCAACCCTAGAATGGATTCCAGTCAGTGGGAAACACCTTTGCAGTTCACATGGGAGGTTCAGTATTCTTGAGTTTGGAGAATTTATCTCACTTCCAAATCCTGGGTGTGCCCTTAAGGTCACCTCTTTCTAATCCTTCCCATTTGATGTTAGCAGGTGATAATCTCGTAGATTTAATACCAACACTACAGTGGTAGGTCATGTCAATCATTGTACCTGTTACAACAAAGAAGTCTAAAAATCCACATCTTTAAATTCAAGTCTGCAAACTGCTAAAATTATTATATTTATCACAGAGCGTTTCTGTCAGCCGCTGAGTTATGACTGCCCTTTATCACACACATTCTACCACAGGCAGGGTTTGGAAGGGTTAAAAAGGCTTCATATAGGTGAGGATGTTGCTCTATGAACTGTAAAATCAGTATTGAAAGCAACTTGGCAAAGGATCTTAGGCCCTGGCTTAATTAAAGTTGAGCTTGTTGTGCAAGTAAACGACACACAGTCGGGATTTGCTCTCTGCATAATTTACACATCCCTTGCTGGCTTGCTCTCAAAGCATCAGAGACTAATTCTAAGGCAAGCCTTGCATGATTTGATTCAGAGGTCATGTCATTGGAATAAAAAGAAAGAAAAATCATTCACTGATATGTTTAGAAAAGCTTAGCTCAGAGTTTCAAAGGCCTGCACACTGTTAATCGTAGTATGCAGAAGAAAGACATTTAGCTTGATGGTCTGCAGTAGAAGAGTTCAAGATTCTGCACTCAAGTGAAAGATTTGTAAGTCTTATTCAGTTCAATAATACAGTCCTCTATATCAGAGATTTTTAGAGCGAAGTGTTTAACTACTTATTTTTTAATTACGCTGGGTAGAGATCCCTGAATATATTGATTTGAATGTAAACAGGTTACAGCAAATGCATTTTTTCTTGAAAACTGTATATGTCCAAGTGTACCTTTCACGTTTTGTGGGTCAAATCAGAGATTAAAATTTCCTTAGCGAAAAAAAACTGTATCATTCTATGTGCTCTTGAGCACGTGTGTCAAACAGTTTGATGGTTTTTGGCTTTCTACCGAGATAGTAAAGTTATTATGCTCTCCATCTGTTGTTCCTTACACTGTTGAAGTTTGGTAACTGGCAACACTCTTAAATACACGGGGTATTTAAATACAGAGGGTCTGTAAGCTATCTGCACTTGCTGGCAGAGAAAAATATTTTCAAGTACTTCAAGCACAGAAGAATGAAAAAAAAATGGGGTGTAAATTGATCTCATGTCACGTAAAGGAAAGTTACAAATCTGTGTTGTCATCACGTTTTAGACCAGAGCTATACTTCTAAATCATTTGAGAGTCAGTGAAAATGAAGTTTTCACAAAGACTGAAAACACCTATACTCTGCTTATAAAAAGAGACTAAAGTCTACCTTTGATACAAAACTCAAGGGAGAAACACAGAGTTGCAGTTGTATCAGGCAGTAACTCAAAGGAAAGGGGCATAGTGACAGTTTTATGATGTTCCAAATCATTCCCACCTCTGTGACAGCTCAGGCACAGTGCAGCAGAAAAGGAGCAGTGAGGAAGGATTTTTACTTCAGCTCTCATTCATGCTTAGCAGCATTGGTTTGCCACCCTCTGGGTTACAACCTACAGCCCAGGCCAGTGGTGCAGATGATTTAGGCAATCTTCTTCCACCAATAGGCATCGTCCACAATTTGGGTCAAAAATGAGCAGGGTGATACTTCATTAAAACATGCCTAGTCTTGTGTTTGAAACATTAATGCATGAGTGCAAATGAAAGGCTGTATAAGGCACAAAAGAAAGAAAAAAACCCCTTCCTTTTTCTTTTATAGGTTTTGGTGCTATAAAACAGATCCTGTGAAAATACGCAAGCAAAGATGTAAGAAGTATTTAAACTCAGATAAAGAACAAAGTAGTAAAGCAATTTGACTGTATAAAAAGAAGGCCATAAAAGAATACACCACTGAAAAAGATTATTTTTTTCTACTACATACTGATCACAGTCACACAATAAATCACGATTTATAAAACAATTTTTGCAAATAGGCTTTGCACACTGGATTGTTCTAACAGGTCACGTTTTTTATATGACTTCAGAAACCTTTCATAATGACAAAGTGTAATATACAGACCTTGAGATTACTGCATAGTCATAAAACAAGGTGATTCCTCTTGCTTAACATGAACTAATCTTAGAAAGTCATTCTCCTCAAGATACAAGACATACTACTGGCACAGATCCTACTGCTCATTCTTTTGCCCTCTCTCTGTAGCTCATTGCTCAGATGGAATTTCTGTTTTCATACAAAGTGACTGATGTGAACATATTCACAGGAAACTTTTACAATATATTTTTCACACAACAACAAGGGACTCACTGGCAACTGCATGTAGACCAAGTAGCATCTTAAAGGAAAGCGTCACAGAAAATGCCTTGGAATAGTAACTCTCATCATGGAAAATCTGCCTCAGTATCCAGTAACAACATCATATATTGCCATCAAACTGTGGAGTACTTTTCATAAGCAATATGCTACACCTTAATGACCAGTCTATTTTGTGTTTTTGTAAGGACCTCACAGGAAAGTCCTGTGTGATCAACCCAGGGGCCTACTTTGAGGGAGCAACTACATTGGTGGACAAGGGAAGGGCTACACATGTCATTTATCTGGATGTAAGGCCTTTGATATGACCCCCCACAATATCTCTAAATTGGAGATACAGGGATTGATGGGTGGACCATCTCGTGGATGAGGAGAAGGTTGCACAGTTGCATGCAGAGGGTAGTGGTCAATGGCTCAGAGTCCCAATGGGCATCCAAAGCAGCGTGGCCAGCACGGACAGGGAGGTGATTCTACCCCTCTGCTCTGCCCTTGTGAGATCCCACCTGCAGTGCAGCATCCAGCTCTGGGGCCCCCAACAGAAGGACGTGGACTTGTTGGAGCGAGTCCAGAGGAGGGCCGTGAAGATATCAGAGGGCTGGAGCACCCCCCCTATGAAGAAAGGCTGAGAGAGTTGGGATTGTTCAGCCTGGGGAAGAGAAGGCTCTGGGGAAACCTTACTGCAGTCTTCCAGTACACGAAGGGTGCCTTGAAAGCTGGGGACCCATGTTTAACAGGGCCTTTTGCAACAGGACAAGGGTTAATGTTCTAAACTGAAGGAGGGCAGACAAAGATTAGATATCAGGAAGGTTTGTACAATGAGAGTGGTGAAAATACCGGGACAGGTTGCCCAGTCTGGTGGTAAATGCCCCATCCCTGGGAACACTCAAGGCTGCTCTGAGCAACCTGATGTAGTTGGAGATGTCCTCGTGCGTTGCAAGGGGGTTGAATTGGATGACCTTTAAGTATTTCTTCCAACTCAAACTATTCTATGATTCTACGACTACACTAGTATTTTTCAAGTAGCAATTTTGACCAAGAGCTTAACAGACTTTTTTGTCCAAAGAATTTATTCTTTATCCCACAACAGCTTCTAATTTCAGGAAAACCTCTGCTCCTAAAAAAAAGAATAAGAAGTACAGTGGAGATGAAAAAAAACCAAAAACAACAACAAAAAAATCCCAAACCAAACAGATAAGGAAAAAAACACAAACAAACTAAAACTTCCTCGGTTTTGTAAAAACATTTGTAAGTTTGACTTTGCTAAATTTTGACAATATGCACTGATACTCCTTGGGAATTTCTATCTAGATTTAGATCTCTGTTTTAGATCCCAAACCCTAGATGTTTGAAATTAACAGAACTAGAGATGAAATCTCATTAGTTCCTTGATTCTGTCAATTACAGTATTTCTAATGGAAGCCTTTTTATTAATACTCAGCATGTTAAAATGCTTTCTGCCATTTTAAGTTACAATTTCATTGTTACAGATGGCACACATCATTGATCCCATACCTAATAATTCTCAGGTTAACAATCATCAACTACATTAGCTTGGGAAGAACAATAATCATCAGAGTGATGGAATTTCTTACCAACATAGTGACTCATGGCTTTTTCAAGGTATTTAGCATACACTGTTGATCTCAATGGTGTGGAAGACATTGGAGATATGTATATAAAAGACCAATGATCCATTAGGTTATAAAGTTTTTGGAACTAGTCCAACACAAGCTATCATGGTTTGCTATCTTAATTTAGCATACTTATTAATAATTCTTTGTAGCCCATTACTTACGTATCATTACAGAGAATGATCAACTCAAAGTCATTCCAGCCCACACAAACAACTGTCACCATGCACACATGTCACCGAACAACACAGACTTCTAACGGGTGATGTCCCACTGACGATCTGTGCCTCTTCCTTTGAAGGAAGTATTCACTCAGACACTACTGAGGTGATGTTGTGGGGACTTACTTCAGCTTTTCCTTCCAAGGGGCAGTATGAATGAGGCGGCACACTTCATGTCACCTTCTGCCAGGACCAGCTCCCCTATCAGAGAAGCTGCTCTCTGTCATGCCCTTGCCATTATGCCATAAACAATTAAGTCACTCAGGTGGGCTGTGACTTAATCTTCTCTCTATTTAAGGTTATAAACTGCATTTCTCCCCTTCTGTCCACACCCAATGCTCTCATAAGTATGTCTGGGAGTGGCAGAGGTGCCCTACAAAGTCCAGGGGAGACCAATGTGTACACCATCAAGGGGTGTGATGTGAACTTGAGGCAGTCTAGACCTCTTTATTCTACAAGTCAGGGACCAATCTCTAACCAATGATTCATTATTGTAGGTTCAACTTGTGATTTTCTATTTCAGCACATAACTTCCAGCACACACCAAGGCTGTGCAGCTTTGATGCTGTTGCACTAGAACCTGACAGCACCAAACTATATCCTTATCACAAAAAGAGATACCTCCACCAGGACAAGATTTTTTTTAAACTAAATCTGCAAATGTTTTTCTTACCTATGTTGTATAACAAATTTAGATCTGTTGTTGCCTCTCTGTATTAATAGTTGTTTTGCTTTCCATTATTTATTTCCTCTCCCAGTCTAGTGTAACCAACAAACCAAAAACAACAACAAAAAAATCCCACAAGAAATAACTACTGAAACCATTCACTCGGCATAGGCAGGGGTACCAACAACTGGAGCTGCCCTCAATAGATCCTGTTCCCTATAATCAGTGCACTGTCATTGATCAGTCAGCAGTTTTGGATTACCGCCGTTCAGTTTTTCATCCATCAGCGGGTATTTCAGTCAATTGGAATTATATTTTCAAGTGATACTTCATATGATCTCATAGCACATTAAAAATTTTTAAATCTAGATAATTTTCCTTCCGAATCACAATAATGAGATCCAATGAAAGAATATAATGAAACAGAGGCCATTGCTTCTCCTCTGGCTGGCTCCCCAAGCTTGTTGGTGACTGAACAAATGAATTCATTTCGAGCTTATGAATTCACCACACTACTAAGGAGTGACCTTAAATTTCTGGAAAGAACATTATACATAATATAGTATTTGGTAACTTTTCACTTACCAGCTTTCAGCTACTTCTTACATTATCCAAACACAAGACTGCCACATTAATTTTACTGAAATGTTTAACTTTGTTTAAACCATGCAAGGGTCCACAACATTTTAACAGCAAGTCCACCAATTCAACCCAAATTTATTTCCAATGATCTGGTCTTAAAATTATAGGTGTCTTACACCTGTACCTGTAAACCTTGTTCCATTCAAAGAGTTTACACTTGTCCTAAAACAGACATCAAGCACGGAAAACCCCAAACCAGAAATTAAAGTCTGGTAAAACTATAAGCTACAGGAAGCAGACTTTAATGATGGAAAGCATTAGCCAACCTTATTTCCCTGCTAGCTTGCCTGAAATTATTCTGTCAGAAACAATTTGCCTGTTCTCCTTCAAGACATATGCTTTAGGGAAGAAGGAACAATTATTTTATAAAATATGCAATAACACCAGACCATATTTTGTGAGAGGATGTGATTACACTGCTTTAGAAGCACTGCAACACAGACACAATTACCTAGCATCAAATTTGGTCTGAACATCAGTAGCTGTTACTTCTGAAAGAACCTTGTGAAAGGTAAAACAGAATGTCAAAACTCCAAGCAATCAAACCTGAGATTTCTAACCTTTCCAAAAGAAAAAAACCTTACGCAATGTTCTCTTAATGCAATCATTTAGCTCCCTTAGCCTTCACCAACCAGTCCTAAGAATCGTCTCAAGCTCCTGATAGATCTACCAACCAAGGACTGACTAGCCTTCCCCATGCCTTGTCCTTTACCATGATGAGACAACAAAACACTATGGTTGTAAGATATTTTTCTGTGAACACTCACCAGAATATTCAAAGAGCAGTCATCTGACCAGTAATTGAGGAATAGAACCATACATCTGCCTCATGTGCTAGGCGGGCACACAAATATCAAACAAAAGGAAGTGACCTGTAGTACCATGTTCTACTATCAGTATTTAAGGAAAAAAAGTGCCATAGCAAACATGCAGCAATGCCCGTCTAACCTCTTGAGTTGCCCAGCTCCTCCCTCATTTTGGATTCCTGTAGGCCATAGTTCTGGATACTAAGAAAAGCGTTTGCTCTTATTTTGGAACCCCTCTTGCCCTGCCCTGGCACAGTGCCTCCTGAGCATACTTCTTCAGAAGTGTTCCCACTGTCCTAGTCTGCTCTTTTTCTGAAAGTGCTCCTTGAGTAGAATATTTTGGCTTGGAGACAGGTATGTATCTGCTCTTCCCCTATTTATAACCCAGGTGTTAGCAGCTGTGTTCTTGGAGTCATCAGCCACAGCTACCTTAAATAATCTGGAGGCCTAAAAAAATATTGCTTCAGTGAATTTGCTGAAAAGAGGAGACTGGTGGGAGGGTGGGCAGTCAGCACAAGTGCTGTATTTCAGACTTGCTCTGTTTTACCTACTAATTCTTCTTTCTTGTAAACTGTCTCCAGGGAGGAATAAAATGCAAATCTTTTTTTTCTATAGACTGCAAATGACACTACAACAGGAAAGAAAATTTCATGAAAATCATGACTGTAATTGGAATAATCTCTGGAAGTTTATTCATTTATAAGACACAAACTAATAATTTCATTTAACTTGTAAAAGATCCACCGAACTGAAAAAAAGTAATAAAAGATATGGTAACTTGCTTCAGGTGCGCTAAATCTACAACATGCTCTTATATAAGCAAGTTCTATGTATACTAGAATTTTAATTAAAACCTAGTATGTTTTTTAACATAAGTTAGTGATATACAAGTATTTACAACTCTTAAGACAATCTGACAGATTTATAACTTGCTGTTAAATGATCACTTGGTGACCAATCTCCAGGTATATCAGTTGTCTTAAAATGCTAGATGTTAGATATAAGGTCTATAAAGGAAATGCTTAAATACTAGTATAAAAATGTCTGTAATAAAATCAGAAGCTCTGAATTTCATGGTCCTTTAATGCTGCCTCCGAAGTAATGGAAAAGCCATTTTCTAGCACTTGCTTCAAGGACTCCACTAATAACATTTTTCACAAAGGACCTATCTTTTTTTAAATAATATATTGTGAAGTTATTCTAAAGTATTTAAAATCATGCAACTAAATTTGGTCAGAACTTCTCAGCCTTTTAATTCTCCTTAATGAAAGATATTTTTTAAAACTATTTTTAATCATAATTCTTATTGCAACTTGACATGCAGTTCAATAACAAGAACAGAATTCCCAAGTTATTACTTTAATATCACCTGTGACTCTTCTGTACTACTTACTCTGCCAGTCTATCACCATGATCTAGCTTAAAAATCCATTTCTGGCCAATGCTGAAGACTTACTTGGTGGCTTCAAACAAATCACTGCCATCTAACCTTCACTACAAAAAAATATTGCGCCCTTTGATGCTTGGGTATTGCAAAGAAATAAAGGGGGGTTGCATAGTGACAAAATATGCTGACAGAGCTGTGCGTGAAAACATATACAAATACTCAGAGCTTGTCTGGAATACAGACAGAAGGAAAGCAAGTATTAAACCCAAGTGCAGCAGCTCACGCCAGCAGCTACATGCATGTCCTGAGAGCTCTGCACAGAGGACACAGCCCACTCCGTATCTTACCACTGAAAGAGTCATGTGGCAGCTACATAAGAGCCTGTTCACTTTCAGCAGCCAATTAACTAAACTAAGCTTTATTTTGGAGACAGCAAAGAAGATTATGCTGAACGAATTTAAAAGAAAAAATGTAGACTAGAAATATAATTAAAGGGATTCTTCAGCAAAGGCTGACTCTCATTTTTCAAGAGACAGCAATGTCTTTTAACTTCTTGTACTGAATACATAAATTTATTTCAAGACCAACCCACAAGGCCTGAATCTAATCAAGATTTAAAGTCTTTGGGCCTGAGGACTGTGCTTTCTCAAAAACCGCAGAATTATTCACAAGCTACCCTAACTGCCTTCAGAGACAAGAGATCCAGACTGTGTTCTGTCTTCCAGGAATTTTAATTGAAGTTTAAAGGGCCTTTGGATCTTCCTCGTTCAATCTAGCCAACGCATAGTACAGGCACCTTCAAATGTACTCTTCCAAATCAAAGCCTTATATCATCGGACCTAAAGGATAAACCTGCAGAAGCCTAGCAATGCCTGCCTTCTGCCAAAGGAGCTCTCTCCACTTGAGCTTCCTTTCCTCCAACCCACGGAAGTGTATTCCCATGACAAAAGAAAGAGGTGCAGCCTTTCTAATTCTCTGGGGCACCAGCACATCCACTCCCTGCCTATTTTTAGCTCCTTTAGTCTAAGAAGGTTAAAGAGAAGAATTACCTTGATGTCTCTTGACATACTAAAAGGCAAGTTTCCTTTAAACTTCTCTGCTTGTTTATCTGGCAGGTTGAACTCCAAATAATTGCCATATAAACCAGCTAAAAAGAACCCAAAACATTAAAATCTATCTTGAAAAGAAAATAAACATTGATAAAGCATTACACAATTACCTTGTGATTATTTCTTAAGTCTGAGTAATTGCTTCAGTTGCATTTAGTTTTGTTTTTTCCTTCAAATAACTCAGTGGCAAAAGATTAAATTATATGAGCAAGTGTTCTGATTTCTAGCATGCACATTTCTCCTAGCTTCCCCTAAAGTTCAGAAGTACTCAAGCATGGTATCATTTCTACAGATGTAGTCAGTCATATTCATAGTATTTTAAAAAATTACCTCTGCATTTAAATGAATTGAAAATGTAATAATATATATTCTTAATGTCTAGATCTATCTATCTACAAACATATTTTGTTAGCCACATTTTCAATAAAGAGGTGAAGCAAAGGCCATGCTGTCAGTACCAGAATTATAAGGAGAATATGAGGAAAGAACCTCCCAAAACTTTTTATGGAATATAAATACACACGAACCGATTTTAAAAAGTCATAGAATTTACTAGTTTTGCTCACAAACAGAGAAGTATTGCCATTCTATTTCTTCATGACAAAATATACTGATGTAAATTGTTATTTACCTGCACAGCCATAGGCAATATTAGCTTCAAGTATACGAGTTTTTAGCTTTGAGGGTAACATACATATTCCACACAGGATACTAGTCTGAATTATGTAGGCACAGCATGGAAACCTTTAAACTTAGGGCCTTCGAGGTGTTTAGAATATAGATTTACCTCCACATGCAATTAACTAAATTCAGATGGCATTCTGCAAAATTCCTCACTCTCCCGATTAATCAGAGACTAAAAGCCCTGAGCCTATGTTTCCAACATTGCCAAAGAGAAAAGTAACATGTTTCTAAAGTTTTTATCCTTGTAGGCAAATGAAATATTAACTACGGATACAAAACAGATTTACATATAGATGTCAGACAGGTACAGCAAGCCAATACACCCAGACCTTCAACATTAACTATACATTGCAAAAGATAAAACTGAGGAGAAGCACTTCTCTGCTTGCAGCCCCAGCACTGTTAGAATATCTCTGCTGCCTGGCTACATTCTCTAAATATTTAAACTGCTCTGGCAGATCCATTATTTTCTCACTAATTCAGAGATGGGCAGCACTTGGTGGCAACATGACAGAGGCAGGGAAAGGTCTGAGATGGACAGTCACTCATATCTGTCATACTACTAAGCTAAACTGATCTTGTAGTAATCAAAAAGTTTCTTTATCAAAATCCTACCAAAGAGTGCCTGAACTTAAAGGGAAAGGTCTTTTGATACGTAATATAAGGAAAAAACCCAAACAACCCATACAGAAAACCCTTTATTAAGGCTGACACGACTAGCATTTTCTATTTAACATATTACCCTGAGACAAGAGAAATTTCCCTGCCATCAAAGCAGTCACAGTAATGGTGATGTATTGTCTGACAATAACGATGTTTTTGAACTGGGCAAAGCACATGCTGAACAACCCTAGAATTTCCTGCAAACACTGGGTGTTCACACGGCTCCGTAGGCAGGCAGAGCTGGTAGTAATTACAAGTACAATCAGTGACGTTCTGTGCTGACTCACTTTGAGAAACTCTAAAAGCAAGCGCTATATTAAAGAATCCATGAACACTGACTGTACAAACGTTTTGACGTACCATGCTAACACTACAATTAGCTCCTTCAGGCCTGAACAGACAGCCTGGGGCTCCAGTCACAGAAAGCCACAGCCTTGCCAACGCTTGCCCTTGACCTAAGTGGCAGTCCCAGAGTGAAGCACACAAATGTGTGCCACGAGAGGAAACCAAGCACCAGGGGAGCACAGTCTGCACTGCCCCCCACACCCACTGCCAAAGCACTCTTCCAGGCAGAGGTTTGCCTGGGGATCACACTAATAATTTCCTCCTAAGGAAGCAGGACTTGAGACCCTTCCAAACCACTGAAATAAGTGCGCGACATCTACCCAAACTGAAGGTGCTATTAATATCTCTAAATGTGACACTTACTGCCAGAGCATGGGAAATGACTCATTTGACTAATAGTGCTCCACTGTGGATCAGCTAACCAACAGTATTAGCAGTACTTAAAAAGATGATTAAAATAGCCTGAATGCTTTAACATTTTTACAGCACACAGCAAGCAAAGAAAGAAGAAACATTCCAATGCAACATAACCTAATCCAAGGAGAGAAAATACCTGGGAGCAGCAATACAGATTAGAATTTATTTTTAATGAGTATCATTGATTTTCAGACAGTTCTGTGAGATGGTTTCTCTACACCCACTGCTCTCCAGCACTATCATACTACATTTAGAGCTGCCTTAGGATGTGAGGGAGGACTGAAAATTTCCAAATTGTCAAGTTAACAAATGACAGGGCTCATAAGGAAAAAGACATAATATCATATGGAAAGCAGTAATTATCAGGTTTCTTAATAAAAGATATTCCACATGAAGTTCACATTATAATAATTGCTATTTTGAGAGAATATTTCTGAGTGGAAAATCAGCATCACAAAATACAAATTAATCCATGGAAAATACCAACAGATTTGATAGCATTTTCAAATATTTGCTGGAAGCTGTTTATTGATTGAAGATGCATAATTAATATAAACAAGCATTGCAACTGCAATTCATCATTAATAATACAGACAGAAAGAATCAATCCATGTAGAAATTTAAGCTTCATGCAACTGATTATCATTTAAGAACACCAGAAATGAAACATCCTTTTAAATACAAACATAGCATTTGAGATAGTCTCTAGATGTACCATGCATTCTAGCTCATTCTGTGGTGTGTATAGAGAAGAAGAATCTATTTTAATGTAGATTTCTATTTTTTCCAAATCTGGTAACCAAGTTTATCCCAACTTATGATTTCTTACACTACTCAAGAGCGATCAGAGTGTCTTGGAAAAAAACCTATGATATTAAAAAAAAAAGATACACCCAGAGTTAAAATAACTTTTCTTTTTTTACTGTTTTTGTTATATTTCATTTCAGAGAAAAAGCTTTAAACCTTTCAGTATGCACTACCGAAATTTGATTTCTTTTTAAAATGGAAGACAATATGCTCAAGTACAAGCTATTCTGGTTGTAAGACTAAGCAACTGTCCTCTGTACTGTGTCTCAAGAAGAAAAAAAACTCCAACTAACTAAATCCAAAATATGACAAACAGCCCCCCAAAACCAAAAAACACAAAACACCTTCCAACCCAAACCCAAGACTCACCCACCCCTACCAGTCCTTCAATATCTTCTGTTTGACTTATAGAAAAATAACTTTCCATTACTGGTTGAGTGTTCTGTTAACTCAGTCATCATTTGTGGGTAGTCCTACGGTTTTCATTCCTGACAATGACATAAGGCAGGTAATAAAGAGATCTGTCACACTGACTGCTAGCTGCATAACGTATCTTTAAAATTGACCAGATCCTGTTTTACTTGACTCTGTACATGAAATGTGGTTAGATATCATGTCCCTCCCCTTGGGGATCTGTAACGATTACTAACACCCACAAAATCATTGTGACATTTGTTTCATGCTTGGATGTCCCTATGAAAGCTGGAGAGATACTACAGAAAAAAAAAAGTCATGTCTTAAGGATGTTGCCATGGTGAATTTAATTCTCCATTTACATATTCACTGTGTGAGAAGACAGAATACTGGACAAAATCAGAATGTTAACTTTCACAGATGGTTAAACGTTTGGATTTTACATTGTTGAGGTTCTTAGCCGAAGAGTCTGGTTCTAACTTCTTAGCTGTGGATCCAAGCAGGAGCTGTATTTTGAATAAAACAGTACCCAGAGAAACATGACCCCAGACATCTCAGATCACGCAAATAAATTGCTATTTTGACCTTAATCTATTTGCCTCAGTTCTAGCCTTCCTACTACTCAAACATTTTTTACCCTTTTTGTGATAAAACTCCAGAAAAACGAATCTGTAAAGGAGGATAATGATACTAATTTTTAATAACATATGTGTAATGGCTAAACAACTTAGAATACTCACAAGGATAAAAATTGATCTATTTGAACTAAATAAGGTGTGATAAAGCAGGTGTAAGGACTGTGCACAAACAATGAACAAGAGAGGGGAAGAAAAGATCAAACAGAGACCAGGAAGAACATCACATTCCCATTCACAACATCTCCAAGTTGCTAAAAGCTAAATATGCTGACCTTAAAAAAGCTACTTTAACACTGCTTTTTTGCATGATATATAATTTTGGCTTACGTATAACTTATACAATGTCTATATGCACACATACATTCCCCAACGAACACACCCTCACATTATTCTTTCCTAATGCATATCTTATAATTTCTGTTGCACTTGCACCTGGAATATTTTGTTTTGTGCATCTGCCAGGTGCAAGACAAACAGCAGATTACAACGCCCTGCACAATCACAGCATTTAAAGCAAGCACATATGTGTTTATACTACACTGCATCAGGAGTATGTCGTGCAGAAGCAGTGCAAATTGGTACAGTACCAATGTTCTCAGAGGAAGCCTTTACTGTCACCATTTTCTCCTCCTTCAGCTCACCTCGAGCTGATGCTGCCATTGCTGCATTCAATTCCACAAAGCAATACAGACAGGGGCACTTACCACAACACCAGTTTCACTTAGTCATTGCCTGGCCTTTTTGTGAATTTTTGGAAGACAGATGCTCACTGACATGTATAACATGAAATTTGAGAAAACTGATTTTGAAAGGGGCCTCTAGGTGTAACTATAATACAAAATATAAATAATTTTTCTGCCATTCTTGAGGAAGATAGGTCAGAGCCGTTGATAAATCCTTTGGGGCTTTGCATATAAAGTAATATGAATATCAAATCAATTCAATTCCCCTCCTTTACTACTATTGCTAAAAAAAAAAAAAAGCACTTTTTAATGTCTTTCCCTTTTACAACAACATCAAAGAACTAAGGAAAACAAATTTTGCATTAGGAAGGCTGTGTCGAAAAACATTTCACTTCAAACAAGGCACCACACAGAGCTGACAAGATGAGAGATTTAAACACTAATTAGCATCAATTTCTTTATTGAATTATAATTTCAAGAAAATGTTGTGTGACCCTCTGATTTAAATACTGTTTTCCCTTCAAACACGTTTGTCATTGCCAAAATGGGTTCTCAGATTTATAGGCATGGATTGTACATTTTGAAAGTTTGATTCTTACAGATGAGCCTGTTTCCACATTTATTGCACATTGCAACCAAAGGCTGCAAGGACTGTATTAATCACAATACGCATATTAAACACCAGAACTCTTACAGAGTATGCAAGACACTATATCTATATCACACTTCTACCTGAGAAACAACTTCTTCATACATGCTGAATGGGCAACAGAAAATATGTAGTCGTTACCTTCTTTTAACTACAAGTCCCACCTGACTGGCAGACAAACACATTCCGGACTCCAAACTTCTCCAAGAAGGCTTTACAGTAACAACAAAACTGCACGGAAGTGGCTTCTCTTTCATACAGACACCACAAGCATCCATTTGCCTGAATAATCACACAGATGTAGAGATTTGTAAAAGCATTACAGGTTAATTCACACCTACCCTCATGTAAATCCTCTCCTTTAATATTCATGTGTGAAGCACATGAAACACAGATTTCATAGATGAATGAACTTAAGAAGTGGGAGCTATGAATGCTTCTTTCTGTACAGCTTTCCCACATGTAACAATAAAGGAGATTTACACGGGGCAGATGAAAACAGACCTGAAATAACTCCATGACAGGGGGCCACTGACTGAGTGAATGCTGAAGTCTCAATTAATAAGGATTATAAGGTGTGTTGTGACTGAGATGCCAGAACATCAGACAGGCACCCAGGGGACTAGCTCACCTCTATCCTAATGAGGTTTCCTTGACAAAGAAGAAATACGATGATACAGGCAGTCTATATATAATTTATGAATTTTTGGCACCATTATGCTGTTGACATGTATTTGCTTTAAGGAGGAGTGTGTATCCGTGGGAAAGGGGACTGTAACACGTCTCTGTGGGAAGCAGGCTCAGGTGAAGTGATTATCTCCTAACATTGCTGTGCTGACCCCAGGGCGGGAGGCTAAGCAAGCTGCCTCAGCGGGCACAGTTTGGCTGAGGCTTTGCGCAGAGGAGTGCTGAAGTGGTCGATGAAGTCACCGTAACACAAAATAAACTGAGCCCCTAAAGGGCATTGGCACAACACAAAGTAAAGAGCCTGCTTTCCTGGCAGGTGGAGTCCTGTCTAAGTACAGGGTCAGACAAAGGGGGAAAGCAAATGGGTTTAAAACAGAGAGGTTCTGAAGGACCTTGAGGCAACTGAGAAAACACACTAAAGGGATTCCTACTTTTGCATTCCTTGCGCAAATAATGAAAAGGTTACATTCTAATCCTATGCAACATAAACATATAAGCTACACCCTATCGCGCAACCCTACACAGATAAATTGTAGATACAGAGCATTCATGGGGGCAGAGCAGAATAGCATGTAAGTGATTTCCAGGTTAGCCAGAAAGCACAGTTCTCATGAAGGGAAGGCAAGACCAGGTACTCAGCAAACATGCAACTACAAACCAAACAAATACAAAAAAGAGGGAAGGAGGGGAAGGAAGGGATTCTGTCCCTTCATATCCCAAGAGAAAATTCAGAGCACAACAGTGAAAGTGAGGACCCAAACCAACAAACTAATGGCATGGAGTTACTATAGGATTGAGAGAACTTCTAAACTTTGAAGGCATAACACAGTGCTTCTGCCAGGAAACACTGGCAACTGGAATAAAAAATTAAAGACACAGTCACAACTGGTTGACAAAACATAAGCAACCTGTTTTCCTGCAAGAACACTGGGCCAAATTTATATCTCAATGGCTTCAAGATAAAGAAAACTATTACCACATAAACCAGAATATAAGATCCTTGCTGATCTCGCTGTGTGCTAAAGCAAATATTTAAAGAAACAAGAAAGAAGTAAATGAGGGGTTTACTAGATAAATATCCAGTGCAGAAAATTAACTTTCAACATAAAACATCTCATATACTTCATATATACTAAGCAGCAAATTCTGAGCTGAATTACACCAGCACACCCTAGTTTGTTTATTCAGAGGCACGAGAATATCTCCCTATATGAATATTCAGAGTAAGATGCACTTGAGATTTGGGGATTGCTGTCCCATCCCTAATCCTCTCGCCTTGCCAGTTGGTATTACGTGTTTGATGCTCAATGTCTTTTAATCACAGAATGACTGTTTTCTACCCTGTGTAGGTGTGCAAGGCTTTTTTAACTAGTGATCTGCAAAAACAATTAGAACACTGTTTACCAGATGACACAAAATGCTCAAATGATACAGCAAAGCACAGGCCTCAGAGATAAAAGGATTATTTCAAATTAAACAACCATGTTTCTTTCTCTGCAATTTATACTGCTGCGTTGTGTGTTAGAATATTGCAAGCCTAGCTCAGTACTTTGGTTATATTGAGCTTTAGGACATCTCAAGTGATGCCTCTGTGACTTGTTTCAGAATATACAAGTTCTCTTTTCCTGAATGATACCATGGTTTTGTCCTCTCTTTCATTAGGAGAAAATAACAAAAAAGCCAAATAAAAATACTTTGAATAATTTCAAATGCAAATGAACAGATAAAGAACAAGTCAGCTGGCAGTGTGCCACAGTTGTTGCAGAGGACCTGTCCTTCTGGAATTATTAGTTATATCATTTATATATCATAGTTAGATTTGCAAGGAGGCCTGTTAAAAAACCCTCCGTATCTGGATGTGCCGATTCAGGCTGGGGGAGAGTTAATTTTCTTCATAGCAGCTTGTATGGGGCTGTGCTTTGTATTTGTGCTGGGAAAAGTGTTGAAAATTCAGGTGTGTTTTCATGATTGCTGAGCTGTCCTTACAGAGAGTCAAGCCCTTTTCTGCTTGTCAGCCAACCCCACCAGCAAGTAGGCTGGGAGGGCACAAAGTCTTTCTTCAGGGCTGAAGGGGAAAGCTGAAGATGGAGGAAGGGAGAACATCTGGAGTTACGGCATTTGTCTTCCCAAGGAGAACTTCCTTCACTTCCTTCCTTCACTGTTATTCATGATGAACACCTGCTTACTGATGGGAATTAGTGAATGAATTCCTCAGTTTGCTTTGCTTGTGTCTGAGTGTTACTTGCTTTACCTGTTAAACTGTTCACCTCAACCCACAAGTTCTCGTTTTACTCTTCTGATTCTCTCCCCCCAACCCACTTGGGGAGGAGTGAGTGAGTGTCTTTCTGGAGGTTATTTGCCAGCTGGGATTGAACTACAACACGGGAGTGTGAATGGCCTCGATGCATTTAAACTATCTTTCAACTGACAGTTGCAGTGTATGCTGAAAAATCAAAGCTGCTGCAGTAAAAACAACCTGACTTTCAAAACACATTCAAAGCCCCACCCTGCTCTTGTTTCTGAGGGAAGGGAAAAAAAAAGAATCCCAAACATCTCTGTGTGTGTCTTATGGAGGAGGATTTTAGTGCTGACGATTGCTGAGACAAACAGGTAAATGCAAGCATTTATCCCACATGAAGTTAAAGCCAGACTATTTATGTTCAGCTTTGACTAAACCTCTAACAAATTTGATGGCTAAACTTGCCTGATTTATTCCAGAAATCCCAATAACGGTACTATCGTTTAGTGAGCAAGAACTCAGAAACCTAGAAAATGCTCCTACCATGTCTTCATGGAGTGGTATCACAGTTTGAGGAAACTAATGTGGAAAGCTTAGTACTACATTTGCTTTTACTTTCCAGAGCTAGTTTATACCCCTCAGACAGTATAAAGCCCAATGTTCTAGCACTAAATGAATACCAAAACATCCACGGAAGGTGACTTTCCCCACTACTACTAAGTGGTGTGGTTGACTCTCATATTACTCTCCCTGTGTCATGGAAATGGATGGTGAGAGACTGCACATCATCACGGATGCAGGAGATGGGTCAGGCTGTCAACAGGGCAAAATGCAGTCACGGTGCTAATTCTCAGCATCCTGGAGTGTAGATTAGTAACAAGGCTCAGCTTGCACACATAAGTCCCTGATTCTTTTTCTCTTCCAACAAGCATAAAAATCAGGTGGAAATTTCTTAGAATTACTGCAGTTTTTCTGATTCTTAAGATTGCCTTTGTGGTACTATTAAGGCCTATCTTGCCTGCTGACCAGAAACCCTTGCAGTTATTTTTCAAGTTTGATGGGTGTGCTTTTTTGGTATTTGGCTGAGTTTCTGTTTCAGTTTTGTTTGTTTTTTCCTTTTTGGTTTATTTGGGTTTTTTTCAATTTAAAAAAATACAATCAGCCATACAAAACTCACTTGACTTAACCCAAAAGATAGTACATATGAGGAATGTATCAAGATCTGCTTTCAGAACTGGCAATACAAATAACTGAACACTTCATGTGTTATTTTGCTTTCATATGGTAATTTGAGATTCACAGTTGATACCATATATTTGAAACTTAAATGAGACATAAAAAGGTTAAAAAATACAGAGTCCACTGAATAAAAGCCAACATATCTTTCTGGGTAAGCTACACGAGATAATAAAAAAATTGACATCAAAGAAACCACCTCATTCAGGCCTTTCAAAATACTTGTCATTAAAAGATGGTTTGTTGAAACTTCAGACAGGCTAAATGTATGCCACATTTTGAGTGAAAGAATTACCTTTCCAGGATTGCAATTACAACTGTACTTAGTTGTCATGGCAACCTGGTAACATATAGATGTTGTCAAATGAAGACATCAAGGGACAGACAGTGATCTTCAAATCACTGCATGCCAAGTGTCATTTTTCATGGGTTTATCTGTGCTCAGTTAGGAAAAAAGATTAAAAATAGAAAATTAACATTTAAAAAAAATGTTTAAATTGCATTCAAATTGCAAAACCAGTATCCCATTTTGCAGAGCTATTTTAGTATCCTTAGATTAGTGTCTGCTTTCTCTTCCTTTTTTTTTTTTTTCAGTTAACTTGTTCCCAAAATATAAGCATGACAAGGGGAGTTGAAAGGAAAAGAGGTAGAGGTCAGGATCAGCAATGAGGGTTACCATGCTTTGGCGGCTGCTGAGTCCTGCTATTATCCTCCACCTTCTCTTCCTGTTTTAATTGTCCTGCTATCTTGACATGGGTATTTTCAGTCAGATGTTCTTTTTGACCTGTACTTCAATTACTTTCGAGGCAGCAAAAGGAAAAGCGGATCTATAGGAAACATCATTGTTGAGCATGCCCCAAAGATGTGAGGGTCTGCAAATACTCCAGCTGTGATCTATTTGTACAGGTTGAGACAGAATCCAGAAAGCATCCACTACAAACACGGCTTTCAGTTCTCTTCAATAGACAGCTCACACTGTGGTGCTGTCATCTATACTGCTATTTTTACTTCTACTGACCACAGTGGCTTTGCTTTGTTTTATATTAAGGTTTACAACAAAGGTTTTCTGAGTTGGCATTCAGTTTCTTTACATGGGCTGCTCACACCCTGCTGCTGTGCTCATTAATGCCAGACCATGTACCACCAGTTTGAAGTGGATCAAGCATGAAGAGGCTAGTGCATCCTTCTGTCTAACCCAAGTCCATCCAGGTGTTTGTGCTGTAAAAAGACAGAGGCACTGCTCCAATTTAAAGTCTGCCTGAATACCAAATAGCATAAGAAAGCAGAAGGGATACAATCCAATTGCAATCTTGTCAGGACAAACTTATTCTTTCAGAGCTTTTAAACAAATTGGACAGGGATAGATTGTTCACCATGGTTGAGATGTTTTTGGTCTAGCATTAAACTGTCTCAAAGCCCAAATTCACCACCTTATCAACCCCCACTTTACTATAAATCTGCCTTGTACCCACAACACAAAACTAGATAACAAAAATGCAAAGTGGAAGTGAAAATTTGTTTAACTCATTAGTAAAGCATAGTTTGAAGTTACTACACTTAATGCATACAGATTTGTCAAGATAAATGTCAACATGAATGAGTTTGCTTTGGTTTGTCTGCTATATTCATTTTAAATGAACTCAAAACGATTTTTTCTGTGTTGTGCCTTAGGAATGGTATTATCGTGTTCCCACCGAAATGAAAGACCACAAGCCTCTCTGCTCCACTTCCCACCCCTTATGGTCAGAGAGAGACAAAAGGCAGAGATCCCGAGTTGATATAAGAACAATTTTTGGAAACAGCAATGAGATAAGAAAAGGAATAGTAACAGCAACAATATTAATAAAGAAAGTATACAAAAAAGAGGGTAATTTACACAAAAAAAATGATCACTGCCCAACTGACCCAGCGCTGTGCAGCCCGAGACAAAGAACAAAATGGCCCCCAGATCCTCTGTTTTTCTCCCAAGCCTGAGACAATGAAAACCAATGGTGGACAAACATTCCAATTGGGACCAGCATTAATTACCCACCGTTCCATTTGCCACTTGCTCCCCCAGAAAAGGAACACCCCTGTCATTCTGGGAAGCGGGAGTCCCTGTCCCCCACCCTGGCCATGACATAAGATGGTATCGAATAGCGAAATATCTTGGCCATGCCCACGCAGCTCCAGGCTCCTCTGTGGCTCCTCCATGGCCACTGTGAAAAATCAACCCTGTCCTTGGCTGAAACTCTTATTTCTAAGCACTTTCAGTAACATGAATGACTTAACAGAAAACATTCTCTCTGCACAGGAAGAAACAGTGCCCACATCAAAGAGTCAAAAACCAAAAGGATTAAGTAAAATGCACACAAGCACTCATCAGAAAACAATCTATTTTAATGGGAAATCGTTTTAGTTAGGATAAGCATAGATTTTTCGGAGTATTTAGAAATTTCTCCCTAAAATTATATGTTGAATTATAGAGTGAGATGACTAGTGTTTGTGTTTTCAGATTTTCACTGTTAGAGTGCTGAAGAAGGATCATCAAAAAGGTAAGCAGTGCTCCACCATAATCTTTTCAAAATTATGGCTCCATATTTTTCTTGTCTTCAATCCCTTAACAAATGCTTCAGAAAAAGACACTACTTTTATTGTTAAATTTTATCACCTCTCAAGCTTGTAGAAATGGCAACACTGATAAACCTATTTCAATGTAAACTATTGAAATGAACATTTTTTTTCTTCTGTTGTGCAAAGAAAGACAATGTTCTTAGTTCAACTTCACACAAGAAAAGGAAAATAAAAAGTAATCTAAGGCAGCCTCAAAGCCCAGGTATCTCACTGTGTGGTAAGCACCATCAGAAAGTGCCCATTCCTTAGCAAACACTGCATAAGAGAAAATAGAAAGCATATCGGAAATATACATGGATATGCGTATAATGAAAGAAGTAGAGGTCTTTCATTAGCACTAGTTCTATATTTGGTCTGCAGTGACATTTGAAAATTCCATTTAAAATTAAATTATATTAGGGATTTTACCTGACACTCAGAAAATTAAATACACTAGCTTGTCAATAACTAGAAATTCCAATATGAAAGACCTGTCTTTTAATAATGAATACTGTTTAAGTCAGATCTCTATATCTATTTATTAAAATATTTTTATGTAACTCGTATCTGTATCAGTTCTTTTGTATTTCTGATTTGAAAACAATAAAACCAAAAAATGGAACTTAACATTTGGTTCGAGCAACAAATGAATTATGTCCTTATTTATGATCTTAACACAAAGACAATTTACATCAATCCTGGCCAAGCTGTGTGTTTGCCAGTGAAAGAATTTATAGAGTTATGGGTATCTGCCAACTCTAGTTAAGCCTGGAAGAGCCACCTCATTTTGTACAAACCTCCAAATATCCATCAGACTGCAACAGCCCTCCCTTACTACAAACTACAGTGGACTACAAGTTGTCTCTGCAAGGAGTCAGTTATTAAGACTTTATGTGCTTCCATAGACAGTCAAAGGTTAGTGACAACCTGTAGGTCTCCCAGGACTGCATTTATCACTTATATCATCAGAAGCACTGCAACTTTCCCAGCAGGTAAAATAACATTTCTAAAAATTTAACAAGCTTTCTTAATTTCTTTCCATCAGGAATTTTAAGAGGTGACACCAACATTTTTGAAAGCATGGAACTTTTGCATACTAGCACATTTTAGGCACAGCCACTTAAGTTTTAAGTACAAAACAAACAGGAGAAATGGTAGACCAAAGAGAAAACTCTATCCCAAATTGGATGACACAGAGGAAAACACAGCTGTTTAAAAAATTATCCTTCTGTACCAACAGGGAAGAATAAGTGCAGGTAAAATATTGCTCAACCCCTCTGATTTTTCTGAAATTACTAGGTGCTGAAAAGTCATAGATGCAAAAAAGAAATTACCAAGGTCCAGCCAGAGTACAGGCTAGGAGCTCTAGGAAGGAACCAGAAAGCCTCTACTCCTGCCACTCCACCCATTTATGTTAATAAGAAAAAAACCCATATCTAAATGTTCTCAATTATAAAATAAGTCAGGATTTTAGCAAACGTTCTTCTGTGCTCCTTTACAAATAGTCTATCTTTTAATTTTGACTTCAGAAACATTTCAGAACATGTTTTATGAAATCAGAACAGCAAGTACCTAAAAAATTTGCAAAAGATGTCTAAAACCTGAAAATTCTTCTTTCTAAACCCTTTTCCTGCTAGGAACAAACAAACAAAATCAGTATCTTTAGCTTTCTAATGGTATTAATTTTGAATATAATTAATTAGATCAATCTTAAAATGTGGAGCTCAGCTTTGACAGTAATCAATTCAGAAGAAATTATAAGATAAGAATATCTACAAAGAAATTCACATCCTAAGTGATAGCAGTACTATTCCCACTCTTAAGACACATATATATACACACACATATACATATGCATGGGAATACTTAACATAGAGAAGGAAACATTTCCAGAATTTATTAAACCATAGAATTGCTTAGATTGGAAAAGACTTCTAAAACAGTAAGTCCAGCCATTAACCCAGCACTGCCAAGTTCACCACCAAATGATGTCCCTAAGTGCCACATCTACACATCTTTTAAATATCTCCTGCCCTGAATTTTGACCTGCAGGATCCCGCAGAAAACCAAAAATGTGTGTTTTAAACAAGGAAGGGATTGAAATGAGTGACTCCAGAATTTTCAGCTCCTGAAACTGAGCCTTGGAATTTCCAGCTCCTCGAATTGAACACTTAACTTTATGTTGTGTTCCCTACTTCTTCCCTCTGTAAAAATATTACACTTGCCTCTCTCAGAGCTGTACACAAAATAACCTAAATGCTTTCAAAGTATATCCAAGGTGAAATGAAACTGATTATTGTCTAAGTAATGGTTTATTTACTTTTTCTAAATGTGATCTTCCCCACTTTGTTCATGCATCAGAAACACCCACAGCTGTCATCTCTTCTCCAACTATTGGGAGAGATCAAATCATTATCATGTCAACACGAGCTGTGAATAATTCAAGCCCCTATGTCAAGTTTAAACTTATCTTTCAAGGCAGAGGTGGCACTGGGATGAGCCAAACTCAAGTGTCTGATGTATCACTTCAGTGATCAGTAGTAGTTCAGGGAGAATCCACAACAGAAATGAGACTTATGAGGAGGAGATTCAAATTAGGACCTTGACACTTGGCAGAAGAGATAATTGGTCTTATAACTCCACGAGAAAACAGCACATATTGGCATGAGTGGGAGAAACTAGCAAGTGTAAAAGACATCTCTTTCCTCAATACACATTCACAATTTCAACACCTTAATTTTCTATTAACACTTTTTTTTTTGTCAGTATTTTTCTTCAGCTTTTATTCATTTCCTCATCCAAGCCACACTGTGGCTTTTGGAAAGCACAGGGGTCTCTGGTGTGATTTACAAAGACACCTTGGCATAGGAAGTTACAAATCATCTACATAAGGCACAGAAGTATTTACAAGAAGCAGAGGAATTTACTAGGCAATCTCTCAATCCATTTGTCAAAGCACCTGCAGGACTCATTTGAAGGCAGGTGAACTAATAAACCTCAGAAAAGCAGCCACCAAGAGAGCATTCTGTTTTACTAAAAGCATTTGTAGCCTTTGCTCACATCCCCCACCAAAACATACACACTTTTTAACTTACTGGCTCTTATCTCACTCTCTGCTATAATAAATCAGAGGCTGGAAAAGCTAGTGGAGAGCAGAACAATGGTGTTGAAAATCATGACCTTTGTGTGTAGTAATTGAAAACCACAGAGAGTTCAGAGTGCAGAATGGACTTTTGGACACATCTATGCAGTGAGTTTTCAAGCCTGAAATTATCCTCTCTTACAACTCTAGGCTTACAGAGCAGCGTTGTCAAATTGTAAACTGGAGGTGGGTTAAATAATCATAGTTCACAGCCTTAGTATGTAATTACGGAATCAAAGGTACTATACAGATGTACTATTATCTTATTTAACAGAGCATTTTTTTTTCTCCTGGGACAGCCAATGTTTGTACCACCTGTTAGGATGTATCAATTTTAGAAGTGTACAGAGCAGCTACTGAGACTGAAGTATTGGTAAACAGCCTCAGAGGGCAGCTGTGTCTTTCCACACCAATGCTCCCACCATTACACTGTGCAGACAGAAATAACATTGGAATGATTAACAAAAAAAAAAAAAATAAATCAAAATCCAAGTGTAGTTAAGGACCAGTGTAACAATCAGAGGATTTAAACCACAATTCTCTGTTACCACCCTGTCTAACTTTATTCACGAGTATCATACTATTACCCAGGCACAGTTACATCACGCAGCCGTGAAAAACTCCTGACACTGGAACTTCTATCTTTGCCACCGTAAGTGAAACAACAGCATCCGTGGCTTCTGACTCTGGCTTAACTCACTAATGTATTTCCTAAGATCACAGAATCCCAGAATCTAGTACTTTGGGGAAAGACCTTTGAAATCAGGTCCAACCTATGACACAACCGTATCAACCAGACCATGGCACTGAGTGCCACATCCAGCCTTTTCTTAAACACCTCCCAGGACAGTGGTTCTATCACCTCCCTGGGCAGCCCATTCCAATGCCTGATCACCCTTTCTGTGAAGAACCTCTTCCTAATATCCAACCTAAACCTCTCTTGGCACAGTTTAGGACTGTGTCCTCTTGCCCTGTAATTGGTTGCCTTGGAGAAGAGGCTGACCCCCACCTGGCTGCAGCCTCCTTTCAGGGAGCTGTAGAGTGTGATATGGTCACCCCTGAGCCTCCTGTTTCCCAGACTAAACAACTCCAGCTCTCTCACCTGCTCCTCACAGAATGTGCACTCCAGACCCTTTACCAGTTTAGTTTCCCTTCTCTGAATTGTTCACCTTCAGATAACTCAAGTTAAGAACTCCCCCACAATTGTCCTGGCAACCACACAACTAGAAACTCACATTCCCTTTGCCAGTTACACCTTTCAGTTTAAATAGCTTATCAATGCCCTTGTCTTTGGAAGTGTTGTCTAACTGCAACAAGCCAATTTATCACCAAAAAGGCTGAATACCTTTTGATTTTTTGTAATAATAAATTCCCTCCAATTGAAAAGACAGTCTTAAGCAAATTAAATCCTCCCAAGGAAGCCATTTCTCTTCCCTGCTGTTCACCAGGAGGGTGCTAAATTTGTTACCTGTACATTTCTATAGGAAGCACTGCTAACCTCCACCCTCTGAAACCTTTTAAAAAAGTAAAATGAAAACCTATTAAATTGCAGCCAGCCTTACTGCAAGGGAATGAAACAGCCAATAAATAAATAAATATAAACCAAAAAAATACAAAAACATTTCAGAATCAGATCACAAAATGAAAATAGTCTGAAGCTGTATCTCTTCACACTAAAACAAAACATGTTTTATTTTAAAAGCCGTATTGTTACCATCTTAGTGGTAATGAACTTCCCACCTGCAACCCCCCTTACTCTTTTTTTCAAACACATAACTTCTCATGAACAGTTTGGGGAAGATGTCACGCCATACAATATTGTCATAGTGTACCATTACCTAATTAAGAGCTTCATTAACACATCAATAGAACAACGTTAGCCTGTTTTAGAAACCCATTTAAGATGTCTGAAATTGTTGCAAATCAATGGTAGCACCATTAAAGTCAGTGCTAAATTTTGAATTCTGTAAGTTAAATCCAGAGATAGTGGTGGAGAAATATAATGAATAAGGCTTATTATAAACACCTGCAGAAGCAAGAATCGTTTGTAACTTCTTCAACCACAGACTGCAGGAATATTTCTCTTCATCATTCTGCACCACAATACCTAATCATACTTAATTCCCATTAACTTTCTTAGCCTTGGCATTTTTAACAGGAATTATTTTCTTCTTCCAAGGGGAAATACTATTGCCCCCGTCTTAGTAAATTCCCACCCTTTTCCAAGTAAAAGCAAACAAGCTTTCCAGAACAAGGACACCATGAGGAACAAAACTATACAAATATGCTGCCCATCCTCTCGAGATGCATCTGTGAATTCACTTTTGACAGACAGTGCTGATTTTATGTCTCTCTGTGCTCTCCTTATGCATAGCAGTATTTGTTACATGTGAAGACCACAGTACAGCACTAACCTAATTTAGGCTTCGTGAACACCAGGCTGAGATAACAAACAGTTGTCTCCACATTACCCTCTTAGCACCAGTAGATTTATGCCTTAAGACCTAAAAGCAAGCTCTAAATCAGCTCTGCTTCCATACTACCTGTACTTAGCAACTGCATTCAATGTTGCTTGTTAAATCATCTGAACCCATTTTGATTACAAGTTATTACAGAGTGTAATGGTAGACCACAGCATACAGTCTGTAAAGTGCAGCATGTCTGTGAACACCTCACGAACAGCAGGAAAGCTGGAAAACTCCAGAAATAAAACCCCCTCACCTGTGTACTGAACCTGGATGGACTTGTTTGTTTTAGTACAAAACCCAGAGTAACAGAAAATCAGCACAAAACCAAAAAATCCTTTGAGAGTTAAAAAAAAAAGATAAAAAATGTCAAAGGAAAACTGATATAGCTTTAAAGACAGAATCTGGCATATGAGCTGGGCCTCCAAGTGCAGCATGTAGGCACACAAGTAAAGGGCAATTGTCAAAACCCTGACATCGAACCAGGGAAAGGAAACCCTATGTTTAGAAATGCCATTGATACAATCTCCATATCGTATTTTACATACAGTTTAAGACATGCCACACAAGCTTAGAAAGAAAAAAACAGCTACATGCAATGACAAAACCCAATATGGGACATGCAGAAAGGAATCAAGTTTCCTGTAGCATGCAACTTAAGAAAACTTAATTATTATACAGTGAGTCCTAGACTTATGAATCCAGTTCAGTCACACTTTTTACCAGACTTGTATAATCCTTTCCCACAATTAAAAAAAGCTTTCAAAGAACAATGAATCTTTCCTGCTCTCTAGGAAGTACATAGACTATGTCTGTAGGAGACCCAGCCATCATTTTGGGCTGATCTGATCATGTGTTTGAAACACAGGATAACAGCAATTTTGAGGGAGCAGGCCTGTGCAAAGCAAAATAGAGAGAAAATAATAACGGTTTGAAATGAAGTTGTTAAGGGTTCAACTTGGAAGTTTTAGTCTTGCACCTGGCTCAGCTGCAAGCCACTCAAAAAAAGGCAGAGTTGCTTTTGGCCTTTTTATTTCCATTGATAAGGAAAGCGTAATGACACATAAAAGCCACATATAACGACAACAGTATTAATTGCAGTGAAATAAGAAGAAGACAGAGTTCAAACAGAAGAGTATAAGCAAATATGGTGGTGATGTGGCTGAACTGGCAACTTGTTTTATCAACAGACTACACTGACTGACAGCTGAAGAACACAGTAGAGGTAAAACAAACAAGCAGGTACAGCAAACTCTTACATCTTATTTTCCAGCCACCATACCAGCCTTAGCAACAGTTCAGAGCAAAGCTGGGAAGCATAAACTGAAGAAGCCACACACCACATTCATGCTGAGTACTTGGCACAAGGCTCCTCTCTGGATTCAGGTAAGTGTACAGGTGTTTGCAGGGTTTAAGACAGGCCAGAGAACGGGAGGAGCTGAGGATCTGTCATGATGCCTGTGCCTTGAGCGAGGCATATGCAAAGGCCAGGACAAACGGCAGGGTCACTGAAGGGCAGCTCTGCTGGTGCTTTTGGAGTATGTGTGGGAATATCCCCTCTGCCCTTCCGAAAGGAATCCCCCTCCCTTACCGAAGCCAAATGCCACAAATCAGGAGTCTGCTATTTAAAATGCCAACTGGAACAGAAATACATCTGAAATACATCCTTGAGTTTACTATTTATTTGTTTTAAACTCAAAAATATTTTTTCCCCAGGAGACAACATACTGAATGTTGAAAGATTATCATATTATTCACTGACTGAGGGAATTTCTAAACTACTCAGCATGTACAACAACTGATACCAACCAAGGGGGACTTGATTCTATTTTTCTGTTTGGTTAGGGGTTTTTTTGTTCGTTAAATTTTACCTGGTACTTGTTAAACTACCAAACCTTTATACACATGCACACACACTTACAGAAATTCTTCTTGAGTGTGGGCCACTGATCTGCTCAATGCAGACTAGCCATTTATCTGGGCACAGGGGGGATTGCCTGTGACACTGTTCAAGTTTAATATTCCAAACGATCAAAGGGAAATGTGAAATAACCCTTAAGATCAGGTTCTAATGTATGTGATAAACTTGACTATTACTGAAAGGTCTTCCATGCATGTTTTTAAAAGTACAGATTTGACCATCCTTCAAAGTATTCCTGTTCTGGTATCACAGACACATTTCCCCCACTGATGACATAGCAAGTGACTGTGCACATTCACTCCACTGTTATACAGAACAAAATTCTGATAAATTTAAAACCCCCATGGTTGAAGTTACACGTGTCAGATGAATTTAAGAAGAAAAGTATCAAACATTAGGTAAACTATAATATCTACCCTGTACATGAGCTCGTCTGATCTTCCACAAATACTCTGTTCTTTTCCCATTATCAAACAATATATCTGTGTGCACTGAAAACACGTTCTTGCTTTCAAACAACAAACTATTTTTACTCATTTACAACAATATTCTATATTTCCAACCCATGTCACAATTTGATACATTATCAGCACCAAACCAGATTATTCTGTTATAGATCCTACATCATTCCTTGCACCTTCACTTTATTAAAAATTAAATTATGTGATTATTCTAAATATGAAGACAGGCAGGTTAATCAGACAGCTTCAAAAGCGAAGGCTTGCACTTTAGGGATACTAACTGCATTATTGCTTTAACAAGCAAAGTAACGTACCAGTCATACTTCATAAATAAATACACATAAAAATATCATGTTTTAAGAGCCCAGCCCAAGAAATTAGAAAATAAATTAAAGTTCTAGGAATAATCTGCCCACAACTTTTTTTATTTTTGAGCAAGCTAATTGAGAGATAAACAATAAACCGAATTGCAAACAGAGTTTAATGTAGAAAACAATCTGATATTTCCATTCCATTTTTGTTTGGTATCACAAATTATGCTGTTTCTAGGTCTACACCTCTTAGCTTTCCTTGCTTTAAAGGGAGGAAGTGTGAGAACAACCTGGCTTGCTGTTATGTGACCTACTCCTTTCCTATTGAGCATGATGAAAAACTGATGGGAAAGCTCACAGTTACACAGTTAAACAAATGTCTCCATGAGGCAAAGATATTACCAGAAATATAATACTGGAGCTGCCACCATGGCCACACAGGAGGCAAAATAATTCTAAAGGCATTCCATCAGCATACAGAGTCCAACAAAGCGCTGGAGGCACACCAGCACCGCGAAGTGCATGAGAACTGAGATCCTGCTGCTGTGGCCACTAGCCCAACCTAAGAAATCATCCGTGTGGTTGTTGGGATCTACTGCTGCTTCTAGGGACAATTCTGCTCTGTGCAACATATTCTCAGGTTTTTTTTGGGATCACTAGAGCATCAAGTACCCGTGACTTTCTTAAGCACACTTTGGCAAAAATATTTATATGCAAAAAACCTGGTTCTTAGAAGAGAGCACAACAGTAATTGCCAAGATGTATGCAATAAAAACAGGATGTCCCACTTCTTATAGAAATACGCATTTATCACACTTAAATGAAATGTCATCTATGTGGATGATAGATTAATCTTTTTCTTAACAATAATTAGCAACACATTCCAGTGGCTTTCTAGATGTGCAATGCATTTCCATGTGAGAAATGCAAAAAAAGTGTCAGTCAGAGAAGCTTAAGTCAGCTATCACTTCAATTTTTAGGACTACAGCATACCAAAGATCATTTTCTTAGATTTCTGAGTGAAGTATGAATTTAAATTCATTTTCAGAAACACGCATCTGATGAGCAAATACATTTAACAGAGGTGAGTATTGTTACCAGTTTTCTGCTGGTGTCTATTATCAGCAATGACACGGATAATAAAGACCAACATCTTTGATTCAGAAAAGAAACCACGGGTTTGAGTATATTATGTAACATGCACTTAATTTCCAAAATGCTGTACTGTTTTCAATGTTTGGCCTTCTTTTGAAAAAAGCTTAGTAGAAAAGAATAATAAAAGTCTGAGGGGTTTATGATACACAGAATAGGCAGGATCTCAGCAAACAGGCATCTTTCTTCCTTGACTTGTTAGGGACAAGACAGGCTGAAAGGATTTTATACAACTCCTACACAATTTAAAATGTAACTTCTAGCTGTTGTTGCATTTCTGTTGGTCAGAGCATTTTCATTAGGAGTAAAGTTTATAAACCTACCAAGCAGTTCCTAAGACTCCTATGAAGCCAAATGAAGTAATACTCAAAGCACTAGCATTATATGCTTTCTAGCCTCTTCAGTTAATTTATTACTGTTTACCAATATCATTCATTTCTTCATGTTTGGTGTTGAAAGGGCTCTGCTGTCTTCCTCGGTCAGCAATCATATGCAAGCTGCTAAGGTAGAATTAGGACTTTGATCCCTTCTTCAATCAAATTTGCTATATAATTACAGAGGACATATATTTTACTTACACAACATCATCTTAATGGTCTTCAGATTACTTTAAGAACACATTGTTCCTTAACATTCAAAGACACATTAACAACTTCCCTAACTCTACACGGTTTCACTCTGTTAAAAACGCAGACCTAGCACTGAATAAAAATTAAAACTTGAAAACAAACAAGTATAATTTGTCAGTAAGAAAAGCTGACATTTGAATCCTACAAAGTTTTCCCATCTCCTTTTGAGCACAGCTCTGTGGCAAGCAAAAATTAGTTCAGTAGTCAGGCTTCAGCCTCTTCCAGCAAAGACACTCACAAAAAGCGTTTTCATGACTAAATCTTTACTTCACTGAAATCAAAAGGGGCAGTATCGCTTCAAGCAAGACTTATTCTAAGTCATATGACCAAGAAAAACAGGTATCTAACAGATGAAATTTCTGCCTGACAGTGCATATAGGCTGTACCAGCACTATCTCTAACTCAGTCAGAAGAAGGTTAGTTAGATATCTTAGATCTTTTTTAGTCAGCATTCTTTTCACAATGATTGTCTTGCCTTTACACAAAATCTCCACCTACTCTTACAAAAAATTCTTATAAATTTGCAGTTTTAGTTCTTTCAGGAGAAGTAAGTATAGAATACATTTAATTTAAATATATTTCTTTGAATAATACCAATTTAATTACATACCCGACGAAATGTAGAAATTCTAAACCACTTCAAATTTTCATGTGGATTGTTCCAAAGACTATTAAAAGGTACTAATGGCTTCAAATGGCACTTGAAACTAGTGTCATCAAAGGGTACTAAACGCTGCTAATGTTGATCCTTTGTACACTTTGAACAACAATCTTTGCTGATAAGCAGGGACATTTGAATAATTTACTACTTCTTCCATAGAAATTAATCATATCTTGGTAAAAATAAACACAGAACTAAGCACACAAACCCCTCTGATGATGAAGAAAAATGAAACAATACAAATCAGTAAAAGTTGTAAGTAAAAAAATACAAGCATCTTTCATTTGCAAAGCTTCAGGTAATTCACACCACATGCTTGGGGAAAAAAAGCAACAAACCAAAACAAAAAGAGATCTCTTAGGCACTGCCTTCTTGATGGAAAAAACAAAGAAGCAACTAATCTGCAAATACACTTTAAGTTCCCCTATCCACTTTTTATATGTAAGAGTGTGCAGCAGCATAGCAGATGGCTATCAGGGAAATGAAGCTGAGTGCAAACTGGGTGTAGATGTTTGAGAAGTCACTTATATCTTTCACAGGATTTTTGAGGGTTTCCCATACTGAAACCTACAGAAGCTGATCATACAAAGAAATTCAAGAATTTGGGCTTTAATGATAATGTTTATCTGACATATTATTTGTAGATAATGCTAATTGTTAAGAGAAGTAGCAAAACGGAAGGGAATATTTGAACTTCCGAAAAAAATTCCTCATTACCACGTCTTCACTGTGTGCTGGTAGAGAAGCCCACCTTGACACCCTGGGTACCCTCAGAGAGCTCAACACTTGCAGGCAATGGGAAGGTCCTCAAACATCCTCCCAAGCCTTGAGCAGAGAGGTTCTTTTAGAGGGAAATCTGGGGAAGGAGAAGCCTGGGAACAGCTACAAATAATTACCAATGTGGTAATTAGTTTAAGCAAACACTTCTCTGTTTAAGACCTTCTAAGTCAGTATTGTATTATTTAAAAAATAAAACTCTCATCAGTCAAACCAAATCCTGAAAGCAAAAGGACGGAAAGAAAAGTCTGGATTTTTTTATAAGACATGCTGTGATATACAATGAAAAAAAACATCGTAATAAAAGCAGGTGTGCTTTCTGAGCTTTGGACAGTCTTCAGCTAATGAAGTTCTGTTAGATTTAAAAAAAAATCCATTTGTACGTATGAGTTTAGTCTTTACCCTGTTATTATGATTACAAAACTCCAATAATTACATATGATCATCCATGATCAGCAAAAGCAATAGAAAATCATATATGCCCACATGAAGAGGTAGAGGCAGGCAGAATAGGTAGGTGCAGTTTAACTAAGAAAAGTTTGGTCACTGAGGACAGATAAAAACATGGTGAGAAGGAAAGGGGGTGTCTACATGAAAACTATTATTCCTGGGAGTGAGCCTTGACAGAGGCTCCTCTCATTCCTCACACCCACAGACACGCTTCCCTCCCAACTGGCTTCTCTCAACGTTGGTGAGTTTGTAAAAGTATTTCTAGATCACCCCCAAGAAATTCAACCATGAAAATTGAAAAAGCCTAGGGCTGACAAGCTAGCATTTACCTACTGCATTTTATCTCCATGTAAAAGTGACAGGAGCTAAAGCATTAGCAGCTGGTTACCTCCATTTGACCCAATTAATATCCAGCACTGCATCATGGCAAATGGCACTTCAAGACAGCAAAAAATGTCTACAAAATTCCAAGCCTGAGACCCCAAGCTCCAGAAAAGAAAACCCAAGCCCAAAAAAACAACTGCCTTTATTCTTCCAAACTATTATTCTGCAACAGAAATTACAGACCAGAGAAGTAGAGAGGCAAACTGAAAAGTTTTGCTGCTTCTTGCTTTTCAGTAAACTGCAAGTTGAATCAAAGATGCAGAACTGTTTCTAAGTAAACAAGTTGACAGAGGAAAGGTCAGATCACTAAAGAATAAACCTGCTGAGATTCTTTCCTGTCACTGAGATTCAGCAGAGAGCTTTACATCTTGGGAATGCAGGAGTACACAATCACAGACAAGAAATCTGTTGAGAACAAATCAAGAGGTAGAGAAAAAAACGAGATAGTTACCAATTTTGCTTGTTACTTTTATTTATTATTTTATTTTAAAAATACATGGAATATTTAATTCTGTCACAATAAAACATCTATATATAGGGGGAGATTAGTCAAAATTAAGTTGCGTTGTTTTGGCTAATGTTAATATATTTTTTCTATGTGCCATTCCTGTTTAGATTTTGGTTTTGACTTAGAAAATAATTATTAAAAAACCTGTCCTTAGCATGAAAGTAAGTGTTTATTCAGGGTGATGAAACTCTTAGTTTTCATACCAACAAAACAGAAGCAGATTCGTCCAAAAGACCTACTTATTCTTTTAAGTCCTGACACTTTACATATAAAGAGACAAAGTTACCCGAAGTAAACATCATTTACTAGGCAAAAAGATGCATACACCCTGTCATGTTATTTATGTCGGGGTTGCATGAGAAACAGGTAATTATACAACGAAATCTATGAACATTTATAGACTGCTTTTAAGACTAAAGCCAGGAATGTTCCTCATCCATGCCAGATCTATCTGAAGCCCAGCTGCTGGAGAGGAGAAGAAGCACGATGAGACCAGGGCAGCCTTTTTCTGCCCTTCACCCCACACAAAGGGGGATCAGGTTATCCACTCCTTTAATTCCTCTGCTTCCCATAGCAACACTCCTAGAGGTGAAGCAGAGAAGGAAGAATGGATGTGGAAGCAATCAACCTGTTTAGGGCTGGATTAAATTGCATAGAAGGAAGATGGGAAAATATGAAGTGATGGCCCTCTACCCACTATTTCCCATCAGTTCATGTGCTTCAGGATCTGCAGCTGGTCACTGGGAGGGACACTCCCAGGCAAGGCACTGACAACAGAAGTATTGCTCCATTTAATTGCAAATGGCAAATAAGGCAGGCAGGAAACAATCTCACCAGTTATTCACAAAGGTGAATAAGAGGAGTCATGTAGTCTTCTGGTGAATGTCCTACAGATTAAAGATGGTAATTTCTTTGAAGAAAGATAGCAGAGGTGTTGTGCTGTTTCTTTTACTGAAGGTATTTGGATAATTGGTCTTTTCCAGCAATTAACCCAGAACTGTCCTATTTTTCAATTAGACAAGAATCTCATTTGCATGTTCTCAAAGACAACAGGATATTCTGCTTCCTGTGGCTTTTAAATGGTGCAAAGGTAACCTCAGATGTCCCTGCAAAAATATTTCACTTGCATTTTCAAACAAGTTGCCAGAACTTACCTGCAATAGAACAAGGTAAAAAATGTGTCAGATACAGGAGAAGAGATGATTGCAATCTCGAGTCCTGTATTGAATTTAATTTCCTGTCACAGCTGCATAAGGGTATTGGGAGGAAGGTGGGGGTGCAAAGGTTTAAAGTTAAGTGAAAGAAAATCTGTCCATATCCAGGTTTCTCTTATAAGTATGTGCATAAAAATCCTTATATTTTATACCTAAAATTGAGGATTTCAAATGCAATAGCTTTCTCTGACAAAAAGAAATTCTGTGTATGTTACTCAAATAGTATTTTCAGATCACAGAACATTTGAATTATGCTTAGCCCTCCCAAAACCTAGGGCAGCTCTAACTCCATAATGTTTTTTCTCGCGATTGCAGTGAACTAAATCACGTCCCTTAAAATCTCCCTCTTCTAAACAGCACATTTGAAATACACTTCACAGAAGGATGAATCAAAGAAAATTCTCCTGCCTCCCCTTTGCTAAGATTTTGAAAAATATCACTTTCCTGGGGAGATCCAGGAACCACTTAAACTTATATCACTACAGCATTTGCATTCAAGATATTCTTGCATTCTATTCTAAATATCATATGAATAAGAGACCTGGAGCTATACAAGAATTTCTCCTTTTTTCCTTTTTCAATCTCATTAGCATTGCCTTCACCATCTCTCAGAGGGGCTACCCTAGTTCTCTCAGGTCGGCTTCAACTCTTCTCCTTCTTACAACGCTTCACTTTGAGCGAGAGAATTAACAATAGTAGTTATTCATTGCATTATAAAATATCTGGTCATGTCACATTTAAACATGTTGTTTGATTTTCCCATTATGCAAAATTACTGGGTAAATGGGAGGGAAAAAGGGAGGCATCACTGCTGAATTGTCATGCATGTGTTAAAAAACCCCCATGATTGTAAGGCCCAACAGGTTTTCTTTCTGCTGAACTGGGACCTATTTAAAGCAAAATGATACATTTAAAATTATTTCCTAGTGGATTCGATTAGAGAAATAAATTAATGACTGCTATTAAATAAAACATTTTGGCACTGAATATTATGGTAACTTGATTTGCATAATTTAACAGTTGCAGGGACTTAGGGAAATAACAATGTAAATGAGTGCTGAAAGTGTGCAGTAATGAAAACGCAGATTTTGCCATGCATAAGACTCTCCCCCATGATTTTATTTTAAGGTAATCTTCTCATTTCTTAATTACATTTTTAAATAAAGGTTAAAATAATTTGTTGTCAACACCTCTGCTGTCACTTCATTCTGGTATTGTTACAGATATTTGTAAGATTCTCTTCCATAAAAGAAAAGTTAAGTTCTGAATATACAAGACAGAAAGAAATCCTCAATGAAAAAATAAAAATAAAATTAAACCAAAAACAAACAAACCCCCCCACGATTACTAAAAAACTATAAAATAGCATTTTACTGTTTCCTATCAGCTAAACCCTGAGGAAAACAGATATTTCATATAATTAGGAAAGCATTCGTCCAAATAATAATACTAGCAAAATAAAATGGTTTACTTCAATATTTAATAGATATTTAAAAGAGTTGGATTTCAATGGCAGTTCACAAATTTCGCTTTGTTTCAAAAAAAAAAAATTGTCGTAGTAAAATGCATAGATCGATACTTATGCAGCAATCCACATTGTGATTTTTAATTTTTTCACGTTCACAGCACTTAAACACTCTGGAGTTACTCTGCTCCATAAATAACACTATGGCTCTTTTTTAACATCCAGCACTCCTGCACAACACCAGATAATTTGCCTTTCAGTTTGTCCTCACTAGCTGATAGAAAGAAAAAAAACAAACCCAACACAAAAAGATCAAGGCTTCATAAGATGTGTAAGGGCAGCCAAGTGCTCCATTAGCATGTAAACCAGCAGATGCTTCGTTTCAATATCCTGCTTTGACTGGCATAAATAAGGGCAGGTAAATGTACACCTAAGTGCTCTCTACAGGCTCTCAGTCAAATCTGAGAGGGCCAATTTAACAAGACAATTTGTCACCTCTAACTCACCACACGGTGGGTTTGTGCAAGGGACACTGCACAAGCCGAGTAAAACCAGCAATCTGAAACCCTGGCACACACAAGCTCGCTGTTATTGCTGCCATGGTGGTTCTCTCACTCCAGTATAAAGAAACAAATCCTCTAAGCAGGATCGTGTGCATCTTCTGAGATTATACTGATTATCTCCATACAAATTGACCCCTCACTTTCAAAACTAGGAAACCAAAGATTGAAAAAAAAAAACCCAAACAAAAACCCGAATATGGTTATTGTTAAGCCTTGCGAATGAAATTTAATAGACTAAAAGGTACAATGATAAGCTTATGACTACGATCCCTCTGGACTGGACTTCTGTATTAATGCAAGTAATGCGCATTCTGCTTTATGGAATGCAATCCTAACTAATCCCACCAAAAATGAGCAAGGTAAAGGTGAAGTCATGGACTACAAGAGATAAGAATGCAATACAAAGTGTGTCTGTACATAATCACAAAGGTAATGCAGTTAGGACTGTCAAAACAACAAATTTAAACAAATTATCTAGCCAGACTGGCATTATAAGCCTTCTCTGTTACATACATGTTTACACATATATGCACAGTAACTCAAAAATGTTTCCAAATGTGTAAATTATTATTTTAATGGTTCAGTTCAGTCAAAGACACTGGATGTTTCTTAGTGGAATTTTCTTTGAGAGATAAGCTTAACCAACCTGCTGTAGAAATAAGGCAGGTTAGAAAAAATCTCAATAGTATATTAATGAAAAGCAAAGTTACATGTTACTAAACAGATTAATGCAGTGGAAGTAAATTTACTAGAAGCAATCTATTATTGCAAATTTCACATCTGTTCCAAAAGACAAGATGAACCGGTTTGGTTATGCACCTTATACTGTCAGAAAATTGAGATCTCATTTGCTTCATTCTTGTTCATGAAACATCTTGAAAAACATTGATTTACCATCTACGATAAGGACTTAAGGAGCACTTTCTGGAACCAAATATTTTTTAAAATCCATCTTTTTAATAAAATATGCAAACGGTCTAGCAAAAACATTTTAAAAAAAGAAGTAGTCTGAGAAATGTTGTAATTGAAGAAACCAAAACAACAGATCACCACAAAAAAAAAAACCCTAATCCTCCCCACCCCTAGAAGTTCATTGATGCAGGATTATTTCTGAAAGGAAAGGTATCCCATTTGCCAGATGGAGAAACTTTATGATAGCCTTCATCCACCTAGGAGTATATGCACTCCAGGCATGCCTCAAAGTCACATTCACCTGAAGTCACCTGCAGAGCTGTTTGGAAATGCTTTCCCTTCCCATACAGACTTGTGGAGATTGCTATGTATAAAGTAATTGCTGTCAGTACCACAGCCAACGTGTTTTACTTGGACAGTTATTTTTAATAGCCATCTTGGAACATGAGATTTTTGTGTTTACAAAAATTTTCCAAGTTTTTGACCGCGTAACTTTTCATGTGGCCTCTCCTTTGAGCAGCTGCAAAAGGCACAGCAGTTTCTTTCTGTCTTTTAATGTCCTGTCTGCAGCCCCTGACATAGCTACTAATACAAGAAAGCAAACCACATGGTAATAGAAGCTGGGACCTAAAGGTTTTTAAAAAGCTACTTGATTTCTGAAAACAAAAGTAAACTTGAACAAAAAGAATGTAACAGGTGGTTGAATAAAGAAAAGTAAGACTATGAGCATTTACATCATAGAATAATCATGACCAAGGAAGCCTGCCAATCCAGACTAACTAGAATTTTTGCTCTATGTAAAGGATTCAAGACTGACTTCCCAGTTTCTACAACATTATTTTGTTTTACTAAAGTTTCTCCACAGAAATTTGAAAGCAATCTGAGCTGAAAAAATAATTGAAAAGATTTGAGTATTTGCATTAATCCCGTATTAACTTTCTAATATTTTGATTGCTGAAATACAATGCAAATTAAGAATATCACTGCTAAAAAAAAAAAAGCTTCATGTACAATGATGCCTAATATAAAGGAGGATCACTGTGGGTAAGCAGTATTAAAAAAACCAAATCCATGATGAATTGTTAACTGCAGCTAACACAGGCAACAAATTCAGGCGTCAAAAACCAGCACCCCCAAATCAAATGCAGAGGAAAAGACAGACATATCAGTACACCATTGACACCTGAAATGGGATACAGCTGTCAAGCTGTTGGATATCAGACTGTACAAGGTCACGAAAAACCACAATCACAGGTCTGCCCTGACACTGTGTCATTTCCTCTGACCAACCTCCTTTGAGGTAGCTCTTCAAACAACATCTGGGTTTGCGTGCTTCTGTCCTTCTCACAAGGGTTCAAAGCACAAACATAAAAAGCCTACGCAAGCAGAAACTGACCTTCACCTTCGCATTTTTCTATTTTCTGATCTTTTTTTGTCCTCTTTCTTCAATAGAAAATAAAACCATAACAGGGTTGGGAACAGCATGGGGCACAGATTTCAATGTGGCATTTAAAGGAAAATCTGCTGCCTTTAGTATGTTACAAGAAAAATTATCTGTCTGCCAGGAATTAATTTTTAAGTTTCCTACACAACAAGAAGATATAATTTAAAAGCTGAAAAAGAATATGTAACCAGTGTTGACACTGATATAACTGCATTTTCAAGCACAGTTTCCTTTATGCATAGACCATTGGCAACTCTTCAGCAGATAGTTTGTATATAATGTTACACACACATATGGCTTCCTTCCCCCGCTCAACCAATCCAACAACGAATGACAATTCCCATGAGGTTTTTATTCAACTTTGACATGAAATGTTCTTCCCTTTGGACATTTTCTACTTCTTAGAACTGATGTTTTTCTATTCTAAATCACCAAGCAATAAAATATTATTTGTATTGGTAAGGGGTGATTGGATTTTTTTTTTTACTTTGAGTTTTGCTACTTGGTTTTTTGGACAACAAAATTAAATTTTTTTTTAAAGCCTCATCAAATATTTTAGCAAGCATTGAGTGAAAAAAGGAGGTGAGGGGAAAGGACATCAGAAGCAAGGAAGTAGTGTTCCATTATAAATTCAAATTTTTTCGTAACAAGTAGATAACATTCTTTATCAGGTCACTGAATCTTATAAAAACTATTTGCATATAACATATGCTATTAACTTGTTATTAACTTCTTTGCTATTGGAAGGTTTCTTTAGGGTTTAAGTTACTTTAAGCACTGAAAGAATTTTGATTAATTGGAGTTTAAATAAGAAGTTCATATATTTACACATGTACATAATCACATATCGGTTGTGATTTTGTCTGTTGTGCTAGCTTCTATTTCACCCCAGTATCAATTCTGCAATAATCTAAATAACCTATAGCCTTTAAAAAACATATCCAATTTTGATCTATGTATGGTATTGAATAAATGTTTCCCTTAAGCAAGCAAAAAAAAAGAAAAAAACTCAAACCAACCCAGAATAAAAAAAAAGTGCACCTGGGTATCCTCCAGCTAATTCATAAACGCCTTGCGTAAAACATGAACGTTACAAGTACAGACTTAACTATACAATGAAGTTTTTCCACATAAAATTGCCATGCCAATGTAGATGGACTGTGCCAAGCCTTCATATGATCATTCTGAATCAGGACATAGTACAGCTCCATCACTTTCATCATTTAATAACCGATTTTCTTTTTTAAAATAAGAGAAGTATCACCATTGTCACATTTTTGATAAAGCAACAATACAAATAAACTGACTTCATTTGGTTGAAAAGGTGATCTACTGAAAAATAAAAAAAAAAAACAAAACATTTTAATGAGGAAGTATTCTGCACTAGCACAACCTCCTTTATCTGCATGCAAAAATACCATTAATATAAATTATGCTGTTGGCATAGGCTAAACATGATGGATATGCTTAAAATACTATTGCTGTAAGCAATGCATTATTTAATCCAATATATAAGCAAAACCCACACAGGATAAAGATTTAAAATCACAAAACCCCCAAACCCCTCCAAAAGAAACCAAAACTCAAGCAGAATCTTTAAGTTTAATTTCAAAGCCACAAGTGAATAGGTGATGCTACAACACACGTTCACAGCCCTTTCAACAAGAGGATGACACGTGTACTGCTATTCCCAGAACAACGCCAGAAATGCAAAAGAAAGTTTGTCACTCCTGCAGTCCACTGCCTCATTCCTCATACACCTGGCTGAGGCAAAAATAAAACCCCTGTGGAATTTGCATGGCCTTAATAGAAAATTCCCCCCTTATCATCTAAAACCCAAGTTCCTAAAAAATAGTCCATTCTTCCCTCTCACCCAGCTATGATGTTTCAGGAACAGTTAGTGCACAAAAGTAAATTCAAACATTATTTTTTCTCTGAAACAAGTCACAGCTAGGTGTTCAAATTCTTTTTCACACACATATGTAATTTATACAGTAATGTACAATTAAAAAAACACATACCACAATAAACCCAAGCCAATAACAATCCAAACTGTGCTACTACAAAGCAGTGTGAAATAATGTTAAAGGAGGTGAGAAAAACAATATTTACTTGTATAGCTAAACACAAGAAATTTGGAGGATAAGTGGCCAAAACACAAACACAAGTGAACCACTTCAGCTAACAAGCTTTTGCATTGTAAGACCAAACACAACAAGCTAATGCTAAACCATAGTTATATGAGGAAAAATGAGTCAGGATACCTGCACACTGGACAACTGAGCAGATCTGCAGAGGAAACATCATCTTCTGTGTTCAAAAACATCAGAAACTTCTGCAGGGGAAGCAGCACGTGGATCTGCATGTGGCCTCCTGGAACCCATTCACTGCCACTTGTGCAGCCAGCTTAAGGTGTTAATTTGCACACAGCTGATCCCTATATTCCTGTGATGGAAACACTTACCACAGCAACTAAATGTGGCCCCAAGTCATGAAGAGAAAGCTTCCACTTACCTAAAATGAGAAAAAAAGAAAAAAAAAAGGAAAATAAATAAGATTAGGATAATTTATCAGAAACTCAGTGTTACAGATCTGATATTTAGGAGAGGAAAATCGGGGTTTTTTAAAATTTAGACTTTTCCTTCTTCCCCCACAAGAAAATTTTTTTTTTCCCCCAGGGGATAAGAAACTATGGCAGCCTGCATGTGTACTACAACCAGCACATATATTTAATCAACACACATCTTCATCAATATGCCTTTTACCCAAATGGCACAGCAATTCAAAATAGCAGGAAAGGGATGTCCAGTTTAGGGTGACAGGGAGAACCAAGGTGGGGAGACAAATCCTGCAGAGCAGGGATGGGCAGAACAGGTGCCCTGGGCAATTCCCTGACCAGAGGCCAGACCCACAGCTCACTCCCTCCTGGGGGTGTGTCAGGACAAACCCTTCTACCTGAGGCAGCAGCCAAAGGGTCACTCAGTCACAGCACACCCGAGGCAGCTTCACCCCTTCTGAACAGGTGGATTGATTTCAGTGGCCTTACGCAAAAGCAAATTAAAACTAAATTCATGCATCATTATAAACCCAGCAACTATAAAATTGGCATAGTATTTAATCCCTTCTGCTTAAATAGTTCTTAATAAGTAGAGTGGTGTTAGATCAGAAGTCCTCCATAATTCATTAACTTTGTAAGCAAAAACTGTGATAATAAAAATTAATTCAGGGAAATATGAAATGAGGTAGTGTCTGAAAGTTCCTGGAATATGGGATTTTTAAAAAAAAGAACCTATTGTCTCCACTGTAAATGTGTATACAGACATTCAAATCCTTTCTAAATACTAGCATGCACTATCAAAGAAGGGGTAGTTTGAGGGTACACCTCTCTTCAGCCACATGAAATAATTAATGTGCAAGGACACTTAAAAGAGAGGTTAGTAGGAGAGAAAAAGCAAAAGAACAAAGTCCCTAATTTACAATTGATACCACCTTTGAACTGCACTGCTTTTTTCTAAATTTGCCATCATAGGAAGTGTTTGAATCATTTAAAACATAATGTTGTACATTTAAATAAGGAGCTTTGAAAGCCTATTAAGGAGAAACAAAGGATTTCCTACAGAGTATAGCTGACTATATAATAAACCTCTAATTATCAGAAGATTTAAATAGTTTTCATGCAGTTGCACACTTCCAACATATATTTAAAGTGCGTCCTTTCGGGTTTTTTTCTTTTCTTAGCACAGCAGAAATGTTCCTGTTATTTTGGAGACAGAGATGCCATCTAATTACCATAAGGCTGTGTCATGCAGTATAGTTGGAAAGCCCCTTTCACCTGTTACCCACCTCCTTTCTCCCGAGGGAGAGAGGGGAAGATGGGTCAGGGGCCAGAAAAAACACCATGGGGATGACACAACACCAAAAATCCTCCTTTGTCAGTCTCTGTAAAGCTCTTCATTAACTCTCTTTTCTTTCTAAAATTTGTATCACTGGTAAGTAAACTAAGACCTTGTAAGAAATACATTTCCCTTTGGCCTTTTGCTTAATGTTTTCATAATACTCATAGCTGAGACACTGCTTTTTTGCATCCTTTCATCCCAAAGAGACACTCTGCAGGAAAGGACTCAGATGCTAAGGCCCTAAAAAAATGCTCAAATTGGACAAAAAGAAATCACATTAATGATACATTTGACAAACTAGGATTAGGGACATAGAGCACAGGTCAGATAATTTTTCTAAAGTGTCTGTTATTTCTTTCACTATCTTACTGCTACAGGATAGCTGCAAACCCACAACAGCAGTCAGCTTGTAACAAACATATATAAGCATTAAGAGTTACTAAACTGTAAGCAGCAATCCTAGAAAGAGTTATCAAAATGTTTAACTTGGGTGGCTGTCAGAATGATTGGGTGGCATCAGACATAGTTAGAAATTATCTCTCAATTCTGCTGCTGTTTTTCCTCCTGGGCAGGCCTGCACAGCGAGTTGTGCTTCCTCCCTGCTGTTACATCACCTAACGTGCATTAGAAAAATCCCATGTTTCACTTTTAATTAAAATAAGAAAATCAACAAAAGCAGAAAAGAAAAGCCATCTACCTTCTACACACTTTAGTTCTAGTAGTTAATTGCAAAGCTTATTAAGACTCTGTTCTCCCTCCAAAATATGACATTGTAAACGTGCTATTACTACATATATTTAATATACAGACTCCTCTTTATGATACCTTGTGTCACCATCCTATTCACGATTTTACTGTTTTAAAAAACCCCACAAGCCAAACCCACAGTGCATAGGTAGTAGAGGTGCTGATGTAAGATTCACTAATATGAACAGTCATAGCTGTATCCAGAAGAGAGAAGCTGTGCTGCAAGATAAGCCCTTGGCATGAATGGCTTTCTGCCAAGTTTCCAGACTTCAGCCTCAGAGGAAGATAAAGACACCTTGAAATCCCAGATCAGAAAAACTTATGTGCAAAAGTTAACCTTGCCTCAGAGTCACTTCAGCTTCAAGTCTACATGCTTTGCAAAACTGGCGTTATAAAAAAACAAAACCTGAGTATGCTATGCAGTTAAGCCTATCTTTATTTAATTCTAGCTGCAAAGAAAGCTAAATCACAGAAAATTATGGCTATTTCACATATGAAAACACAGTCTCTTACAGTCCAGAACCAAAACAGTGCAACCAACAAACAGGAAAGGTCTTCTGGTTTTAAGATTGTCTCTGTCCCGCTACTTGTAATAAAGCTAAACCTATCAACATCTACATATGTTTTATTTTAAGTAAAATCTGAAGTATCCCGAAGTCAGACTATTCCTCTTCTGCCCCATCAAGCCTGAGCAGTCTAGGCATTAACAAACAGGACACTGCCTTGCTGCTAAGTACTGTGCATAAGGGAAACAACACACCATTTTTCTTTCTAGCAAGCTCACTCAAGAATATCTATAAGCCCTTAATCTGTATTGCAACCAACCATTTTTATTCTCCTTCATTAGACTCAGTTTAAAGGGATTTGTTTCTGCACCAACTGCAGTGAACTCACAGAAATGCCTGTAAGATGGAGATAAGCTATGACCACAGTTGCTGCTCTATTAGTTTGCTTGCATGGTGGATGTTTTTGTGATTATAGTTACTCCACGATTTAACGGTGGGAGGCTAATGGAAATGTTACTTGCTATGGTAGCAAGCTAAATCAGCTGGGGGAAGGAAAAGAAATGTGTTTACACTTGAAGATGTCACATAAAACAGTGGGAAGTTCCCACCCCTGACACCAGAACTGGCATGCTCATTCAAGGACTCATCTACACTATTACATGCTTCTTCACACTTAGAAATCTATTAATTTACAACTATTTGCATTGATTTTATAGGAGATTTGTAAGTTCTGCAGTAATTTACGGACTACTGAAGAAATTAACTGTGTTTCTTCCAAAGATAAGAATTATTGGTAACAAGGCCTTGTCATGAGTTACTGAAGTGTCGGGATTTTTTGCTATAAATTCTACATTAATTACAGCAGAACTGATAGGTAGATTCTATCAGTCCCACCAAGAATTTCTTCACTGATTCCTGACAGTAATCCACCAGCAGGAAATGTAATCAGCCAGATAATGTCAGCTCAGCCTCTGAGGTCTTGTTAAGTTAGAGAGATTTAAAATAATGTAGTCATTGCATATATCATCTCACTGGCAAGGGCACTGTGTTCTCAAAAAAATACCCTAAATTAAGTGAAAGTCAAAAAAAGAAAATCTGAAAAGAAATCCTGCATAAAATATGATTTCATCATATTTTGAGAGCTATATTGACTGTGGCACTGAAAAAATTGACAGAGGCCCAGTGATGGAGAATGAACTTCTTCTAGAACATACACTGTATAAACCATGAGAACATGTTTTCAAGACCAATGCTTCTCACTTAATATTTGAAAAAAACACTTTGTAAAGTTGGGGGCACAACGTGTCTACATTATTTTAATGAAGTATGAGTTGTTTGATGAAATAGGCTTGTGGATATTAGTTCTGGCATATTTTTTCATATTTTCCATACAAATATGAAAGAAATTTACTTCCAATAAAAAACAAATATCTAATTTTTCTTCTTTGCTCAGTAACAGCGTGAACAGAATTAATGCCAATGTTGGGTGAATCCCTTTCAAAATAAAGGATGTCACTATATAAAACTTAATTCCTGATTCTGTACCATAGAACTATGCTACAGAAATGCAATACCAGTCAGTACTAATTATAAAATCCCTGCCAAACCATGTCCTCCTTTGAGGAATCTTTTATCTTTATGTGTATCTTCTTTATAATCAAATCTTTCCTTTTCACTAATAGGCCTTCAGTACTGCATATGGCATCTTGGCACCTAAATGACCTCGTAATGAATACAAATATAAACCCAAAACTAAATACCAAGCAGGTAAAACTTGCATACATAAATATATTCTGTAACAGTAAAAGTATGGATTGTGCAATGTTGGTGCTGAAAGTTTTATCTCTGTGCAGCCCCTGCTCAGTGGACACTCAGACTTCATCTTTGTGAAATTCTGTGTTTGCCCGAATTATATTTATGGCACCCCAGAAAAATCCCAGCAGATTTTTGTTAAATTGGTTGTGGTTAATGCTCAGTCAGAGAAGAATCTGAGTGTTGCAGAAACTCTGATGAACTCTGAACCCTTCTAAGAGGATATACACACACACACACCCAAGGTAGTTGTGCAGTTGGAGGCACTGAAGTTATTTACATGCAGTCAAACAAGACCAAACAAGGCAGACAATCTTCAGCCCATGGCATTAGTTCTCCATAGAGCACTCACCAAGATCTTGAGTACTAGATGAGGCAGTGGCTTTGGGGGAGTAGCAAACACAGGGAATGGCATACCATCATTCTCACAGAAAAGGAGCTGGCTGTAAGCAGCCTGGGCAGCTGCAGTGTAATGGCTGAGCCTTTGTCTTTCCAATGTTCTTTTAAACAGACTTTGTAACCCTTTAGAAGCAGGGATGAAATTATTGCTAAAATGTAGTAATGTGTTATCTCACTGAGGCCTTAGAAAGAATGCACAGTGAAATAATGAACAAACCAGTATCTTTTCCAATTATCTTAATACTCCTTAAAGCTAATTGTCACAAGAAGTCTTTTGTGTAAAACTGAGAGCTGCTTGAAGATGAGAAAATAAAGATACAAAATATCCCCCCAGAACATGACTGTCATTCTAGAGTCAAATGCAGTCCCATCTGTCCCTATGTGCCTCCTTTTAGCATATCTTTACCATAAGCATGTGAGCAAACTAATAAAATGAACATGATAGAATGGTGGAGAAAAGCGATGCCTTGCTTTTGATAGACCATGTCAATATGCTAGATAGAAGATTGGAATTTGTACAATCCCAAGTTGATGTCACCAAGAGTGGGAAGAGAAACCATAGCATATGTTACAGACAAGCAAAATCAACATCTAACTGGACATCAGATATAATTTCCATTTGATGAAGCAGCCAATTTAACACAGATGTTCTTCTGACGTACACTAACAGCTGCAGACTGAGTGCACCTATAGGCAGTTTGTAAATGCCTTTCATTGAAAGCATTTTCAATTTTCTCTAATTTTTATTAGAGGCATTGCCTAAAAGATTTATCTGAACAGCGTAGGCACAGACACGGTTGCCCAGAATTAACACTCCAAATGCACCAGATAATGTGCAATATAGAAGCCTTGTAAACCCTCACACTGTATTTTGTGTCTGAAAATTTGTGAAGTGTAACATTATTTGACTGACTCATTTTTTAACAGCACACAGCCCTGCTTTCCTCCATCATCGCCTGTTGCCATGCTCCCACCTATCTCCATAACAAATGAGCCCTCGGTGTTTACTCTGATCAAAATTCATAGCTACAGCTGACTGCTGCGGTTCTGCACTCATCTACAGGAGTAAAACAGGCTGTGGGGCTGATTAGTGATCAGCTGGGCTATACACCGCTCCCGAAAAAATGTTGCTACTGACAGTCACAGTTCATTTACGCCTCATTGTGATAGATGCACAGAAAGTCATGAAGAGAAGGTCGGGAGCCACTTAGACATACTTGGATCATTAAAATGGGCAGTGTGAACCTCTCTAGGTAAGTCACAATGAAACACAGTAGACAAGCAATATCACAAAATGCTGGGTTTACTGCGTGGAAGAACATTTCCATATGTCAAGGCCATCACACCAAAGGCAGTCACTCACCAGTCACTCCAGGCTCACTAGAGCAGGACAGAGACAAACACTGAGTCAAGGTGTTTGATCTGTACAGGGCAGCTAGAAGTGACTAACAGCTGTAATCTACCCAAGAGCCAAGGCAGATGTTTGCTTGGCAGGGGAGCCCAGAGAGATGTTCTCTCCTGTTGCAGACCACTACTTAAAATTTTGGCCATCCTAATTTCATCCATTGCTGTTAAAGGACACATCCCCTTACTGCTCATGTGGTACAGGTCATAAAGTTTATTTAAATATCTGCACTGATGTTCACTGGGGTGGAGTTAATTTTCTTCATAATGGCTAGTATGGGGCTGTGTTCTGGATTTGTTCTGGAGACAAATTTCTGCTATTCTTAAGCATCAAGGCCACCTCCGCCTTCCAGCCCACCCCACTAGTGAGGAGGTGGGAGTGTACAAAAATCTGGGAGGGAACACAGCCAGAGCAGCTAACCCCACCTGATCCAAGGCATATCCTATACCATACAACATCATGCTCACTATATAAAACTGGGCTAAGAAGAAGGAACAGGGGGACATGTGGAATGATGACGTTTGTCTTCCCAAGTCACCACTACATTTGATGGAGCCCTGCTTTCCTGGGGAAGGCTGGACACCTGCCTGCCCATGGGAAGTAGTGAATAAATTCCTTGTTTTGCTTTGTTTGTGTGCACAGCTTTTGCTTTAACAATTAAAGTGTCCTTATCTCAACCCATGAGTTTTCTTTTTGATTCTCCCCCCAGCCCGCCGCGGGGAGTGAGCAAGCGGCTGAGATGCCAGCTGGTATTAAACCACAGCACTGGCCTGATTAAAAACTCAGTCAGGGTAGTCTTCTAAGGGAAAACAGAGCTACCCTGTGGTAACTAAGGCATCTAGACCGATAAAGGGTTTTGCACAAACAGACAAGGAGGTGGATGAGAAGATTTCATCTCAGAAATATGAGATATTTCCAGGATATATTGGGTTTGGAGGGAGGAACAACACACAGAGCTGTAGTAAGGAAGGAACACAAGTGATCCTTCCATATACTTCGTATTCCTTGCATATACATGAGCACGGAAAAGTCAAGAACGTAAGCAGTTACATAATCAGGAAAGTTAAACTTCTAGGAGAAAAAACACATAACAGTATTTAGGATCAGGAAAGAGCTGTAAGGTTGGGTCAGCAGGATATTGTTTTCGGAGCAAGGAGGTATTTACAAGCATTGCATCAGGCTCTGGTGTTGTCTGTGAAATAGCTGATAGCCACGGCAGCAATGACCACACGGCGTGTTGAGCTCTGTGTGAGCCCAGATGGAACAGCACTGCCCAGAGGGAACAGAGAAGTTCATGGAACCAATGCTTAACGTGTATCTAATGAGGGCAGTACACTGAGCTTTGTGTAAATATCACAAAGATCAACTAATGGCTTTGAGATGGGCCTGTAATGAAGATCACGAAAAAGGAAGAAGAGCTGATTTTGACACTAAGAAAACTTACCATTATCAAGTTGCTGAGCATTGTGAAAAAACAAACAAAAGACCCCCAAACTCTACACAAACTCTAAGAAGCTATCAGAAATTTCTTTCTCCTACAGCTCAAGCCTGTCACCTCTGCTACCTTCCCAATATAAAACTACAGACCAGCTCATTAATTCCCTCAGCTCTACTCTCAGAACAATAAATGTAAAGCATCCAAAAGAAATAATAAATTGCAGCAACCCTTAGAGGTATTGCAGCTCCCTTCTTTTGTCTACCTCCTGTTTAGTGTTAATATGCTCCAGACACTCTTAGTCGAACCCAAAACACAGCTTGTTGAATGGCAAAGTGCAGATGTCCACAGAAGAAAACCAGCACAACTCTGGAGTCCTATTGTCACGTAACTCTACTGAAATAATCATCTGTAAATATGAAAAGCATTATAGATATTGAAACATGCTATTTAATAAGTGTGTGCACACTCTTGTATATAGACAAATCCACAAGATATTATTTCATTTCCTCACTTAGATTTTTTAAAAAGAATTATCCTAAATTTCTACCAATTTTACCTAAATGTTTACTTTTTTCAGGAAAGAGTAAGAATATTGAAAAATGGAGACCATAGAGTATAAAAGATATCCTGCTCTTGTATCACTGCACTGTGTTTCTGAATATCCACAGTTGCAATTGGTGTTTCAAGCATTCTAGATTAAATAAATGAAGCCACATGAGTCCTGTATGTCAAAATGCACAGAGCTGAGACAAACAGCTTTTCACTGAAGATTTCTGAAGTCATAAATTTAGAATAAAGGAAAGGGATATATAAGGATTCATTATATTCTTTACCCCATAAACTTCAATTTAGAGAAAACTAAACACATAAAACAAGGTTACAATTTTATAACTCTATCATATACTATAAATTAAATCCTTGGAAGTCCTTCTGCTTTTCCTCATTCTGTCAGCTTATGCCTGTAGACTGCAATACCCCACAACGGAGGTGTACGAACTCTCTGTCAGTACAGCAGCAACGTATTTTACAAATATTATTTTCCTAAAGCAGATGTTTTGAGTCTACCCTATGGCAGTAAACCTCCTGCTTAAAATATTCTTTTACAGCTGACAAAGACTTTAACTCACCAGCTACCATCTATGCACCTGAAGTATCACCTTGGATATGGTATCAAGCAGCTTGGTGGCAGGAGGGATAGAAAAAAGTGTACGAAGCAACCTGCACATGTACAAATTGTGAGGGCTACGGACAACAAAATAGGGAAACAAAAAAATGGGGCTGGTGAAATGCTGGGTAAGAGAAAAACAAAAAAACCCTAAAACCTTATCACACCTCCACCACTCCTCATAATCAGGGCTCAAACATGTTGAAAGCTACTATTCAGTAGCATACTCAATGATCAGCAGTCTTTGGGGATTTAGTGTTCAGTCAGCATGAATTTGCAAAACTCTGCACCAAAGGCTGTATCAAGGAGTTATGATTTCAGGGCTGTGCACATACCGGGAAACAGAACTCCTTTGGTGGGTGTTTTGATGGGTGATACAGATTAAGGTATCAGTTTATATCAAAAGGTATAATTTCCCATATAAATAGGCTTATGAAAGCTGTTATTTGAATACATGAATATAAAAGAAATTTTGTAGGGCATCTCAGCAACAGGAATTAAATCTTTAGAGGATGGCATCTACAGGAGCATTTTCTAATTGAGATACCCACTGTGATTCAAATATGAACTTCTCAACTTGCATTTAGAGTTTTCTCAATGTCACACACCTTTAAGTAAAACCTGCCAAATAAATCAGCTCGTTGCAAGAACAAAAAGCCACATCTTCCTAAACTGTTTATCTAAGAACTGACAGCTATAGTTTTTTTAATTATCATGGAGCCCTATAAATTATAACAACATGAGAGCTGAAATTGCAAAAAAGCCTCCAAGATTTGAAATGACAAGCCAAGTCATATTAAAGTGTAAGTGGCAATATTCCTGAAGCATGATAGAAAAATTGATAAACACTGCTGACTCATATAGAAGAAGCCAGTATCTTCAACAAAACCCACTGAAGCAGCAAGTATAAGAATTTGTACTAGATGGTTAGACCCTATCTAGTCAAGGGCATATTGGCTGCTGAAGCAAAATAAAGCAACTGTAAAGCTGACTTCATGCTTTTCTTCTAAATTCTCTTAGTCTGCCTTGCTCTGGTGGCTCAGATTTGTTGCTTTTGAGCAATTTGTTTCAATAATCTTCCAGAAACCATCTCAGCAACATTATTGTGCAAGGGATTATCACGAAAAAATAGCATGCTTTATGTATCTACTCATTAAAACACAACGTTTAGTTGCTGGGGAACTATCCCTAGAGCACTCTAGAATGATGCAGCATTTTGCAACAGAGGACAGCAGTAATAAACAGTTCTATAGGAATGAAGAAATCCCCTAAGTAATTTACAGAGGTCACAAGCACTTCAAACGACAGCATTTCAGTTTACAGCTGTTTTGCAGTCAACAGCACTCATAATTAGTTATTGCTATGCTCATGTCCACATTCTCCCATCTCAAATCATGTCCTCAGTGGCTTTTAAGTTCTCCAGTAACTAAGTCAAATGAACATACAAGGAGGGAAAATATGTAAAGGTGAAGAGTATATGACTTCCACCAACCCCACTTGGTTTGATCTGACTACAGTTGAGTTTTTAGCTATCTGTATTCCTTCAGAGAAAGGAAACTGGATAAACTCTTCCTTTATTTTTGTTTTGGTTTAGTTAACTATTACATGATATATACTCACAATGTATATAAAATACACAAAAATATTGCTGTACTGTTGTATCGTTTCACTTTGATATTTACATAATGGGAATAGAAAAGGGATGTATTTCAGGAATCTCGTGTCAGACCTTCCATGAGGAGAAAACAAAATAAAAATATAATCCTTAAAATAATTCAGTTGAAAGAGATACTAGAAAGAAAGGGGGAAATAGGGAGCCACTTGTCACCTCTATCAGCTTTAAAAATCAGTATTTATCATGGAAAGTCTCTTGGCCAAATCTGTAATGTGGCACTCACGTTCACTGAAATGCACTGTTTAGGTCCACTGTTCTTAGATTTCCTTCAGAACTTCTAACTTAGAGCTTAAATTGTTTTGTTTCATTGACATTGAAATGTTATCCCCAAGTATATGTCACTCAGCCTTATATGATTTTCCCCCAGAATTTTCCTATGTATAGCTTTTTTCCTCCTTTCTGAAACACTGTCACTTCTAGAGGGTATTTTACAGAACTTGACTAGGTTAAAAAATTATAGAGGTTAACATTTCTATCAATTGTAGAAAATGTGGTTTGCCTTCAATTTCTAACAAGCCTGTTGCAAATTGAGGCATTTCAACAATATTTCCCTTTCCTTATATGATTTGCAGTTACTTAAGGAGCAATTCATTGTGTTCCCTGGTTTGATTCAATCATTTGTGATACGTGATATGGCCCAGCGGTACTCCCTCCTGAGCTTTAGTAGCCAGCACATTGATGTATTTGCATTCAAAAACCTGTGCTTCCAAGTTATCAAAGGTTGTAGTTACAACATCTGGTGTACGGCATGTAAGTGATGCATAAAACATTGTTTATAAGGTCAGGGATAAATCTTTTATGTCAGGAGTGATGTATCTTTGTTTACAAAAAAAATAAAAAGAGCAAATATAAAGAGGAAAGGGGCAAAGATTAGGATCTGTTTTCATTAACTTTTCAAAAGTAGACAGAATTTTATTGGTTTATTTACTTTTGTCAAACCACTTGTCCTTGAAGTAGAAGCACGGCAACTAAACAAGTACTAAGTTTTTTTAACATTTTCAGAGTGCTTTGACCCATTAAATACAAATTACCTAGTTCTTTCAAATGTGCCTTCAGTCAGTTGGTTCCTATCTACATGGATAACCAGCATACAGAATCATGTTCTAATGCTCTTGCATTCAGCCTGATTTCCTAATGTATTCAGGGTCAAATCAGTTATAACCTTTTCTCCAGTTCCTCAGTCCTCAGATCATCAGATCAGATTTTTTCTTCCTCCTACTTTTTATCAGTTATTGGAGTCAAGCCTAGGGGTATTTCCATTTGTGCAGCTTTGTGGCATCAGTGCATGTTTGGACAATATACAAAAAGTCCTGTTGTGGTTGTCCCTCTTATTTTCCTTCTTACTGTTAAGGATGTCTCTTTCAGAGCTTTTAGCAAACGTGCTGCCCTCAAATTCTGTTTTCATTTCTGTAGTTCACTTTGTGGTGCTGATACATCTCATGAGCACTGATGGGAATAGACTCATAAGGAACTAAAATGGACTCCAATAACCTACAGGCCTGAATAGGATGAATACATGCTAATTAGAATTCCTAAGGGAAGACAAAAAAAAATACTTCCTAACTTGAGTGCTTAAATTGAGACTTCTTCCTTCAGGTGAAAAAAAACCCTGCATAAAATTCGCTGTAACAATTGCATTTTAATATCTTTTACTGCTGGATCCAAGCTACAAAATCACGCATTCTAAAAAATTACTTTTTTTCCCAACTGCACAATAAATACGTGAGATTAATGTGTATGAAAAAAACCCCCAGTTATTATTTTGACCTTGTTCCCTCTTTGCTGCTAATTATGATTAATTATTCCGAATGGTGATTCTCTTTGAGAAATAATGCACACACACAATGCAGCATGACACAGCCCTTTCACAGGATCAGTAGCTGTCATATAATAGAGACTGCTGCAGCTCAGACTGTGCTTCCCATAGCTCACATTGTACAGGAGGAAACCACAAACTCTGGATTAGGAATGATGTAATGGTAATGACACTTCTCAAAGATGTCACAAGCCAAAGATCTAAACAATTCCATGATGTGAGGAAAGAATAATTTTATTATCAGTTCAAATGTATTTTGGTATTTTCTTTCCCAAATGGATTTTTAATGTAACCCTCTATCTCTTCTCACATTTTATCCTTTTCTGTTGGTTCTACGGACATAAAGGGGTTTCAAAGAAGTTGGAAACATTTCCATATCACTTCAAAACAGGGACTTCACTGAACAGGCGGTTTTAACCAGGGCTTTTACAGGTGCTTTGGTGTAATACTTGCAGCAAATTACCAGTATCTTACTACTGAGGGTGATTTAATGAACATTACTTCAGGACATTTGTGTACACGTCGACGTAGAGTTTCTTTGAACACGGGGAACTGAATTAAATCCTGTAGGATGCATCCCTTGATAGCCCTGATCAAAGATTCAGTCAGACCATCAGAATCTAAGAGATGTGCTAGTTTCCATGCTATGCCTTCTCCAGTTTTAACCTGCATATAGCTCTTAGTATTCAGCAGCCAAAAGAGAGGCTTTCAAAGTAAGAAGAGCTGTTTTCACATAATAGCACAGAAGAACTAAAAAAGAGTATATACAACTTACGCTGATGCTGCTGACTTTAATTCCCCAAACCAGCTGACTGCATAGTCAAGAGTATCCACAAAAGTAACAAGAAACTTTCTTATGCCAACTTAAGGAACAAGAAATAATTACTTCGGTGGTCGTAAAAGTGGCTAATAAGGCAGAAGACTACTAAATCCTACGAGATTAGGGAGGCTGATGTGTTGAATAAATTAATAACATTAACTTCCTTTCCCCTCTCCCCAAGCACGTTTAGAGAGGAATCCTGTCTTCAAAAGCATTGCGATTTTGCATAGGGAATAATAGAATCATAGAGTGATTTGGGTTGGTAGGGATCTTAAAGCTCATCTAATTCCAACCCCCCTGCCATGGCTAGGAACGCCTTGCACTAGGCCAGGTTGCTCAGAGCCCCATCCAACCTGTCCTTGAACACTTCCACGGATGGGGCATCCATCACTTCTCTGGGCAACCTGTTCCAGTGCCTCCACACACTCACGGTAAAGCATTTCTTCTGAATAGCTGATCTAAACCTACCCTCTTTCACTTTAAAATCATTCCCCTTTGTCCTATCACTACATGCCCTTGTGTAAAGTCCCTCCCCAGTTTTCTGCTAGGCCCCCTTAGGTATGGGAAGGCCACTACAAGGAGCAAAAAATTCAAGAGGAAGATTCTTCTTTAGCTCTTCACAAAAATTTACTTAAGAAAGTGATGAGAAAACTGTGTGCAGCAAGGATACATCCAGATACTGCACTGAATGCAGCATTCAACAGTTGGAAATCACCTTACTGAGTAAATCCTAACAGTTGCTTTTGTGGCTACTTATTTTGCATCTGAATTCTGCACTCAGATTTAAAAGCTTCTTAAATTGAATTTACAAAAATACGATTTACCGTGGCAACAGTTCTCTTTTCCTAAGGAGGGAGAGTTCTGTTCATAGGGTATTTGCATCTCTCTTTTTATCCAGATTTTCCTCTCTGCTATCATCTGCCATTAAATCTTACGTAAAGGTATAAAACAATATTCAATGTATGAGACAATGAGAAAACTTTCCAAGTTACAGAGTGGGCTTAGAAGTTGCAATTTCCCATCATTTTCAGACTGCCTACAGTCACAGTATGGTCAAACTCTTAGGTAGCTGCATCTTTACGTAGACTCTTCCCTCCACATTGAGTTTCAGGACCCACCTTGCCAATCAGTAGCATTCAGATGCATGTGACTCCAAAATTCTGCCAGGCATTCACTGCATCTTTAGGCATGCCACACATTAGAATTTTTTTCCTAATGGCTAAAGCTAGCTTTTGAAAAGGGACATGGATATGGCTAAGTATCAAAGGATGACCCTTAAAATACACAATATTTCTGGATGTAAGTTTCAATCACGTTAAGTTGACTTAAATTTCATCCAATGTAATCAACATCCAGTTTTTAGAAGTTGTCTATAATTCAGCAGTTTATTCTACAAATCACTTAAAAACATTGTCAGTTCTCATATAGAGCAAATTAACTTCAGTTATAATACAGCAGCACTTCTAAATCTACCAAACATGAAACCCATGGAAATTTAAAGGGTTTGGAGACACTTTTCTAGCTAGCCTTAGTTCTGTTGATTGTATCTCCATTTTCTTCACTAAACTCCAGCCTTCTGAACAACATGTAAAAAGATGTAAATAAGTTAAGAATACCTTGCTTCTCTGTCTGAATCTCTTTTCTCTAAGTAATATCCATTGTTTTTACACTAAATTGATGAAGGTGCCACCTGCTTTGAAGGTACCCAGAGACTGCCTAAATTAGAGGACAAATAGATACTTGCATTTCAAAATTGATTTGCATTTTTCTAAGAACAGATTTATACACTTTATACAGCATAGCCAAATTAATGCAGGAATGTCATGAAGACTTCGGACCACCTTGAAAGAAGTGTGATTCCCAACTGCTTAATCTGTGTAAGAGAACACAGTTTTTACTGGCATGTTAGAATTTCTCTGAAATTCTAAATACCTGTGTGAAAAACTGGCTACAACAAACACAGTTAGGAAAGCTGCTTTACATTTGCTGGACCACCAACCAAAGGCACCAATGTACAACTGGTCTACAAATTTTATTCCATCGGAGACGAAACCTTATATCCATCTCTATGTCCCTCTTTCTAATGAAGTATCTCTTTACTCCCATTTTCTTTTCAAGGTGACCAGATGGAATTCCAAAGGAATTTAATGAAAATAATTTAAATTAACCAGAGAAACAAATAAAATTTTAAGTACTCCTGTTGAAAAAAACCCAGAAATTGCACAAAAATCAAAGGACAAAAATATTTCTTCCAGCAGCAGCTCCATTCTGACACATGTTTAGCACTGCAAATCTCAGTAACAAAATACTGAAAAGTGCCAGAGATCACAAGAACCTTACTTTTTATTTTTCTGACTTCTGTGGATTTGTATTTTTATCCATATCCGAATGTTTTCCATAACATTTAATGCAGCTTTTGTAAAGTAAGTCAGAAAGAGAAAGATATGAGGAGCAATTAAATCAAAATAGAAAAAAAAATAATCCTGCTTTAATTCATGTTATCACATTTTTGAGCACCAGTTAATATGAGTAGATTTTGCAATACTGAAAAAAAGTATTTACTTTATACAGTTTGAGAGAAGAAACTGTATTACATCCATTTTTAAGGCATGAATATTCAGACAACCAATTTAGATTAATTTAAGATTTGTCAATTCCCCAATTGTTAGCACTCATCTGACATAAAAGGTCTCCTTACATAACCTCAGCTCAAGCATTAGAAAATGCAATTCCCCAAAGCATTAGTGACTTTCAAAAATTTAGGTCAGAGAAGATTTCTACCCTTCAACATCAAAACGCTATTTCCCTGAAAACTCACAGGGATTATATTCCATTTCCTTGAAAAGTTCTACTGAATACAACAGAAAGCAAAGTGCAATCATCAAACTTTTGCCAAGGCCTCGTGCCTGTACATCAGAGAAAAATCTCAAAGAGTGAACTCTGGAAGGATGAGACCTCTCAGGTGATGTGTGTGAAGTAAAAGAAAGTATTGTGCTGATTTTTACCAAGTAGATTCCACGAGTACTTTTTTAAATTGCAGCACATCTCCTCTCCACTTAGCACCTTAGAAAAGCTACAGCAGATTTGACAGTGGTCTGAAGTATGGTTTCTAAGAGAGTATTAGAAATGCATATGAATAAAAGGAAAATACTCTTCCCAGCCTTTATCCAAGATTCGATGGATGACACACATTACACTCATTTACACACAAGTGACCCTTGCCTGTTAAACCTCCCTTCTACATTAAGTGAAAGTTAGGGGGTGAAAAAGATAAATTTTAATTATTACTTTTTAAATATGTAAGTAACAGGTAAAAGTTCATGGAACTTAATGGTAGGTGGTATCACTGCCAGTGTTCCTGCTAGTAATGTACAACTGGTCAATCACAGAATTAAAGAAAAAAACCAAAACCCACCACAAAAAAACCCCCAAAACCAGTAGGCTGATACTCTCTTTTTGTCAGGAAACCAGATGTCTGTAACCAACAGTACAAGTCAAAGGCACTACTAAAGTAAGAACAAATCCACTTTTTTTTTTGTTTATACCCATTCCAACTGTATACCGGAAGTTATAACAAAAATATCTTAATAATTTTTTTCAGCTGAATTCTTTACTCTCATAATCTCATCTGTCTTTTTTTTAAGTACAGAAGCTTTTTTTCAGCATTAGCTACAAATAAGACTTGAAACAAACCAACAAAGAAAACCCCACCATTTTGAATTCTGTAGTCTTCGACTTTATTTCTACCTCTACAGTGTATGAAGTGCTAATTTAAATAGGTGAGGCGAAGTGTGGCAGTGTCATGATTGCCTCCTTGAAGAAACCTCTTCCATCACTAGCAGTTTTCTGCTTCCCTACTAAGAAATAAGACTCAGAAAAGGGTTTTGAATATCTAGATTTTAGTGCAGATTTCATAATGCTTTGTAAGGACTTGAACTGAGACTTCTGCCACCAGACAGAAATTTCACTATCTCTCTATGAATCTGCTTCTAGCTTGAGAAAGATCTAGAGAGACTAGATGAAGGCTAGTCTGCCTAGTTATATAATTACTTAAGGGAAATTATATTATAAAGACAATATAACTGAGAAAAATGAAGTCTATGAAAAACGTGACTGAAAAGCCCAAATAATATTAATTTTAAAGCTCCTCTCTGGAGATGCACTTACATAATCATAAAATGTATAAACTTAAAAAAAAAGTGTCAGTAGATCAAAACTGAGTTTTAAAAAGCATTTGCACATTAGAGATACTGGAGTATTTAACTATGACTTTAGTACTTCTGCTGCAATAACCATCTATGAAATATGTGCTTCCTCACACGGTTTGTCATGCACACAGAAATCAACTGTGGAGGTTACGACTTTTCCTTGTAAATTTTAGAGGAGCCAGAAATGTAATATTAAGAATCTTTTCTTTTTGAGAACTACTTAGGGATCAAAATAAAGTCTGTAGATTAATACGCCATCAGAAAATGAATGTGCTTTTAAAAATAACTTATGTGTAAAATGCACACTACAATATACATCTATAAATGTATGTATGTGTGTATATATCTATATATATTTATATAAATATATGTATGTATGTGTAATAGAGTTTTGAGTTTGCGAGAAGCTCCTGATGAAGTTCACACAATTTGAAAATTGACCTTTCTTTGTCTGGTACCAGCACCCGTGCATTTTATTTCCTGAACTTGATGAATTTTTCTTCTACCCTTGTGCCACTTGAATTGAGGCATCTTATCAGTGGGTCACTAAATTCCAGGCTTGCTTTTAATTTCCACTTGTTCCAATCAGTTAACTGTGAGTAAAAAGAACGGCTTCTATTTCGTGTGGAATTCTCATTTTCTGCCTCATTGAATTTTTATTTGCATAAAGTCAGAAATTTACCTAAATAACCAAATTATCCTACCCAGTCACAGAATCACACATCTGAATAAATTAAGAGCAAATTGAGGTATTTGTCTACTCTTATTTTCCTTTGGTCTTTAATTTTTAAGGAAGAAAACAATTATCTTCTGAGTGCTGTATTTTTTTTCCTCGGAGTTAAAATATACCAGTATCAGACTGCTCTTCAGTCACACAATTCACTGGCACTATATACAGCTTCTATACCTCTATTGGGATGTTCAAGCTGAAAGGCAGCCCAGAATTTACAGATTATGCCCTAGGAGGTGACAAACAGCATTAATAAGTACTGGTCCCTGTAGCTCTCATGTAGTTTATGACACAACACTGCATACAAACAATAATAGCTTCTGTTTGTACACTGGAATTGCTATGATGAAAACTTTCTTTGCTGTTTTCCTTTTTTAAGACATAACTAAAAGGCCCAATGGGTTTCACTGTAGACATCACACAACATTAATTGTTTTTAGAATTAAAACGTGAAGGGAAGAAATGCTTTGAACTTTAGTCATGTTTCTGTCAAAACCTGGCTAAATTTAGTCTTTGGGATAGTAGCATCTGAAAGAATATCACATAAATTCAATGTTTTATGTGAGAACTAATCTGGTAAAGTTTCCTGTAAAAAATAAAGTCAAACACAGAGCACTTCATCCTCTCAGACAAAAAGTTCTCCTCTAATTTTGGGATACTGTGGCTAATTATACTGCATTGAGAACAATTTCCTTATGTAAACACAGAGAGTCTGAATTCCAGTCTATCCTCATGTTATATACGAATGGATAACTTTATGTAGTAGGAAAGTATAGATAGTTCATATTTTGTGCTCCATTTGCTCCTTGAATGATTTTAGAACACTTAACTATGGAGGTATCCTGCCTGTTTGTCCAATGTATACATAACAGAATGCTTTCTTTATTAAAAAGGTTTTTCTCTGTCTTCTAGGATATTTTTGTCTGCACACAATAGGCTTTCTTTTACAATTAAAAGCACCAAAAAAACCAAATCAAACAAAAAAAAACCCAACAAAAAAACCCAACAAACCCCAGCCCAAATCCCAGTTCATTTCATTTGACACTTTGTCACATTAAACAATAAAAGCTTGTGTTTTATAATTCCAAGGGTCTCGTATATCACGGACAGTAGCAGAGAGGTTGCATTCCTATGTCAGGTCATCAAGCAATCAGGGCATAAAAGACAAGTTTTCTCCAAATCGATTGTAATTCTTTGAAATTGTAGAAGAGGTATTCCACAAAATCTTAGGTAAAGCAGGACACCTTCAAGATTCTTTGCAAAGCCTCATGAGAAGCTGTGTGGAAAATGATGAGCTTCTGGCAGTCTCCTGCACAGGGACAGAACGAAAGTCACTGTGTACCCTGTGCCCCTCACAGTGGCATGACAGAGGCACAGCTTATGACGAATCACAGCAAAAAAATGTTATGTGGTAACTACCCACAGAATAAACTGAATTCCTTGTGCAGTAAAACCACTTGATAAATAGCTTCTGCTTGGGACTTCTGACTATCTTCACCTGCCCTCTGCCCACAAATCCCTCTCTCTCTTTTTCACTGTGTTATTTCTGACATCCCTAGGCATCAAGCCATAAGGCATAGCTACTGTTTAAAAATTATCACCCATCTAAAAGCCAATCCCTCTTGTCCTTAAACCCACAATGTTTTCTTTCAAAAGAGCTTAAAAACCACACAGCAATTAACTTGAACACACGGAGGCATTACGGACTGTCAGTAAGCAATGCTCTCAAACTCTGTATCTCTGCACTTTCCACAGCTGAGAGGATGGTTGATAGATATGTCACTTCAACTTTAAATGTCTAGAGAATGACAACTTCTAGATGACTTTATTGTCAGTGGAAAGAATTCTGTCATATTTTTGGCACTAACCTTAGGATGATCTTGACCACATCCTAGAAAGGCTTTTTTCCTTTGCATGACTACAAAGGGGGGATCTATACGTCTGGTCCACATGTGGATGCCTGTGTTGGGAATGCTTTAAGATAGATTCTACTCTCAGTGTAAAACAATGAGGCATCTCTGTCCTGTATAGCACTGCTGTAAATTACACAATATAGAATAGGATAGGAGTAGGATAGAGTGAAAGTTTTGCTTAGCAACACCTAGAGGAGCACAATTCACATACCACAGCTCTGGTATGCAATGACTGATTATTAAAAAACTACAGCTTGAAAAAATAAACAACTAAAACTTCAGTAAGATTTCTATTTTCACTTACATGCAAAAAAGAGAAACTGATCTACAGAAAACACAGATGCTTAAGTACTTTCAAATGCTGCAGGAAAATATGAAATATTAAATGTTTTACAGCAAAAGCCAATATTCTAAGATAACTCCCTACCATGATCATTAACAACAAAAACCACATAAAGCAACGTTAGACAAACATAAAAATTCTGCTCTGAAAAAAAATCTCTGAGCAGAAAAGAAGAAACATAAAAGCAGGTGAAAGCATTTCTCAAATAGCACTGTATTCCTCTGATTTCTTTCTCCTTTCAAATGTCAACATAGTTAGATCCTTGTTTGTACTTCCCATGTTTTTCAGCAGGATGAGAAGGGTTCAGAAAGGAGATAGAAGTTTACTTAACATAAAAATTCCATTACTAGAAAGCTAGTAATAGAACTATAATGGAGATAAGAATCAAATTTGAACATATCAAGTTTACATTCTCTAAAATAACTTAATTAAAACAAAATCATCTTCTTCAACATCTAAAGATAACATTGATGCAGTACTCCATGTAATAAGACTGCTGCATAATCTTCAGCAGACAATCTTTTACCTAAAACCCCTTCTTATTCATCCTTCTTTATGCACAGAATTTAAGCAGAGCAAAAGCTTTGTAAGGCTGACTTAATAACAAGCAGCAGAGACTGAAAGACCAGGAAGATAGAGCCAAAATATGAGAGACCCCCTCCTCTCCCAAAAGCTTATCAAGCAGCCAGCTGCCCGTAATAAGGGTTGTAGAGAGCAAACAAACTGAAGATCATCTTTATGGACAGCAGCTTTACAACCCCAGCACAAAAGCTTTAGTTTAATGTGTCTTAAATCTGGCTTCCCAATAAATGTGAGAAAAGGTCATTTTTGATTGAAAACAGCATTTCAATAATAAGAATTACCTAATCAACTTGTGAACATGTTCTTCTTTTATTACTAAGATGCAATAACCAAAGGATAATGGAGGAATGGAGGTTTTCATTTAAAAGATTTTTTCTAAGTTGTATTCAAGGAAATTATCCAGCATGGCTTTTCCTGCCTCCTGTTACAGAGAATATGGCAGAACTGACAAGTAGTGAAACCTGAGAAAACATTTTCGTTTTACATATATTTACTATCTACAAGACCTGAAAGTGATTTATTACGTAATGCATCTTACCACTTCTCTTCCCTTTCTCACACATTTATCACCTTTTACCCATAGTTACAATAGCACAGTGCAGTATATAATACAACTATTCACATTCACACAGAAAAGTCTGCAATACATGAAAGGAACAATTAAAAGAGAAAAGCTGCTACACCAAAGCAGCATATTCTTTAGGTTTTGACAGCTGGTTCCAGCAGGTATCACTACCAAGTTTTTCAAGTCACCTGCTCAAGACTGTCTTTTGTAAACCCAGCTCCTTGCTTATGCTTTTTTACACCCCCACAGATTTCATGGCTCCTGGAGACTTCTTAGCAAAAGTCTCTGCCCTACTCAGAAGTGAGGGATCCCAGGCCATACTGGACATTAGCCATCTGGGTCTGACCACACAAACACCTGATATATACTATACTGCTATACTCCAATAACATTGAATTAATACCACAAAGGTATAAAAATAAATGCATCAGTGTAGGAGAGATCTACATATGCAGGTAGTCTTGCAGCCTAAACGATAACTGGAGATCTTCTCACTCTGTACAGGAGCCTGAAAGGAGGTTGTAGCCAGGTGGGGGATCAGTTTCTTTTCCAATTAACAAGCAACAGAACAAGAGGAAAAGGCCTCAAGTTGCGACAGGGGAGGTATAGCTTGGGTATTAGAAAAAACTTACTCACTGAATGGATGCTCAGGCATTTGAACAGGCTCCCCAGGAAAGTGGCTGAGTGCCTATCCATGGAGATATTTAAAAGACCTTTAGATGTGGCACTTAGGGACTTAGATAAGTGGAGAATTTGGCCATGTTAGTTTAATGGTCGGATTTGATGATCTTAAAGGTCATTTCCAACCTAAACAATTCTTTGAATCCTGGTTGGTTTAGAGAGATTGATTAGTTGCCGTTATGATAGATTATACCATTAAAGAAGTATTAGAAGTTATAAAACTAGAAATTTCTCTCATTATTATGTTGTTGTTATGGAACAAATTCAATCTACATTCCACACAGTTATGGTTATACCAAGGGACAGGGAGAGCTCTCTGCACCAAAACTAGGTCCAGGCACACACCACTTACAGGCAGGGAGCCCAAACAATGCAGGCCTAAAGACCACTGCATAATGTACTTCAACAACATTTGCTGAATGTTTCATACACTCTTGTTCACAGACATTTCAAAGTACTTTTTTTAAATTGCATTTTTAATAAAAGTTAGTTTTACAAGCCAAAGGAGGTTGTTCTGTAGACTAAAGCAAACTTCATCTCCCTCTTCCTTCTTTTCCAATTAATATTTTCATGAAGCTTCCTCCATCAGTACTTCCCAGTCTAATAACAGACCAAGGAGGGCAAAACGTTCCCCATGCAAAATTATAAACAAATACTGCAGAGAGAAACATCAGTGGCTGAAGAATTATAGTGTCATAATAGCTAGGGTCAAGTCATACCCAACAAAGGGGAGTGAGATGGCTTTCCTCTGGGCAGAGGACATGGATTGCACAGAAGACATCCCATTAAGACTTTACTATACATTTTGTCAATACTCTTTGCTCATGGGAGTTCTCATGAAGGTCTGTATGGATGACACCATCTCAGAGAAATACAGCTTTAACACACTGAAAGGCACTGAAGAAGAACTGTCAGTACACAGAAGGAAGCCTAAGGTAGTGGCACTTGGCTAACAGGAAGAAGGGCATTTGTTTTTTACACCTGAATTTCAAAAAAGTAAATTTCAGGAAGCTTTGTAAAGGTTAAAGTCACTACTGGATGACTGCCATCATGTAGCAGAGACCAGGCACATAGCTGTGCCTAATTACAGACCAACTTTAATCCACCAGATGATCTGGCTGTGCAGAAGTCTGGCAGGAGCTATCAAGAAACACCACCTTGAGGGGTTCAGTACAGGCAGGCTTCAAAAGCTTTATTTCACTTTTGAAACATTTCCGCAAGGGTACCAGAAGGCAGTTTAAAAATTAGCTCTGTTTTCCAGCCTAATTAAGCTTTTAAAACACTGAATATTGGTGAGTAAATTTAGCATATACCCAGAGCCATGGAGCTACAATATGCTACCTAATGTTCTGAATATAGAGCATTCTGAAAGTGTCTTCTGAATATAACCACTAGTTTTACAGATTACTTTATTATGCAGGTATTTTACACAGTATCTCTCGTCTGTGACAACCAGCAGTAAATGAAGGCAGAGTCAAGAGTTTCTGAACAGAGTGAATTATTTCCTTAACTACCAGTAATCATGGATACTGTATTTCCACAAAAGCAGCATTAGCACTTGATTTATTTCTATCCAAAAGTTAATGCAGTGTTATAGCAAGGAAGCATAAGATACATCCTTTCAAACTTCTCTCCACACTACAACCAGGATGAAGTGAAAACACCACAATTCAGATAATACCAACAGCTGTCTATTTGCTAATTCAGTGTTTTTCAGCCTTTCCTGATTCATAAACACAGAAGAGTTTTCTGTGGAAGACAAGAGCTCTTTAAAAGTTCAATATGTATCTAGCTAGTCATGTATCTATCTATATCTATACCTATCTGTCTATATGATGCATTATGTTCAATTTGACTTTTATATTCCCCAGTACACATATGTGCCTCAGAAGCAGCACAGGACCCCCAGGACACTGTGTATGTGATTGCTTCTGCAAGGCTCAGCCTTTTACTCTTTTTTTTTTTCCCCCTTCCATCGTAAGATTTTATATTTCTTGAAATTCCCAATATTGAATAAGTGTTTCTACAAACAGTAAAATATGCAAACCCTGCTCAAGTTATACAAGATCTCCTTGTTTTAAGATCCATCTCACAACTGCAGTGGTACACTTAGGATGGTTGTATGCATCTAAGTAACGGTTTGAAAATAAGAGAAATGCAAAATACACTTACGTAGCTCAGGAAATGGTCAATATTCTTGATCTTTGTAACATTCTTAGGGAGGATAACTAAGAAATATATGACAACACAGTCTAATATTTTGAAGACGGCTCTTGGGGGTTTTTTTCCCAAGCAAAGTAAAAAGAACAGAATGGTATCTATATTATCCAGTTTTAAGAATTTTTCTGAAGAACCATAAATCATACAAGTCAGCTTAACTTACAAACAATTTCACAGGCTGAACTCACCTATGACATAACTAGCAATTAACCTCTGAGTGGCATCAGTGCAGTGTTTCCCCATCAGTTGTCTTGGTAGCTTCTCCAATCAGGCAAACCAAGCACCTGTTCTGCCCTCAAAAAATTTACGCAGCAAACTGAGATGCATCAAAAGCAGAGAACACACGACAAGCTTTACAATGAAAGACTCTTCAGAGAACGGCAGAGGCAACCTAGCCCTGGAAGGACACCTATCTCAGGTTTTATGGGCTCTGTTGTAGGGAAGGAAACTTGGACTGTCTGCCACTGTCTGAAGCTGTCTCTCAGCAGCCAGGCTACAGCGAGAGAGATCACGCTGAATTCTACTGCTATGGCTGCCTCTGCCCCCCATCCTTTACATGTAATGGTTCATCTTGGCAGAGGATGCTTTTCTGCTACACCCTTCCACTGTCAATTTATCTTGAGACACCCACTTTACTTAACTATTTCTTCTTGATTTTGGTTTTAAGACTTCAGGTACACACTGTTGTAGTGCTTTCTTGGCATGTGTTCTTCAATGCCACAGACACTGGAGCTACTCTTACTGCCAGAGGCAGCCATCACTTCTACCAATTAATTTTTTCAGAAGAAACTCAAAACAGCTGAGTGGACCTGCAGCAGGGTCCAAAGCTTCATACAGAACGCAGGAGCAGGCCCTGCAAGATCAGCACCTCACGGTTTTTTCAGGTGAACTGAGAGGAACAATACTGGTGGCATCAGCTAGTTTGAAATCCAGGCTCAGCTTCAGGCAGGCACTGGGGCTGTGGATGCTGGAGGGACAGAGCGTGCTCCTGTGATTGCTACCAGCAGTGCTGCTGGAGCTGCTCAGGGCGCTGACCTCTCATGTTGAGGAAGGCAGCAGCCAAATAAAGCCTGCCTGCAGGGTTTTGCCTCAGCAACATATCACAGCTACTGACAGCTAAGCTGTTGCTGACATCTTCCTCACTCAGCTGCACTTTTCTTACTTCTCCTTTATGAAAGCTGGTTTTTTGTTTTTCTCTAATGCTGAATATTTTAGCTCGGCTGCTTAAATAAACTTTCATCACATGGATGCAAAGAGGGAAAACTGAACAAAACTTAAAAGAAACATAAGATTTTGCCAGTAGCTTTGATGTTCTCTAGCTTTTTATTTATAGACTACAGATTAACTTCCTTTTGTTAACATCTATTGTTGTTGTATAATGGGCGCAGCTTTGATAAGTGAATTGAAAGGGTTTGCTGCAGTTCCTTCTAAGTGCCCTGTCTTGTTAAAAAGTAGGTTCTGTAAAAATGTGTTTCTGACTGAAAAATGGAATAAGAAAATTTAATCTGATTTTGGATGATTGTGAAGTAAAGCAATTCCTTTGAAGTCGTGAAATGCGATTTCTTTACTCACATGTAACCCATAAAATTCAGCCTCAACCTAACTCACATTATGTGCATTGGACAAACACAATCAGGAAGTCTACTCTTCAACTATTTATCCTTTTTGCTATAACTACATTGTTTTGCTGAGACCTTACAGGCTCCTTTTCTTCTACCTCTTGCATCTCTACAGTCAGCACCTTTTTATAATACATAGAGATGTTTTGCTTCTGAGGGGGATGTCAGATCCTTTATTAAATATGTTTGAAATTTTCTACAGATGTCTAAAATCATCCCAGAAGCAGCAGATTTTCCAAGAATTCCTAGGATCCCTACAAAGAGTTACTAGTGAAATCTATTATGAGTGAAGCTAGGTATGTGCACTCTAGCAATAGTGGCGTTTGGGTCGCTACTACTATTTCCTTTCTTATTTCCATTCAGACACCCCCTATTGTTGTCACACTCGTTGCTGTCCTCAGTGGCACTGTTCCTAATGCCAGTTCTTCAGGCAGAGGAGGTTTTCAGTTCAGTACTTTCACAAACTGACAGAGAACCTGAAACTCAAGGGACAAAGGTCTAAAACAGCACAAGTGCTAAGGCACCTAACACGCAGTTTAAGTGGAAAATAGTGCCCTGGACCCAGACAGGATGTTTCACAAGCTTCCAGGTGTCCCCACAAGCCATATCCATACCAATAAATTAACCAGGTATAACCTCAAGGTCTGCTGGTAGGTATACAGAAGTTATCTCCAGCAAAACGTCAGAAAGCAGCCATAGATAAAACACCCTTTTCAGTCTGTATGGTGTCAAACTGCCCTTTCCCATCACGTAGTCTACAAATGACTTATCTTTTCCATTACTTTCCCTTTCGATCACTCATTTTCTGGTCTCCCACAGCTGCATTCAGCACAATGGTGCAGCTCCTTTTACAGAACCCAGATGTCCTCTTGAAAGGTAGCAATGTGCATTTGAGTCTTCTCAAGCCATAGAGGAAACTAAAGGCAGACTTGAGAGCACTGGATGAGTGCTCCAGCTGCGAGGCTACATGTAAAGGTCAGCAACTTGACTGCAAAGAAAAAAATTAGTTATTTGTCCATACTCAAAAGGACCATTTTCAGGGATTAATTCCAGGCTTGTGGTTATCAATTTCCATCTTTTAGAGCTCACAATTCAAGTGTTCAGTGTGGTATCTAACTCATAGGAAAAATACCGTCCTTCATGGCATAAATTGGTAAATATTCTTACCAAAAGGGTTTTTTATCCTCAGCTATATATGATCATATGACTATAATCCTTTGGTATTTGCTCTTCCCACTAGCTGTAGGTGCAATAGCAGCATGATTCACCAATTCATCATCTGAAGACACCACTTAATGACATATACTGATCCTCAGGTTACTACAAAATCCAGCTTATTTTGCTTGGGTTTGGCTGTTTTTTTAAAGTAATATCTCCTTCCAGTCTAATAAATTATTTTAATTAATTGATTTCATCTGCGATGTGATTTCAGAATAGAAAAACCTCTCACTTTTTTTTTTTTACTTGTCTGTATGCTCTTTAAACTATTCAGGGCTCCTTTCTCAGCCACCTCTTCCATCTAATGGACCAGATACGCAAAAGGCACATTCCTTTTACTCTAATGTAAAACCACGACATTTCCTGTATTTAATGATTTCCAGCTCAGTTTTGCAAAAATAATATTTGGGCAATTGGACATGCTAGTTAGCTGCCATTCCTCTCCTCTTTCAGCTTCTTCCTGCTCTTTTCTGCAAGCTCCCTTCTCATCTCAGCTTTTTAACCCCAAGGACTTGAACTCTATTTTTAGCCTTTGTATGAATTTCCAATCTAATGCATTTAAAGAACCTATCAGAGATGTCTAAAACCTTGGAAGCAATTAATTAAGTCCTGCTATTTCCAGACTACACCAAAACAATTTGTCACTGCATGTAAAATGGTATAATCTAGTAGTATAAATGTTTTCAGGCCAAGTCTTGCTATGAATTATTTAGTCCATCTCTCCTAATTAAAGACCTATTGGAGGATTAATGTCTCATAACCTGGCAAACTACTTTACTAAGTAACAAATTATCCATATAATGACCTCAAACTAAATTTATGTAACCTGAGCAGTAATTTTCGTAAGTATACAAAATCCACTGAAATAGAGAAATCTGCATTCAAAAAAGGAATCTGTACCAAATGTAGATCTATACTAAAAAAAACAATTCACTGAACATCTGGGTATTTTCAGCACTTACATCAATATACCTTTATAAGGACTGCTTCTGTAAACACAGCAAGATAACATAGTTATGCTGTGGAACGAAAACACAGATTTTTCATTTTCCTCATGCAAATACGACTTACTTTCCTCTGTAATGCATGCAATACATACATTTCCTGGTGTTAAAATTTTTATTATAAGCCCGTAGAATATGCTATGCACCTGAAATTGGTTGTGAAAAGAAAACAATGTAAATGGTTGAAAAAATGTAGGGAAAGATGAAATAGGTCAATATAGAAATATAGGTCGATGTGAAAAGATGAAATATTGTCCAATACAGAGCAACTGACTATATTGATATTAGGAAGAAAGTAGGACGTAATACTATGCTTCCACAAACAAAATGTTTAGAATCGTTATTGTTTAGTTGTTAAAAAATTGATAGAACTAAATATTAACAGTAAAAAAAAAAAAAAAATAGGGTATAGCAAAAATCAACAGAGACGCTTTGTAAGCTTCCCCCGACTCCCAGGGCCCTGGCTGGCTGTGTTTCCAGGACCTGAGGGCCAGCTCTGATCCAACCCAACTGTCTTGCTGTGCCTTTGGCTTTTGAAAAATGACTAAGCTAGGAAAAAGAGCTGTCTGAAAAAGCAGAAAGATAAGAAAATAAAAATCACAAATGGGTACAGTTACTGAGCTGGGGCTTGTTATTAGTGCAAGAATTCAAGAGGGAAAGAAAAGTAAGCTAACTTTCAAGAGGGAAAGTTGCACCAACACAGCGAGGTATATAAAATCCTAAAGGGAAAAGCCACGGATGCTAGTGAAGTGAGCTGGGAATCATCAGGTCACAGATCTGAGCTGGCAGTGACAGCAGCGATGGCAGAGCTGGTGGCAGACGGCCGCTCAGCAGCGCAGCGGAGCCGGAGCCGGGGGCCGCAGGGGCTGACCCTTCCCACCGGGCCCATGCTGGCCGGAGGTGCCCTGTGCTCAGCCTCACAGCTAATGCTGATGCCTACGGACTGCTGCTCAGCCTAAGAGCTCATTAAATCCTGCCTAGCTTCTGTGTGATACCTAGAAAATAATTGCGTTATACTCCTTGTAATATATACATGGATCTTGTATCCAACATCTTTTTATACCAGCTAGTGACAACTGAACGAACCCATCCAAACTGGCAAAAATGCCTGCTGCTTTAATATTTCTTCTGCTGAATACATGACCTATTTCTGTTAAGCACAGCAGATCAGGCTATGACTGGACAACTTCTGAGTCCCAGATTTTCAGACCTTATTTCTGCTTTCTTTATGTCCTGCTTTTACCAGGCCACAGTTTTAGTAAAATGAAAACCAGGTATCAACTCTTCTTATCCCCCTTTAATATCTGCAGAAGAAATTGCAATCAACGTACATATTCCAGTCTGATTGGAGACAAAAAAAGTGCTTAGAGGACATAAAGAATTTATTAGGTCTCTCTGTCTTTGAACCTGTAAACTCTACTGTAATACACATATTATCAAAGACAAAGCTGAGCAAAAACATCTGCACTCATATACACCAAATGCCCTCAAGAAAGATGAAAAATAGCCAGTCAGACCATCTTACTTGGCTTGTAAATAGAAAGGGAGTAATGAATTTGGATTTGCCTTCTGTAGTCTTGGGGAGAATGCCTGAAGGAACATGTTTTACTGAAGAACCCAGTCCATCACATACATGATTTTAATACTCATCCAAATACAACAGTAAAACAGAAAAAAAATTCAAACCCAACAAACAGTCCCCCCTGACCAAGGCTTTAACAAGCCTCTGAAATACCTTACAAAACTGCTTCTTAGGAAGGAAAAAGCCCTTCAAGGTAATAGAAAAGAAGCCTCTGAAAATCATGTAATAGTTAAAAGCCTAAATGTTAGCAAACCTAACCGAATGGGCTTGAGGGTCCATTGTACTCTAGGAATATAGTATGGCATAAATTCCAGTACATAATAAAGGATTTTTAAAATTCCAGTACAAAAAATGGAAGAAGTGAAAAAGAAAACACCGGTACCATACTCTAGATATACAACAAAATATAAAGGGCTATTAAAACTACTTGAAAAGTCTATTTTTGGAAGTCAGAATAACCAAAATGCAAAATACGCTACAGTTTCTTTTTGAGTAAATGCTCAATAAAATGTAGAGAATAACATAGAAAATGTAGTGCCTTCAAATCAATTATACCTGTCTTTGTATTATTCATTCCCTATTCAGGAATGTTCTATAAAAATATTCCTCCATCTTCAGGATTCAGGAAGCATCACCTTCACTATAGATCTGTGTTCTGTGTGAAATACGTATGTGCACAAGCCCCTCTGCAGAGAGGAAGGGGAAAAATAACCCAAACAGTTTTGCAGGGTTTATTTTCCTCAGTGTCCAGGTCTTCACATATCTCCTGTGCAGCTTGTCCTCTACACCAAGTAGTTGTTACAAGACCCAGTTGTTGGCTTGCATTAAACCCAGTTATGGTACACCCGCTCTATCTATAATGCTTCTGCTCTCTCTCAATAATCCCCACTACCAAGTCCAGCCTGGCACATGGCACAGCACCTTCCTAGACAGAAATTTAGGGAGGTTAGCGAATAGTGCAAATGAGGACTGTAAAATTCATTTTGATGATCTTCTGTATGATTTTAACTGTTTCCAGAAGAAGCATGTTGAGTTGTGCAACTAGTTACCTTTAATATAGAGATTGTATTTGTAATTTGTCCATGGTGTGCTTTGGATATACTTTTGAAGGTTTGATCCTACAGTTCTGAAGAGCACAACTTCTTGAAAACAGCAGGGGAAAAATGTGACAAGACGAACTTTTGTGTTTTCTACTGGGAGCTGCAAGGTCAATGCTGATTTAATTGAGATGTGGGGAGCAGAGCTGTACCCAGAGGTATAAAAGAGAAAGATGCTACAAGATTTCTTCTCGTGAAAATTTCAATTCAATCAATATGAAAGCTACACATTCGGATCAAAAATGGCAGGGAATCCTCAAGGACTCTTACAAAGAGTTCACATAATCTTTAAATAGCCTTTGAAAGCCTGAAAGAGGTCATTTTGTGGCTTTGAAAACGTTGAAATATCTGAAAATAATCAATGTTGCTGGGATCTTCACTTTAAAATTAATGCCAGGCAGTGACATTTCTTACTATTTTGAGTTTTTCCATGCTAATTTTTTCTTTACCAATAACGTTCATCCTAGGAATGCAAAGAATTCTCTAACTCCTGATGAGGGTACTTGAGGAAGTACAAGCCAAAGGTGGAGGGTAAGCCTAGGACAAGTTAATATATTACCATGATGAGGACTTGGTCCTAGAAAACCGTTTAAGCTCCTAGTATGTTTCTCTGTATCTGTGTATCTGTCCCATTTTTGTTCTGTAATAAGTATTTTGAAGAAAGTCCTGACTGATTTTTGTTCTTCAAAGGCTAAATTAAAAAACAAAGGGAAAAAAAAAAACCACACACACACAAAAAAAACCCCACACCAAAACAAACAAACAAACAAACAAAACCACATGCAAACATTACTTAGGTACCCTATTAGAGTTGCTGAATTGAAATATTTCCAACTGTAGCATCATCTCAGTTGGATCTTCATTTTAAAATGAACTTAAACTAGCACTGTATCTGTTTCCATCTAAATCCCATTTTAGACCAAGTTATACAGATATGAATCAAAACAAGTCTTGTCTTAGTAAGTGAGTTGGTCTCAATATTGGAATATTTAAATTTGACTTGCAGTTTTTTGAATCAGCTAAGAGCAAGTGAAAATATATACACAGTGTATGTAATATTTTATTATCTTTTTATTAAATACTCTGTATATATATTTACATTTAGAGTTTAAAGTCTCCTTTATTACATTTTTAATAAGAAAAAGTCAAGAAAACAACTAGAAATAAAAGGAACGGTGTTTTAAATTATCTGGTAATCTCTTTGAAGAGATATGTGCTCAAAATCTATGACTCAAAACCCAAACCATTTAAAATTAAGTAACTGTCAAGGGGCATGTGCAATAAAATGAACAATAAAAAAAATCTGATTCTAAGTTTATTTATGCAATTTTCTTCCCTTGTGTGGAATAAATGGATATGCAATTTGCTTTGGCTTTGTGTTTAGATTTAATCTACATCTGAAAAAAAGGTTGTTCAATGGATTTCTGGGATAACTAGAAAATCAGATCAAATTAAATCACTCATTGTCCTTATCAGATTTATCTACTCCTTATACATTACATATACACACACAGACAGAGTCATATATATACCCTCCAAGTCCTCATTCACTTTGCTTTCTTCCCTCACAATAATACTGTCATCTCTAGGTCCCACAAATTGAAGTTATTGCATCTTCCCTACTGGACTGCAATATGAAATATGCAGAATATCATATCCAGAAATATGAAAAAGCTGGATCACCACTGGCCAGGCCACCATTACCAGTTCCAAAGTTTATTTATTCATTTTTTGGAGGAATGCATTTTGCCAGAAAAACCATCTCTTAAGAGGCAAATAACTTGTACAGCACAGTGGTATTTCCAAATACTGCATGTGTTTGAGTTTGCATTCAAAATGCAGAGAAATACTGGAGCTCCACTGTTTGGCACTAGTGTCACCAATTACCACTTTTTTAAACCATAGCATTTACTACCTGGAAAACTGCATATACACATAGCTGAGTCAAAATAATACCAGGGGAGAACAGAACAGGAGATACACAGAAAAACTGTGAAGGTGTTATTTTAAAAATGAAATATTTGTGACTTCCTATTCTGCCAGTCCCTAACATTTCTGAATCCTGTTGATTCATAGGTGACTACTAGGTCTGAAATTTGCATGGTAGGCTTCAATCTGAGGGTATACACAGCACCAAAACTTACGAAACTGAACGAATAAAGCAGATACTGTCATAGGCCACAGACCTAGTGTGCTTAATTAAATAAAAAAGAAGAAAACATCCAAATAACCCAGCGACTTAAACTTTGGTCAAGGTTTAAGAGTCACTGAGCATTAGTGATCAAAACTACAAAAGTACTATTGAGAGATAGTAGGACAAGATGGATAAACAATGTAAGTGGTGTGAGATTTTAATTTGACTGCTTGCTTGAATGAAATCATTAACATTTCGTAACTGTGACAGGAGACATAAAAACTCAAGACTTTACTATGAGAGAAAATACAGCTACAGCCTGAAATGCCAGCTGAAAGGGGAAAAAGCACCTTTGCTTGTAATGACATGAAAACTAATTCCCCAAAAGTATCACCAGATTTAAGACATGACTAGCAGTAAGTGACCTACCTTGTATTTTAACTATCGACTGAACCTTTTCACAGGCCCAGAGGCTAAAAGTGAACTTTCACGCGACCACAACCAAGTGCATCTCACACAGTTCTTAAAAAGCAGAGATATTAAAAGCAATAACCACAGTTAAAACCACCACAGAAAGTCTCACCTTCTGTAACAAAAAAACCCCAACAAAACACAACCAAAGGGAAAAAAAAAAACAAACCAAAAACAAACAACAAAACCCAAAGAAACTCAACCCTCCAAGCCAAACCAAACCAAAGAACCGTGTCTGCACTGTAATCTTTACATGAAAGTAATTTTTGCTATCAGTCACTTCCAGCCTTTTCCATCCTTTCTTCTGTATTTATCAGTTTAGTAATTTGAAAGGTTTATGAATCAAGTCAATGTGGTCAGTCAATTCTCAGTCTTAAAGAGGCTGAGACCAGCAACAGTCATTTGAAGAAATGGCAGCTGTTCTACAGAAGGAATAGAAATAACTGAGGTTTAGAAAACTTAATCTCTTCTCTTTACTTCTCTGTAGGCATGAAGTCACATGCAGTTTCTCAGACAGAAAACCAGACCACTTGAATCAATTTGGTGTCTCAACTTCTCATTTTGGGGAATATTCGCTTTCACATTAGTGTGGGAAAACGGGGTAGTGGGATTAATAAGCAGGGAATAGTGAGGCAGACAGTCCTTCTAAAGACTTCAACCAGCAAGCATGAAATCCTATATATAATTTCAACTGCCATATAAAGAGTAAAGTATTTCCTGTCCACTACAGAACTGGTTAAGATTTAAACTTTTGTAACTGAAATCCAGTGAAGGAGCTGAAACAGCTCCAGATCTTAGACGTTTGATGCTGGATAAGATGAAAAGCGAAAGTTTAGAGGAATATTCTCCTTCCCAGTAACATAATTTCAAATTTCTTAAATTAGACAAAGACGCCCAGGCCCCCCCTTCATGTTTCATTGCCTTGGGTGGCTCTGCCAGCCAACACTTCCTCCTTTGCTCTCAGAATTGTCCCCATCCATGTTAGTGGTGCAGGGGGAAGAAAGGCAAATTCCTACAATCATTCAAGTAAGCCTTCTGGCCCAGTCCTGTACCAGAATAACTCTAGAATAAACTAAAGCACAGAAGAATTGAGACTTGGTGATTGGTGCTGTCTCCTCTCAAACATCCATCCTTTTTGTGCCCAAGTTCTCTCTGCTAAATGAAGTGGAGAAATGGCCCTTCCTGACGGGTCACATATCTTCTCAGTGTGCAAAGATTCAAGACTTTCTGTTTGCATTTAATAGTATGTGAAATTACACAAGAGCTATAGTAGGAGAACATTAAACACTGAGAAAAATTGGAAGTGAAACACGCAGAATAGAGGGAGCAGGTCATTGTCTTGATCCGTAATCTCTAACTGAACCTTACTACTACCCCTAAAAATAATGTTAAGTCATGTAGAGTATTATAGAAATGTCAGCTAATAAAAAATAAAATCCCTTTAAGAATTTAAATGGCAAGAGCCTTGAGCAGTTGATGATAGGTTTCTCCCAGAGAAACAACTCATGTAGACAGAGGAGTCAGGATTACTGGAGCTAGCTGTCATGCAGCTCTGTGAACTTTCTACATTTCTGTTAGCTGAGGGTATTGGCCCGTGCTGACCTTCTGTACTCTGCTTGAGGCAATCACATCAAACTCCCTTTCTGATGAGCCAATGTGAATGGCACTCTGCTAATGACTCTTCCTGCCACATTTCAAGATTCATGGCAGTTACATCCAAAGGAATTATGGACTCCCTATCTTTTGCCTTCAATTAATGAAATCCTTTCAGTTCAAAGACCCTCAACTTGAATGCTAATTCAAAGGATATCAAAGTAATTGATAGTCTGCATGAATAAATCTATGTGCTTTAAAATGCTTAGCCTTCAAAAAACCCATCAATTTATAATCACGCTGCCTTAAAATGGTGAAATCAGAAATCAGAAGAAATTCCTGTACATTACACATACAGTTGGTTAACCCATATTAGGAAAAGGAGTTAACTTCCTTACCAACTAATTTCACAGAGTAAATTCAAACAGCAAGTAACTACATCCCACTTCTATAGGTGAGCTCTTACTTGACCTTTGCCTGGAAAATTTCTGCACAATGACAGTTTCATAGCTTGCATTTCCAGTGTTACTCCTGATTAAAAAAATCCAAACTAATTAGCATGTAACAACCAACATTAACAACATATGCTGGGACTGTAATGAAGTCCTAATTTGTAAAATGTTCTCAAGGATGCTATATTATTGATTAAAAATTAACATTTTCTCTTGCTCTAGAGCAATTAGTGAAAATGTAAGATAATGAATATTTATAAAGCTAAGGTAAAAACTGGATCATACCCTAAGACACCATTTTTTGTGCTTAATAGCAGCTAGCAAACTGCTGGCAAGCAAATCTTATGTATTAGGTTTTCAAGGCAGAAGTTTGTTCATGGCAGTCAGCTTTACAGCTAGAGCTGAGAATGCAAGAAAAGGGTAATTTCCCTCACAAAAGCCAAAAATCAGCAGCAATAGCACCAAACAAAGCACAAGAAGTCAAGTCAAGCAAACTTCTTATCCATATTCCCAAGTGCTTCTCAAGAGGTCAAACTGTCAAGTTAGCTAACACCTTTGATGAATTCAACAGCAATGCCAGTTACAGCTTTGCAGTTCCACTTCAGAACAATAGTACGTGCATGCTGCATTGCACCCACTTGCTGGGACCCCCCTGGTGGAGTGCAAGGCCACAGCCAGACATCTTTATGTCACTGACGAAGGTAAGATTTGGCTCATTCACTCTCAGGAACAACAACTTACTTTTATGAGCTAGCACTCGGCACTCATCAAACAATTATACTTATTAGCACTTTTTCTTAATATCAACTTCTTAATCATTCCTTAGCCTAGTATGACCAGTCAACAAAATCTTCCTATTTTGTATTTTCTGGCTTTGGTTCTCTTACCCCAGATTTCACAAGCACAAAGAACTCTTCTATATTTACTAAAGAGATTGCCCCTGGACTTGCCGTATGAAGGTGATAAAACAAAGGTGACAAACCTTGAAGGTAGAGATGTATTTCAGATATATTCAACTCTCAGAAATTAATTACACTGGAAGGAACACTTCAAAGTAGTTGCTAATGCTAACTTCTGGAAATTGCAACAGAAAAAAATACAACCAGCTGTCACTGGAGCTTTTCCTCAAGCTCAAGAAAAGCATTATTGTTGTGTAGCCCATGGTCTTCAGAAACACAGGTTTATGAGACTGTCACCAGGCAGGGAAGGATCTGCCTGTAAAGGATGCCATATCCTGTCAAAATATAAACATATCCCTAGCAACCCCCCCTGTCTCCAGCCTGAGTGGAAACCTTGGTATACAGGCAGACAGGTGAGTATGAAATTTCCTGCTTACTTCTTTTCTTGGACCAGATGGGAATTAAAACTCTTCTTGAGAGCTGCCATCTCAATCTTTCCATTAGGTAACTGGGACTTTATGTGTCATGCTGAGAGCTCAAGGTATTAAGTTCTTAATCAAAAAAGATACTTTTCTCTTTGAAAAAGAGTCTTACATAATAGCCACGGCAGCAGAAGCTGCCGATCTCAGCTGTAGCTGCAATACACATCTAGCTGCAGCCCTCACAGAAATGCTTCTGGACATTGAGGGAAAGGCTATTAAAAGCTGTGTCTGTCACAAAGGGAAGCATTGTAGAAAGAGGGCTGTTTTTCCACAGCTTGAACCTTTCTGGAGCTATTAAAGGTGTTTTGGTTTGGGGGGTTGTTGTTGTGCTGGGGGTTTTTTTGGTAGTTTTGTTGGGATTTTTTCCTGTAATGTATAGGTTATATCTATAAAAAACAGAATTGAAAGGAATCTTAAAATTAGGCTGCAGTGTTATCTCTCCTACTTATTTGCTAGCACCATAGAGACATACCTCTGCTTCTCTCAGGTGAAGACACAGTTTGTGGTAATTAAATATTGACTTCTTTTTCTGACAAAAAGGAAAGATTCAGTGCTTTTAAAAGGCAACTCAAAAAACTACCTTTTGTCAGCACTTCTTTTTTCAGTTAACTTTCTGAAGTATTAATAATGTAAGTTAATATGAATGTTTTTAATTCAGTCCTCAACAGCAGAAGGGCTGACTATAGCATTACCAATAAGAAATTAAATGCTGAATGACAGGAGCTCACTACATCCATATGCATTTCCTTCTCTTGTTAACTTCAGTAGATGTGACCTATCAAAGGCTATTGCTTCATATTTCATTAACTCAGAGAAATGGGGGAAACACATAAGGGACAAGCATTTCTAACCAGAGCATTTCTACTATAAAAATGTTTTCTACATCTTTGGTAACTTTTGCAGTAAAAGACCTTTCTTACACTTACACTTAGTTTCCAATGTGCAGACTACACTGCTAATTTGAACAATAAATCTTAAAGCATCAAAATTTTTTGTCAATATTAAATAATGCTATAGAGTTTAACAACTTCCATTAAGCATTTTAAGCTCTAGTGTTTTGTAGCACTGAGAGCACTAACATACGGCCTTTGCCATTGTGCCTAATCAGAGGCCATGTTCTTAGTGTTCTTTTCAGTTTAAAAATATGAGGTTTTATAGTTTTTGTTCCTTTAAAATCTTGGTGATTTTATCAGAAAAAAATAAGGAGCCAGGAAAGAAGGGTGTCTCACAAACAAAAGAACACATTTAAGCAACAGGTGAACGCTCAAATAATCAAGTGGTTCAAGAGATGAATCACCGCTGTGATAATTAACATGATTACAACCAAGTCAGGTATAAAGCTGTGGCCACCCTGTACATATTCTAAGATGGACCAAACTGAAAGGTAATTGTACCAACTACTGTTCTTCAATGCTGCTCCTCAATTACAGGAGACACAGCCACAGTTTCTCTGAGTTTGTTTTTAAAAGGAGCTGAGTATACATAGAAGCTACTAAAAATCCATGATGCCAGTCCTGTGAATTTTGATGAAATTTGCAACACCTTACACCTTGAAAAAGCATAATGTAGTGGGCCTCCTGTTTTTAGAAGTGTTCTTTACAGAGACAGAGCCATAATAAACTGGTCTATTTGCAGGCCTCTTTTTTTTCACAGTTATGAACTACTAACCTAGAGAAACTCAGTACTGCCTTCCAATTTCCATAAGCTATAATTTACTGTGTAACAAGTTTCCCAGCAATACAACTCAGACTGCTGCTTCTTAGCTTATCTGTGCAAGTTTTCAGGAGAGCTGACTTGTTATCTTTCAACTGTATATTCTACATCAGCATTGCCCAGGCTGACTCAGCCCATGGGTTTTGCTGTCTGACTCTGACTGGAATTACTATATTCTTTACTAATTCATGCCAAGAAAACTTCTGAATTAATTACTCTCAGGGCAGTGTCAAAGGTGCCATATAATATAAACACTTGTTTAGAGTTATCACTATTATACTTAATTTATTGAGATAAATAAGGAATCCCTTGGCACAACTAGTATTTTACACTATAGAGAGAAGGCTATTTTGGCAACAGTCAGCATTATGGGTTCAGAAGTAATTACTGACATAAATCAATAGAAGCTGGAAATATTGATTATACATTCACTGTTAATTCTGTGGCACCATATCTCTAGGATATGACCATCACATCTTTCACTTCAGTCTTTAAAGAAAGCCTAGAAATAAATGCAGAATTTCAGGCTCTGGCAAAGATTAAATTATCAGTTAAGGACTCATAAGAGAAAATCTTTGTATGTCACTGCATCATCAGACTTTGAATGTTCCATGGGGTAATTTTTTACCTCCTTCTCCATTAGTGTAAGATGCTAATATGGATTAAAAGGAACTTTCCAACAAAATGTGGGAAATACGATAACTGTCATAGAGTTTCCTAGTTGCATTTTTCCCAGTTCTGGTGAATGAAAGTTAAATGTCATCTCCACATTTTAATGTGTTCTACTTCAGTGGAACTGGGCAGGAGGAATATGTTCCAAGATTAGCATTTTATATTGCTTTATGAGAGGAGAGGTTTTCAGCCTCAGTTCCTAGCACTGGGCAGTATATTTTAAGAAAGGTTAAGTGGGGTTAAATGGGAAAAAGGACTTAATTTTAAGGGATAAGAGTACAATAGTTAATTATAATGTTTTAGGGGTTTTTTTTTTGGTGAGTCGGGATAGGTGCACATATGTTTATGTCAAAGAAGATTTTGCCAGATGAAAAACTAAACTGGACAGACAATAATATAAGGAACCAGAGAGACACACAAACATTAGGGAAGAACAAAAGACATCAAAGCTGACTGGTCATATTGGCATAAGAAAAACTGAGTATATAAATAAATTTAATTTGAAAACTGACATGAAATTACTAGTCTGCATAAGCAAGGGAGGCAACCATTCTAATTAGTTTTCAAATGGAACTTGATGAATTTATTACCAATAATCCATCAGGCTGTAGCTGTAATCACTGGAAACTGAAACCAGTTCTTCTCTGCTAAAGCACATCCCCTGAGCTTGCTCTCCCCAAGCACACTGGTCTCCTGGAGCTTCACGCTGAAAATACTTACTTACATTTTTTCTCTAGAAGAGTTACCAAGCTTCTTTTTCTAATGTGACTTCTCCTGTTTTAATTAATTTCTTAAACCTTCCTAAGAGACACCAGTTGTGTTGTTTGCACTGCACTGTTCCAGCCTCTGCCCTAGGTCAGGCACACGTATTTCTGCAGAACAGCCCCCCGTACCTTCTCAGAGAAGCATTTCTTAGGAAGGTTGCAGCAGGACCACATCAACAGGACGTAATTTTGGTAAGATCTAATAGGAAGTTGAATTGCTGATAACTGAAATTTTACTATTGTAGATGCTTTGCTTCATAGGCCCAGAGTCAGGGGCTTTCCAGAGCCACTTCTTGCTTTAAGAGACCCTAATGCAGCCCTATGCTGGGGCATTTTCTTAGTAGAACATATTTATTTACAAAAAGTTATTTACAAACTGCCCCCTCCTCAAGCACAGAGGTCTTCTGTTTAGGATTTGTGTAAATGTGCTGGTACAGGAATACCCCATTGTGCTCCTCTCTGATTTTCACCAGGCTATTAAACAGTGTTCACCCCACAAAGAGAGAAGTCACTCCCTTCATCAGTAAAAAAAAGCTATGATGATCACAGCCATGGTAAGATGCTGAACAGTACAAGTCACTTCCCAGTCATGAAAGTCACTCAGATCTGTGTAGCACAACAAAAATTAAACAACCTATTTAAACTGAAAATGGGACCTTACAACGTTTGTCTGAATCTGAATCATGAATATGTCATGTAATGCATACAGACTGCCACGCCTTGGTTGAAAACAGATTTTCAGGCTGCCTATTATATTAATTTTACCAGATTTATTTTGTTCATTTTGAAGATCTGGATATTCATCTCTGCCCCAAAGTGCATCTCTTCTTTGGCTCTATTGTAGCTGCATTAAAAGTAACAAAATTAATCTGCAGATTATCTCTTTTTGATTCTATTGATTCTTTCTTATATCTGGGAAAAACATGTTGCATAATGTTTTATGCCTGCAGTTTGAAACAATGACTTTAAATACCTTTTTGTTTGTGCATTACAATAAATTAAATTTTAAGAATAGACCAAGACCAACTGATGCAATCCAGTTATTTTTATAATGCACGTAAATCAAGTTCATTCCAGCTGGCAGCCTGATCTGCTGTCTCTCCCTTGTATCACAGATTTGCTCTACCTCACACTGAATATGGCAGGCCATCCTTCTTAACTAGGGAAGTAGATGGCATCTGTACTGTGTAGAATTTACCTCTGGCCAAGTACCATTACACCTGCTTTTGGCAGTGTCATCAACTACAGTGACAGTGAAGTTTGTCCTGAAAGGGATCACAGCAACCCCGCAAGCCCAGCTGGTTCTAGCTGCTTTCTTTCCAAAGCAACTAGACCTGGATGGAACTTGAGACATGCATTGTTCTGTACACATGCACCAAGCCTCCTAACTCCAGCTTTCCTGTTGGCTGCTGAACAGAATTAACCAGAAAAGCAGTCAGGTAGCTATTTATAACAGGTTACTGTACGAGGCAGCCTGCTACACATGCCAAATATATGAACAGGCTTTTGTGGCCTGTCAGGTAGTATCTTTTAAATGCTGCACAGTGCTTCAGACACAGTCTTTGCAACTATTTTTTACCAAAGCTGACGCAATCCTCTAAATCCAGGTGAAAGATGCCCCATGTCCACACACGCTCATATTTTACTTCATGACAGAACCCCTGCAAAAGAGGCAGCATCTGCATAATCAGCAGCTGTTCCCAAAGTCCCATGTTCTTTGCTCTTGCAACAGATGAGACTGCTAATGACAGGGAGATGGAACCATACCGAGGAATCCCTCCTCCCAAAATACTAATTTTAAACAGGCACCTTTGAAACTTTTCAGATGAAAAGGCACAACACAGAAGTTACTTTGCAATTCTTACTTTGCAGTTAAAATTAGGTATTCCTACATACAGCCTAAGAGAACTTTCTTTTTCCTTTTTTTGCTAAAATATGTCATTTATTTGGTATTTATACTGCATTATTAAATTCTAGTTGGCCTTTAAATTACACCTTTGGAGAAAGTAAAAATATCAATATGGGCTGTTAAAAAAATAAAAGCAAATACTTTTTTTTCTTTTTCCTTACAATTTTGGGTGTAAAATAAGAATGTCTTTCAAACTGTTAGTTATAAAGTGCCTACTCAACCACAGGAGTTTTATGATTGGTTCCACAAAATCTCTTCTACTTTCACACTACTGCTCATTTCTGAATTGCTCCAACATAAAATGGTTTCAGAGAAAGAATTGGTTTCTAGGCAGCAGATTCAATCCAGCTCCAGAATGTTTTGAATTCTTGCGATCATAAATACAGTGGATGCTGGGAACTGAAAAATCGTTGACACACTATTTGTCTCCGAGATGCACTGCGAACTGACTCAGCTGCTGCAGCCACAAAACAATAAAGCATTCTGATGTAACCTACCCTGCTTTCAGAATCATGTTTCATTACCTCCCTCCAAAAAATCTCACCTAAATATAAGATGTTTGTGGATTTTCTTCCTTCTTGACAAGGCAGAAACATCTTTTTCTCACTAGTCCCAATCTCACTTCATTTTATCTGGAACAAAACCCAGAGATTTTGCTTTAATGAGGAAATCTAGCCTAATTCCTATTTAGACATTGTGCATGGACTTATCCATCAGTCTCGATGGATGAAACAAGTACTGACACTAATAACTTGGCTTCCAGTTTCCAGATGTGGCTGAATGGAAGTAGAATAAATGCAGCTGAACTCTCCTATGGAGTGTGAGCTTTATCTTGTTCTCATCCCCTGAAAGTATTGTACAGTGCTTCTGACAGAAAGATTCTCAATACGCTACGCTGATGTTATTTAACATCTGGTGCCCGTTTCTAGAGAACTTGACATTGCAGGGGCTTCTTGAAAGAAGCAAAGATGCTGCTCTGACATACAAGGTAACGCCTTCTAAAACATTATCTAAAAATCCAGCCTAGAAAGCTTCAGGTCAGTTCTTATGCACTTTGCATAATGGCTAACTGCTATATTAATAAATTATGAAGAGGTGGAATGTTGAGTTCCCACCTCCTGTACCTCAGTCCTACCATTAACAGTTATTTATTTATTTATTTATTTTAACACTGGCAATATGAAATCTACCTACTTCCAACTTCCCATTGTATCATATATACAATATAATATGCACATTATATGTGCAATATTGCATCCTATGTAGAGTTGCATATATCCTAGAAATACTGGTCAATCCCTATCCTTGGTTGTATTCCATATATCATGCCTACTATTACAGCCTTACAAGGCTCAAATGCTGCTTATAACAGTAATTGCTATTTTTTTTTTTTTTTGGTTAAAGACCAACCACTGTCAAAGTCTAACTGCTTTTCTAAACCATCTAAGTGAGACCTTATTAAACAAGGAACATAAATTTCGGGAAAAAAATTGCCTTTGATTATAAAAACATGGGCATTAGACTATCTCATTTAGCAGAATTTGGACATTATCTGCCTCTCTCTGCAAATTACATTTGATCTTCGCCAAAAAGCAGAAGTACACAGTTTAATATGGTAACACAGGACCTGTTATGAGGTAAAACAGTCCAAAAAAAAATCATAACCAGGTCATAAGTGTTAAAATGCAAAAGGAAGGAAATGCCTGTTATTCATCTTGCAGGCAGTATTCAGACATTCATGAAATTGAAAGTTAATGTACCAGGGACTTTCATTATCTGACCCATTCTATACTATCCATTAGAATCCCATAGTACTGGAGACAGAGGACCAATATGTCACTAATACAAGACGGAAAAGGTCACAAAAACTAAGCATCAATAAGACATTACTTCTCTATTAAATTCCACAACACTCAGCAGAAAACACATTTGCTGAAACCAGAACGTTTTATTATGTAATGTAGCTAAACTGAGAAAAATATATGTTTACCAAGGCAAGGGCATAATGATTAGTTGTCGAGTGAAAATAATGACTTTTTCCCCTCCATTTCCTCATTAAAGAAATTTTGTTTGTTTAAAGGAAAAGAAAGGTATTGCATGGGGTGTTTTTTTTGCTTTTTAAGGCTATTTCTTGCAACAGAAACATATTGTTCCTTTGGCTATAGCAAAGGTTTCCTTTCACACCACTGAAAATACAGTATTTGTTAGTATGTAGTAAAGTCAAAACAAATTTGCTTTCCATTTCCTCTAGTGGGATATTCAATTTATTTAGAATAGCTGTCAGTAAAAACAATATCACTACTACTGCAACATCATTTTCCTGTAGAAAGACGATGTACTGATTCCCTTGAGCTTTCTCCATCCCATTTCTCCCCTAACATTGTTGCCCAAGCCACTCCATATACATTGCTCTTACTACACAGCTGAGAAAAATGCACAGCAGAAACTGTGATGTGCAAATAAATTACTTTGAAGCAACTTATGAAAAGACTCTTTAACTTTACCATTTGCCATTACAGAAAATATGTGAGCATTCACGATATTTATTTTAAGTGCTGGAACTAATTTTTTCATGAGGCAAAGTTTGCTGTCAATGATCTTGGGACTCACTCAGATGAAAACCTCATTCCTCATGCTCCTCTAGCCAGTAATGGGTAAAGAGGACTTGTCACAGTAGACTCATCCATGTAAATGAAAAGCAGGACAGGTGATTATATGCTGGTGGATGTTGGACCAGAGGATTTCATTTATCACTCTGTGGCTTGTGGGGAATGCCACAGGAAAAATGCTTACAGCTGTCCAAGTTCTACCTTGATATTGCTTCAGTAGTTCACTGTATTTTCAGTATCACCAATACTGAAATCATCAATAAACATCTGGAGACCAGGATAAAACTTTTAACTATTTAAATGTAAACAAGCACACGCAGCTCTTTCAGCAAAACAGCATTTTAAAATTATTTGAAATGGTATAGAAGCAACCTGTAGACTGGATAGAGTATACTAAAGGTGCTTGTAAAGAAGAGACAAAAATGAAAGTATGATGAAATTAAGGAGCTCATAGGAAGGAAATTTTCATTTGGGATTCCCAGCAGTAGACTGGACAAAATGACAAAACATACTACAGCACATGGTGCTGCAAAGAGCAACTCTGAAGTGGCTGGAATAGAGACATAACAGATCACTACCATCTCCCTGCCTGTCCCTGCTACCCTTTCCAGTCAGGACGGTTTGAATTTCAAGTTAACCATGCAAACCATAGAGTGACTGAAGAAAAGCCTGACATAATTTCAAGTCAGCTGGAGCCCTGGGATACAACTGTCTCTCTCTTCCTTTCCAGCATCTGTAAAGACACCAAGTATTCAGTCTTTAACTGAAGATCTGCAGTTTTAAAATTTTTTTTTTCTTTTTAATCAGAAGAATTACTGGGAAAAGATAATTGCAGCTAAAGAAATTCAAAACTGCAGAATGACAAAAACTAAACAAAATGGCCGGAAGACAAACTGTTGCCTTGCCTTCAACTCAGCAACTCTTGGTATCATGGTTTGAACTCCTTGCCATCGTATCAGAGGGAAAGCCCCTCTTCTTTTCATCAGCTCTGGGACTGGGCTTCCCAGTGCCCATCAGCTTCCACTTTTACCCACTCACGCTGGCTGAGGCACTGCAGAAAGCACCTGCTGGCTGACCAGCTTTACCCTTCAATGAAAGCTTGGTTGCTCTTGGGAAAGAGAAACCTTCTCCAGTATCCTCTCCAGAAGGCTAAACTGAAGGAATGGTGACCAGGTCTAAAGGACATCCATCATTCTTCTCTCCCGTCTTTCCTTAATGATTTAAGATTTAATATTTAACCAGTAAGTATGAAGACACATCTAAAAACTTCTGCTTATCAAACACCATGTCCAATTACAATATTTATCATAAGGCACATGAAAAGCATCTGCATCTACTTAAAATTAATCCCACTGTTTAAGGTGGAGTCACAAGGGAACATTTTAGGCATTTTTTACTCCTGCTGTGGTAAACACTTTGCAGTGGACTGTGACACAATTTTTATTTAGAAAGTTGTCTTTTTAACGGTGCAGAATCAATAGTAATGCAGACAAGGTTAGCAGTTACTGGCTAACCTCTGTCCAAGACAGCAGGCCCCCGAGGCGCATGGAATTTATGCAGAATCAAAGTTAATAGTGTTGAAAAAAAAAAAAAAAAAACCAAAAACCTGAATCCTTGCTACTTGATGCTGCCTCCTAGCCAGTGTGCTCACTCTGTTTTGAGGTAACAAAGACAACCCAACAGTCCTTCCCCATCCTAATCTCCTGATGCTTTTTGTTTTTTTTTTTTGGAAGCATAGTATTATGTAACTGAAGGCCAAAATCACAGAAAGAAACAAGGATGGGATTTTGTTCAAATTACCTTGTAAAAGACTAAAGCCAAGAAAGATTTACTTTTGCTTTTTTTTACAGTATTGAAATTTGTTGACTTTAAATATCTGGATAAAATGGTAGTTGCCTCTCTGTGCTTACTGACTTTTAATAAGGGCTAGATTGAATGGGAGCATTAGATGGCATGACAGCTCCTCCTAAAAGAACCAGTCTGAAGTCTTCAACTCTCCTTTGAAATAACGTGTTTTTCACAAGACATCTTCTGCCTACAGGTGTGCCAATCTGAAGTGACCCCAACACATACAGACAGAAGACACTGAACTGAAATTTGAAGATTTTAGGTTTGGCAATATGATTCCGTATAATGTAGTCAGCCTGCGCTCCAGATAAACTTAGAAAATCAAGAGAATGTTTCCAAGCACTGCAATTCTAAAAGAATTACTTCTAATTTAGTAGACTACAGTGTACCCACACCATATGTCTTTACATAAAGAGATCAGTGTCATGGCACCAACATGAAATCTATATTTTCCAAAAGAAAATGACAGCTAACATAACCTAGCCAGCCAAATTTCAATAATAGAGCAGGCCATATTGTTGTTTTACTGGGAAAAAAATACATGACAAGTAAAGCTTTGGTTTAGACTTAATGAGACTGTACAAAAATAACTAACCATCACCAAAAAAACAAAAAAACCAAAACCCAAAACCCCTCTAACAGTAACAAGTCACTACACAACATGCAAAATCCAGCACTATACAATACTTCAGCTTGAACAGGCTATGAAACACATTCAATAAAGTTTCTCAAGATACCTATTTCCTTATTTGACATGCTTCCATGTATTACTGTCACCATTTAATACTATTTACTTTAATTAGATCCTACTGCCAAAATTCATTAGAGAAGAATCTGGTACAATGAAGAATAATATATTCTGTTCAATCATATGTTTTTAAATTATTCTGCTCCTGTAGAGCAAAAATGGTATTTCCTACCTTGGCTTTTAGTTACGAGACTGCAAAAACAGTCACAACAATTCTTTCAAAATCTTGTGTCAGTCATAACTGAGTTCACAGGATGCACTGCTAGAGCTTCATGTAACAGAGCTGCACAGGACTCCCACACCATGACTGAGTGCTGTATTACTGGAGTCCACACACCTTATTGCAAGAGACACTGTAATTGTTGGCCAGGAGGGGTGACAGACACCCCCCAGCCAGAGCCTGCCCCAGGTAACAGTGCAAGAAATATGGAAAGCTCCAAATTTTGAGCTGTGCTTAATTACCTGGCTTTAGGTCCTGGAAGGAGAAGGGTGGAATTAAGTCTCAGCCTAGTGGCTGGATAATTTGCCCCGGAAGTTAAGAGGGCTGGATTTAATTCTCTCTCCATCCTGAGTGATTTCAAGGTAATTGCATTAACAGCAGGTTTAGGGACTATTTTCTACCTAGCTTGTCAAAGAGACTACCACTCTCTACCACAAGAGTACTGGAAGTCTTATTATTAGGTTTGCCAAGCTACTAGGTATATATGAGTATATCCATATTCATCCCAACTAGCAATTAATTGTTGAAGACACACACACACATCATCACTCCCTTATTTTACATAAATGAGAACTAGAAATGAAAAGCAGGATAGTTACCATAAAGTGTATTGATAGAAAAATCTTCCATCAAATTATAGTGTAACTCTAATCAATGAATGCATTAAAATATTTATTACAACATATTTTCATAAATTACTATTATGAAACGGAAATACTTAAGAAGTATTTATCAAGAAAAATTCTCATTCTCCCATGTCAGTCTATCTGAAATCCCACTTTTTATTTTATTCTTTCTTGTTTAGATATAAAAGAATGCATATCCTCCTCTTAATGAATATCATCTTCAGGTAAGTATTATATAATTCCTGTCCTTTTTTGGGAGGAAGAAACGAAGAGACAAATTCTCAGTCCTGCAGGAAATCTAACCCATTTTCAAGCTGATGGGAATTCTTAGAGTTCACTGAAGGATACAAAATCAAACATAAAGGAAACTTCTACTTTAATTTTGGAGCAAATACTGATTCCACAAGAAAAGGTTCATTATTGAATTGTTACTTAGGTTACCATGGCTCTCAGTGATATCCAAGGTGATACTGTTTGAACTTTCTCACCAAAATTCCACAGGGATTAAATGCAAATATTACAGAAATTTTCAAGGAAGTTAGAGGAGACAGTGAGCAAAGACAGGAAACTCATTTTCTGCTTTAAATCGGATCCTTTCTTCAAATTAGATCCTGCAGGAAAGGTTAAGATCCCTAGTGGAGGGGGCAGCCCAGAGCACTTGTGGTACCCTCTCTACATCCTCCCATTTCCTTAGGCACAGGATTGCCTCCCTTTGCCAATTCCCCACCCATGACAGGACAAAAATGACAGCTCTCGTCTGGTGCTTCAACGTATAAGGAAACCTGTGCTGGCCAAGGGAAAAAAAGGACAGGAATTTGGCTTATCACCAGGCCCTCTCTCCCTCCATTTCTGTAAAACTTCTCAGCTCATAGGGCACAGATGGAGATGTGAAAACTCCATGGAGAATTCCCTGCATGCCAAATTGCAGATTTGATATCACCTCCTTATTTAACTTTACCATTGTCTTCTAACACCACAAAAAAATCACTAAACAAAATACAAAAATATCTTTTTCCTGAAAGTCATGAAAAAAAAGCAAAAAAAGCCTTGCTATCCTTTCACATGATCTGTCTTCCATCAGTGAGCTGCACTCCAAGAGCAACGAACGTGGGTAGGAAGACAGAATCAATATAAAAAAAAAGAAAAACCAAACCAAAAAACCTCAAACCAGCAATACAGATGCTGCTAGAGATAGAAATTAAAGGAAGAGAAGAAAGAAGTGAGGTGGCAGTTATATTCTCACAGCCTACAAGATGAGAACAAGGTTTATACTAACCTTTCTGCCTCACCCTTCTTCCTGGGCACAGAAATGCAGTATTAAACAGTTTCTGAACTGCTGAGAAGAGGGGGCAGCAGGCTTAAGTAAAGAGAAATAAATGGTGCCCTGAAGGCCTGCTATGTATCCAGGGTGCAGTTTCGTGTAACAGCAGAGAAGACCTGAGGAAGGTGAGTGGAGGCCAGCATTAATTAATTTGATTTGGCCAAGATACTAGAATTAAGTGACTTCATTTGGCTGGGCACAATTCAATTACTACAGGGTTCAACTGATTATTTTGAAGACAGAAATTATTTATTTCAGAGAAGTAAAGATACACGGATGGAAATTAACCAAAGAGGAGAGGGGACAGGTAGCATCACGGAACATTTCTCATCCCCTTTCACATAAACTGGCTTAATGCTTTAACTTTTGGGTTCTGGTAGATTTTCCCCTAGGAAGGATCCTTAGCAAATAGCAGCTGTAAATATTTGGCTTGCTTAAACTCTTGGCAAAACACATTTCTAAGAAATCCAGCTAAGTAAACAAACGTTCCAATTTGGAGTCAGTCTGAAACTGAGCACCAAATGGTACAATACAGATCAAATTGTGCGCAGTGACCTAACTTATGTGTGGCAATGAATGCATGTTAAAAAGCATCTGAATAATTTAAGATCCCTTTCTGAGTCCCTACTGAAAATATGGCTTCCTATTTTATTGAATTGCTAATTATTCCAAGTAGAAGATTTAATGCCAGATAAAGTCATGTGTGCATGAATTTTTCACATCTAAAGCTTTTAATTGTGTGACGCCTATATTACAAAGCAGAATAAAGTAATGCTGTCTGAATTAAATACTCCAGATGCCAATAGGTTGGATGGAAATAATTTCCTCTTCCCTCTTTTTGCTTCTACATGACAAAGATAAAAATTAGCATTAATCATACACTGGCAAACAACTCAGCATTTTTTGTTTGAGCAAACTCATCTCAAGTGGATGTAAATCCAAGTGCACCAGGAGCGAGTAAGACTCTGCAGTGTTCTGGGCAAGAGAGCACAAGGGCTGCTGGCACCCTCCTCTGTCATGGCAGAATGTTTAAGGTGGCAGGCATTTAAGGTATTAATTCTATAGGCTGTGACTCAGTTTGTTTCTCACTTTCAGAATTTGCATTTTATCCAACTTCCATGTGAGAACAGCTGCTCCTTACCCAAGAAGACTTTAGGGAAGAAGCTTCCACAGTGCTCACTTCAGACAGAGTTTTCAGTTTAGGGTTAATGCCAGAAGAAAAGCTAACATTGGTTCTAAATATACCTTCTCTCACCTTAAACTTGAAGAGTCTGATCCTTACATTCCTGAAAACCAATTCATTTCACCCAAACAAATCAATCTCTATTTGCAGTCTGAGCTAATTTGTCAGAAATGCATCCACAAAATGCTTTTATTTGTCCTAATTCTGTTAGCTCACCTCATTTTCTCTTCTCCACCTTCCCCTGGCCAAGGAAGAAGATCTAATTACGACCCCTGTTAAAGTAGCACGGTGTTGGCTGAAACCTTCGTTTGTACCCTTGCCAGCAGAGAATGATGGACATTAATAATAACCCAGACTGTAGCCGCTCCCAATAGTTAAAGCCGAGCAACGGCTGATGCAAAGCCAGGACCAGCCTTTTAAAACAGGCAGTGAAACAAAATGGGCCCACGTACCTGGCAGCAATAAGAATCCCTTCACTGATGGATAGGAATAAATATAAAGGCTGATAGCACAGTAATAAAACAATGATGATAACCCAAAATTATTTATTACAAGGCAAGAATGCTGCTGCTTGCTCAGGCTCTGCTGTAAATGGAAGCTGACATCAATGGATGACTCTCAGCGAGAAAACATGGACCATTTTAATTTGGGAAGCGTCATCTCATTTTTTAAGGTGAAAGCCATTATCAGAGGTGACAATGATCTATAGTGAATGAAAAGAAACAATAAACCCCCATACTTAACCCCTCAGTCTTGTGCATTTACTACAGATAGCAACTTCCTTACAAACACCAAAACATCCTAGGAAGTTGAAAAACATCAATGACATCTTCTCGGCAATCAAAAGTCTTATTGGGTTTATTAAAGAACTAGAAATGACACTGATACAGTATGTACTTTGAAGATAATACAATCGGCCCATATTATTCAGAGTGACTACCACCGAAAAACAGGACACTCCACTGGAAAAAAAATGAAAGAGCACAGAATAGAAACATGGAATGAAGTAAAATTCTGATGAATTGTATTCAGTAACTCCTAGAGAGTCTAGTCAGCAAGGGAAACATTTCTTCTCACTGCTTCCTGCCTTAACATAGCTAAACCTATATTGACATATTTAAGAGAGATAATGTGCAAGAGAAGCCTTACGGCACATCCCGTGTAAATTCTATGGCCTCCAGTAAAATGTTACCATAGAAACACCTTTGCCACAAGGAAGGTGCACTTTTGTAAAGGGCCTGGGGGTAAACTTTCAGATTCCCATGGCAACTGTTGTGTGTAAAGGCTAAAGTACCAGGTGTCAGTGTCTTTTGGAGCAGCATGCCAGAGAAAGAAGGAAAAAACCATACCCAGTATTTTCTTCACTGGAACTGGTAGTCATAGATGGTAATCATTCAAGGTAATCATTTACCTGAAGGTGGAATAGCTACAAGGGAGTATGTTGAGTTAAAAACTGTGTGTGAGTGGGGTAATGAAGCTATGAAAAAATAAAGGAGAAAAGTAGCATTAATTAAAATGGCAGTGGATAATCTGATACATTCTCAGTCAGTAACACCTATTGCAGCTTTATGTTTTTCAAAGTTAAGAGAGGGACTCAAAATTCCCAGATATGCTTAATACAAAGCATTTATTATCTTTAATAAAAATTTTACACCACATAAGTCTAGGTCTTCCTACAGGACTCATTTCATTCTCCTTTGATTTCTTCCTTCCGTTGACTATATATCTGGAATATTTTTTAAAATTATTTAACAAATTGTTCTAGATATTCTCCTGTTCGAAAGCATACAGAACAAGGAAGGGGGTATTTCCTTCACTAATGTGCTCCATGATCCTTTATAATAGGTCAAACTGTGTATCTTGGAGTAAAAAATAGAAACGAGGGAAAAGGATGGACTTTTTTGGTTGGTTTGGTGGGGGTTTTTTTTGTTTCTTTTTTTGTTTCTTCTCTTTTTAATATCTTTAAATACGATTGACTACTCTAGTATTGTATGTTTAAATGTTTTGACTGTGCTTTAAAAGGGAATGAAATTCTTATATATCACCTCAGTAGAATAGTAAGACTCATGTAAGTGCCTGCTTTTTTTTCTGAAAGCGGAGGTAGAAAGAGCATTTTGCCTATTTTAAACAGCTCAAATCAGGTAGGCATCCAGAACTCAATGACAGTCCCAGCAGCAGATAACTTTGGGAAGATAGTGAATGCTGGAGGCAAGAAAGAACTAGTGGAGAAGTCTGGGAGAGCAGAGACAGGAAGCCACAGACTGTGAGGATGGAATAATGCCATTTATTGAGTAACTCGTATTTTTCTTCTTCTTTTCCCTTTAAGTGCTGAGTGCAAAAATGCACTGAAAATAGAGAAGCCAAGCAGCAAATCAATGGCATTGAAACGTTCTTTGCCCAGGAAGTGGCCCTGGTGAGCAGGGGTACCTTTCATGAAGCATTACATGCACTCAGAAATGTTTTAGGTATACAGACTGAAAGTAGGGGACCGTGGTTAGCAGTACCTACTAGCCACAATTTTTCTCTTTAGTGGTAACTGTTGCATTAATTTGGTTGTGTCAACCAAAGTTGCAGCCAACTAGTCCAGTTGAGAAAATCGTAGAACAAACACAGGTAGATTTTTTTTTTTTTTAAATTCCAACCAAACTTAGAGGATGCGGAATACTGCTTTTGACCTGAGAGCCAGAGTATGCAAAGGAAAAATGCACACATAAGGATTCCAGATGCATAAGCTGTCAATACACACCAACTCTATGGGCCCACTGTAATTGCTAATAGGAAATGCTGGAAAAGAAATTTGGTTTTAAAATACGTCTCCCATCTGTAAAATTAACAAGGGTTCAGGGAATAATGAGAGTCAAATTATTAAATACAGTATTTTCCTGCTGTAAGTCTCAGTATTTTTTCTTGCAGACTTAGAATTTTTAAGAATTTGGGAAAATGAAACATGCTGGGAAAAGAATGTTTCTTCCACTGAAGCCCAAAAACTTCAGAAAGGTAGGATATGGGTATATTTAACAGTACAGGAACACAAAGGTATACCTCAGCTGAGTTTGGACATTTTGTCCTTTCTGAAGCACAATAAGGGTCAGTAAAAAAATGTGTACATTTTCTAATGCTGACTGAGAAATGTAATAATGCTTGTTGTCTCTAAGGTAAATCTCTCAGTTTCTTGTCCTGAAACCTAAGGTACGAATATCTAGGAGAGTGATAGAAAAGTGCTTGTGGATACTGAATTGGTATCTATTAAAACTCTGATAGTAACCTTTCTGAGAACTGTCTAGGGACTCTTATTCTCATGAATCCTACTGGATCTAGTAAAGCCACTAACCTTTTTTGTTCAGATGGAGGCACTTGTAGTAATTAGATGCTTGTTTTCTGAGGTCTTTGAAATGGTCTTTAATGAGAACTTAGAAAATAATCAGCATTATATCTGGTAACTGTCAAAGTAATTAGAGTTCCTTGAGAGCAAATACTTGGAAATTCTCAGAAAAAGAACAGTGGGAATTTTTTCTTTATCTGAAGTAAAACTAGGAATATTCATTTTAGAATATCCAAACCTGGGCTGAGAATTAAAAATTATGAAAAATTTGGAAGGTGTCTTCAGCTGAAAGGTTCTGTCACTGTACACAGATGTTACCATTATCAACATGCTTATGCATTTTCTGTCATAATCCAAACACACGTTGCAGCTAGGGAAAAAAACCCAAATGGACAGAAAGGTATTGCCTTGAATCAGCCTGTACTATGGCAAAATTCAGCTCAGAGAAACTAACACAGAAAGGCAAGCTTCCTTTTAGGATGATATCATGAAACTCCAGGATATAAATATTGTTTTTTCCAAACTGAGGAGACTCAGATTCTCTGAAGAAAAGGGAAGCTGGGAAGAGGCAATACCTTACAAACTCTCCTTCTGTTACAAAGAAACTTAAACACAATACTCAACTGGCTGACACCTGTTTGTTCTTAACAAACATAATTTCCTTGATAACTTGCAATCTCAGTCCTTATTTACAGTGATTTCAATATAATTTTTATCCTTCTTCAAGACACACACGTTCATGGCATTTCAGAAGGAACTCCATCAACATTTTAAATAGTTGATACTACTCAGTGCAAGGACTAGAAATACCTTATCATGTGTCTTTTGCTATTGCGTGTTTTGCACAGCAAAATCTCATCAGTATTTCATAAACATCCTATGAATGCTTAATGCACTTAAGTCTATTTTATTCTAAATGATGAGAGCTCAGAATATAGCAGAAATTATTATTTGCTTCTGATACACGGCTTTGTCTCTTGTACTATTAAAATCCATCTCTTTTTATTCATTTCAGCTCTTCATATTACCCAGTTCATCCTACTTGTTATTCAGCTCCTCCTCTGCATCGCGATTGACCCCATCTCTGTTATATCAGCAAATTTCATTCGTGAGTCAAGGTCATTAAGGAGAATATTAAATAAGATTGTTCACTTGATGAACTCCTCTAATATCCTTTTTCCCTGAAATACTTCCACTTTCAAGACAACTCATCATTCTGGGAAGATAAGGAGGGTACATGCAATAGACAATGGGTCAGGAATGAACTCGGTTGCTTGAAGCCTCTTCCTGGAACAGCAATAAACTGAAACCTGTTACTATTATCAAGGACACTACATACTAATGTTACTGTGGAACTGGTGGTACCTGACCTGGGTCTCATTCTCTAGTCCCACACGTGGCCTGGCCCTTTGCTAAGCCACTACATTTTGTTCTGCCACACCCATCCCAAGCTGGGCCCAGCCTGAGAACTGTACTGGAAGCATGGCTCGTGCACCCCAGCAAAAGGGACTTGTACCAGCAAAATGCCAGGTGTGGGGTCAGGGACTGCTGGATAGACCTGGAGAGAAGCTGGGGGGTCACTGATGAGAGAGAGAACACTCACAAGCTGCAGGAAAAGAGCTGGTAACAGAACACAAAAATCTCCCAGAGGAGTGTCCTCGTGTCCACAGTGAAACCAAGACCGTCTAGAAAACAACAGTGTTAGTGAGGAAAGAAAGACCCCCAGACTCTTTAAAACGTAACCTAAATATTTTCAGAGCACCACTGAATTTGCAGTATCATGATTCTTAGTTTTTAGTACAAATATTATGGAATGTTCAGATAATATAATGCATGCGAGTACAATAAAATTCTGCAATTCTTAAAGCTTTAATGAAGTGGTTTTATAGCTGTGCAAGAAAATATTGACCTCTTGTCCTTTGGTGCTGAAGGTCCACAACTATTTAGCCAGTCCATAATGGGGCAAGAAATTAGACACACTCAGCAACATTGCTTAGATAAAAGCCATTGCTAGGCCTAGTAAGATTGCAGGTCTTATCTGGCACAAATAAAGAGAAACTGGGAAGAAAGAAAGAAACTATAAAAAAAGCTTAATTGTACTTCTTCAAACATATTGCAGCCACTTTCATGCCTGTTGGCCCATGCAGATTGGCAGTAGAGTAAAAGCAGGTGTGGAGAGGAGAGGTCCCCAGGCAGAAGGAGGCCAAGCAGCAGCTGTGCAGGCTCACAGAGTGTGCTCGAGCTTTCTGGTCTGTAGTCGAACCGTGGTGTAGAAAATGAAGGAGGGAGAAGAGGCTAAAGCGAAGGTAAAATGGGGAACTGAAACAGACTGATAGCATCTGAATGACCTTGATTCAAGCACACTGCCTCATGATATTTGCAACTACAAACTGACTTTTGAAGCATATTGGTCCTATTTTATAAGGGTTTATTGTCAAAAATTGTGGTTTGGTTGCACATAGGCTTACAAGTGTTCACATACAAATTTGATAGAGTCAAGCAAATTCTTGCATTTCTGTTGCTTCTCTGCTGTGGTATAGAAGCCCTGAGCTGGCTTAGAGTGGCTGTTCAGATACATCCCAAACACAGCCAGGCTGGCACCTTACATATAGAAAACTGACTTACAGAACAGCCTGATGGTAAGCTTTTCCTCTGACTCAGTTTTTTGGTCAATCTGAGGAATTTACAATTTTGAGTTAGAGTTAAGCTTCAAGAATTGTTATAAATTGAGTTTTAAAAGCCCTTACAAGCACCTCTAAGAAAGATAGCCATAAAATCCAGTTAAACACAATTTAATTTATTTGAACTTAGAGCCTAACAGTATAATGGAAAAAGAACTGTGCAGTCAACAGCCAAATGATTCAAGAATTAATCTGGGATTTTAACAGAACCTAGAAGAATTAGCAAGCCTCTGAAAATCCCTTTCTTAGAAAAACAGGTAAGACCTAGGGCTTTAAAGGAAAGTCAGTTATCAATCAGTTTCCAAGAGCAGATGTTGCATGCAAAGACAAGATACCAGAATTCATGGTCAGGATTTTGACTAGGTAAAATCTCTTTCATTAGCTATTTTCCTCGGATATTAATCAATGTGAGAAAGCAGCAACTAAAGTCTAGAAGTTAAACAAGTGTGATCCAGAAGAAGTTTCTAATGACAGCATCAAGCACTGTATCAGCATAGATAGGGTGCTTGATTATAAAATCCTCATGCAAATTAAGGACACACTAGTTAAGGATTGTATCAAAGGCCTGCAAGAAGAGGTTAGAAAGATATGCAACATTTCTCAGTAATTTAATTTTAAAAACACCACACTTCCATACTGATGCCTCTTTCTTTGGCCCATCTGGATTACATGACAGTGCTATGAAATAGACGCAACTTGAAAAAAAAAATTATTTGCTTCATTTCCAACACAGTCTTGCACAAGTTTCTTGGAACACTGAAGCTGAAAAATCTTGTGTGTATAAAAAAGAACAACCGTCACCCACAAAAAAGCCAAAATATCTATTTCACAGGAAGGGGGAGGTATTAGGTGCTTTTTAGTAAAGGATATGGATTATTGACTGTTTTAAAGGAAGTCACATCAATTTAAAAACCAGCACACAGTTGCAGGAACCCTTTTCACTTGCCTCACCCAGCAGTAAGCAAAATCAGAACAGGGAAATCATGTTTGAATCCCATAAAACAGAGGCAGAGAAAGAAAGGTTGGAAACTGCCTCCCTAATCAGCTTCTAAGAGAGGGAAACTAAAATGTTCTGCTATAAAAATAATTTATCAGTTCTGCAACATAGCATTCAAGACATAATATTCTCTCTGTGCACAATTCTTACTTAAGTTCTTCCTGCAACTGAATTAAGCATGATTTTATTAATTAACATTTAAATTTCATATATAAGACCTTTTTTTAGAGCAAACTATTTGTCCACAGTAGGCACAATTCTTCAGGTTTTAAAAATTTTCTTTTTCATATCTGCTGTTTTTACCATCTTCGTAAGTGAAGTAACAAGTGCATGATTGACCTCTTTATGAGAAAAATCTAATGTGTAAATTAGTAAGACATCCTAAGGTTCAGTAACTAAAAGTGACATGAAATTCCCTTTTGCTTTTTAAGCTAATTATCTAATTGATGCATTTGCTTCATTAAGCTTTAGGTTTTATTTCTTTTTTCAAGTAGTAAAATGCTAGCTGACATGCATTTTAAAGAGGTATCACTTTCAATGGATTAAGACAAATTTTAAAGTAGTGTTTCTTAGAAACTTTCAGCAAATAAGGTTTCCATCATGATTTAATACAATGGCATACTGAACATTTTAAAGGTTGCACAAATAGTATTCAGAAGAGCACAAGCTGCATCATCCACATTGAGTATCTTGACACTAGTTGTGCACAATAGAAGTTCTTTTCCTGTTGCAAGATGTATGGACTTTTAAAGTGCAGTTTTACAGAACTGAGAAATCAGGCAATTCAACCTGATATACTCACACACAAAAATTGCTATGCAGGTTTTCACAAAGGAGAAAAATTAGTACCCAGTAAGTATCATTATTAAAGTCAGTAGAAGAAACTGAACCATGTGTGAAAGGCCTATTCTCCAACAGGAATTAATGTTAATCATATCAGGATATGATGCACATTTCAACAGAATAAGGGTTACTTACTTATTTGAGCTGTCAGAGGGGATGTTATTGCTTTTTCGCAATACCAGTCTTTTTGTTTAAATTTATTAATAATAGTATTAAATGCAATCATTAAATATAATTAAATTACATAGTAGCAACACAGGGATTATTGAATCTGCTAGCTGAAAAATTGACTTAAATTTAGCAAAGAACAAAGCAGCAATACTGTTTTACATAAATTTGGAGAGGTATGTTGTCTGTTCTACATGTAACTCATTATCCACTCTGCCTGTATCCCTAAAGAAGACTATGGCTACTTTTCGTTGAAGTTTCTGTTTCAGAAGCAATTAGAACACTGAATAGATTGTAAAATATCTTAGATTTGTGGAGACAAAAAAGCTTGTATGTAATTAATGGAATTTTCAGTCACCCTTGAGTAACTGCTAGTACAGCTTATCTGTATCTAGACAGCTTCCAGCTACCACTGCCTTTTCCAGTTTCCAGAGCCAGTAACATAATCACACAGGATGGAACCAGGTGTCACACCTATATTAATGTAGCTGGAGAGGGAGCAGAAGTGTTAAAAGAAGTCAGAATGCAAAGGAATACTATTTTGGAAATGTGACAAAGAGAAAGTCTGTCTGTTTGAAAGCTGCATTGACTGTTGAGCAAAATCTACAAGCAAGTGGACAGAAACCTGTTTTAAATCGGACTCTTGCCTAAGATTCTTTTTTAATCTACGTGCATTTAATCTTCTACAATCTGAAGTATTAGGGTGAAAGGCAAAGCCATTACATTGCTGTTCAGATCAGAGCCCGTTCAGGAAGGTGAGTGTTCAATCCACAACAACCTTCTAGCAGCAACATGGAAAGACCCATTGCCTGGTTAGAAATCTATGTCCAGCCTTCTTCAAGGGATCTGTCTCACTAGTAGAAATCAGATTTCCATTATGAAGTGTTCTTACACTGTGTGGTGGTTTGATCCTGGCTGGGTGCCAGGTTCTCAACTTTATTCCTGATTGTCTGCCTCCTCCTCCACAGCAATGTAGGGAGATGGGGTACGGGGGTGTGCTGGTTTTGGCTAGGATAGAGTTAATTTCCTTCACAGTGGCTAGCATAGAACTTTGTTCTGGATTTGTGGAGAACACAGTGTTGATAACACAGAGATACTTTGTTATTGCTGAGCAGGGTTTGCACAGAGGTTTCTTTTCTTTCTTTTTGTACTGCTACGCTGGCAAGGAGACTGAGGGTTACAATCAGTTCACCACGTATTATTAATGCTGCTGCTTTCTCCTCAGAAAGAGGACCCCTTCCTCTGCTACAGTGTGGGGTCCCTCCCACAGGAGATAGTCCTGCACAGACTCCTCCAGTGTGGGTCCTTCCCAGAGGCTGCAGTTCTTCACAAACAAAAGAGGTCAACCATGTACTTGGTACTTCATTTATTTAAGGTGAATAAATAAATAAATAAATAAAACTGGATTTCCTTCTATGCTTTGTGGCTGTTATAACAGGTTCCAGGATAAACAGATGCCCTTCTGAACAGAAATTAGTCTGTGAGACCCCAGAGATAAACCTTTAGATAAGCTATATCAGCATCTATTTTTCACATGGTTTTGGCTTTCCTAAATTAGATGGATTTGATGAAGTCTCTATATCCCTGCTCAGTCATCTACCCCTGTTTCCATCTCTTGACTGCCACCTTCTTTTATTACATGTGGCTTCTGTCACTACTTCCTTGTTCATCCACACAGGTTTCTTTCTAACATTGCCTCACTTCCTGCATGTGAGACTAGACCATTACCAAGCTTGAAAGCTGAGATTCTGGAAAATCAACCAGCTCTCCTGGACCCATCTTCTCTCCAGGGCCATATTCTTGTGTTATTCCAAGAAGAGCCATCAAACAGCCTGTTCTCTTTAACAGTGTTGTGATCCTGCTTTTTGCCTTGCTAAAGCCTTGCAAGATCCTGAACTTCTCTATTTCATGATCACTCCAGAAAAGGCTGCCCACCCTGGGCTTCAAATTCCCAAGCAATTCTTCCTTGTTTGTAAGTACGTGGTTCTGCAGAGTGGTTTTTTTTTGTTGGCTAATTGATCACTTTTGTCATAAGTGAACCCTTTTTTCCCTGCAATTCACTTTTTTCCTCTGTGATGTTGTCTCTGCTCAGGAAAGCTTGAGTGGCAAAACCAGCAGAATCATAAAGAATGAGAGCCAAAGGACAAGGGGAATTATAAAGCAACAGTCAGTGGTATGGTTTCCTATTTGAGCATTGATGCAGCACTTAAAAAACCAGGATACATTAAAATGCAGTCAGGTATTTTCTTACACAAATTCATCTCCAGCTGCTCAGCAGGCTTAAAATGAATTTTCTAGCATCTCCGGTGGCAGATACTCTGGTATGCCTAAATTCAGAAATAGTGCAATGGGTGATCCAATGGTCTGCTTATTCTGGTAATTTAATATGACACTGTGTGATGTAGGTGTCTCTCTCATTGTTCCATGTGACAGCAGCATCCTTTCTTTGCCCTACGTTAGGAAGTTGGCTGTGAAACTCACTGGCACTCAGTCAAATTCTGCAGTGGACCAGACAGCAAAATATAGTTCAGAACTCAGTAAGGTTTGCGGTGTGCAGGTTTACAGAGTGACACCTGCCACAGTGTCACTGTGCTCAGCAAGCCACCTACAGCAGCCCACTCAGACTGCCACTGCATTCCTCATTCTGCTTCTGCCCTTACAATACCTTCACTCGTAGTCCAAATTATGCAATGCAATAAAACATCTTGAAAGTGGGAAACAAACAGGCACCAAAAATTAGTTTCAGTAACCCTTGCTGCGTGGAAATTGAATGATAACACCCCCCACAGGGAGGTACAGATTTACAACTAATCATAATCTGTTCATATCAATGATTCACCATTCAGATCCTGGACAGTATGTAAATACCAGGCTCCCTATAGTGTCTCTAATAAATTGCTTATGTTCACTTTCAGCTGGTATTTTTTTCCTCCTCAAAACCGTTTTGATCTAAAAGTTTGGTTCAAATCAGATTTTAAGTTTTGTGGATAAAAAGACAAAGTATCTTGGGTTTAGCACTAAACACAATGTAACTTTTAATGACCTCTTCATTAAAGCCATTACAAAAGAGAAAAAAATCTGTACTACACAGCAAAAAAACCTTTAAACCTTCATTAATCAATCATTTAACATATGTGATTCCCTTTTACCAATATGAATTTAATAAGAGAAAACTTGAAAAGAATTTGGGGCTTTAAAGGAATTTAGCTACATTGCGAGATGCCTCCCATACATAGCATGATGGGAAGTTGCGGGTACAAAGATCAGACAGAGGTTTGTAATTTGAAAGTTGTGTGTGTATAAGAAATGTATGTATTTTGTTGGTGTGATACAGAAAATATAAACAGTTAACCATTAATCATTCTCCTACCCCTTTGCAACTTTAAATTTTTCAGACTGATACATAGAGATAGAAATTCCAACAGATTTTTTCTTTTTTTCCCTTTATTTTTCCTCCAGCTATTGATAACTTCCATGGCTTTTTGTTCACTTTAGATAAAACAGAATTTTAGGAACTTGGCCATAGAAGGAAACCAATCTCACAATCAAAAATATGTTACTTAAAGATGCACACACACACACACATCTCTTAACAAGATGCAGCCACTGCATCTCATCTACACATTAGCAACCCTGTCATGATCAGCCTGCTCTTGGTGCAGCTTCTCCTAGTTTCTTAACTTCTCTGCTTCCAGAGCAGACATTTCACGATATGCTTTCACATAGGCAAAATATTTATACATATTTCAGGTTTTCTTTGAAAGATTCGCCATCTTTCACTGACCAAGTCAACATGAAGCTTTCCCTGAAAATATTACAGCTTTTATGCCTGCTGGCTCTATCTCACTTCTGCCTACTCACTGCTAAACACAGCCACTTGCAGGTAAGTTTGAGAAAGTGGAAATAAAGTAAACCCACGTTTGTGTGCTGTATATCACTTTTACTATGCAAATGATTGTTTAGAGAAGAATAAAAGGCTGTAAATATTTTGAGAAGTGGGCCCCCAGTGCCTCTTCAGTCTGCCAAACAGCGGCACGTGCTTTGTAATTATGTAATATAGAGAATACCAGCTGGTTTGAATCGTTCTCAGGGGCTTTGGATGATATCGAAATGCTCGGCTCCCCCAGTGAGAGCCATAATCAAGCAAGTAATACCGTAAAGTCAGACCAAATTGACATTGAGTTGTTGGCTCTTAATACACTTTAAACCAGATGTTAACGCTGTACACTGTGATTTCAAAGTTTGTCTTTTTCTTTTCTTAGATAAAGCATTGTTTCTCTGACAAAATAATGTTCTTGTATATAGACACTCTCTCAGATGCTGCATTGTACATTTTCTGAAGAAACAGCCAGATGTTTATTTTCCACTGCTATGGCACAGAATGGAAGGGGTACTTGTTTTGCTGTCAAAGTAGTTTTGGGAGGCAACCAGCCCAGACATTGTTATGTATTCAGCATGACAATGGCTTAAAGTGGAGTCTTAGGAGCAAACTTGTCAATTCCTACAATGGCACTTACTAAGAAGAAGTCGTAGCTTTTTGTTAACATGTAAAAATAAGCAATCCTCTTCATTAAAAAGTTTTTGCAGTGAGCTCTCCACTGCTTTACAAAGCAGTAGACACCTACAACTTCTCCAGACCTTGTGGTCTTTAGATCTTCACAAAAACGTATTAAGAAACTATAATATTATATCCATTTTGTGCAATCTAACATAGAAGCTGAGAAAGGTCTCAAGGTGTTGGTACAACTACTCCCCTCCTGAAGCATCACAATAATCCACAGAGATTATGTCTTCCTTCATAATCTTCTTAATAATTTTTACGGCCATACTAAGACAACTTTCAATTTTTATGAGAAGGCAAAGAGCTCCTTCCCTTTCCATACAACACACTCCCAGGCCAAAGATTCTGCAAGCCGAAGAATGAATTGTGAGCCACTCACCATGTTTTCTATGCCTGTGACTGTTAGTGGAGCTGAACTTAACTACATAGGCTGCTCTTCTTGCTGCTTATAGTAGCAAGTTAAAAAACCACATCTCACCTCCAGCAGGTGTCTAATGCAATAGTGGGACTGTCCCAAGAGCAAACTGCACTTTGCAGTATGGACTGGAGGCCCAGCCATCAGTTGGGTGACCCAGCTCACTGCCTGGGTGCTCAACAGCCAATCCTCCCACAAAATCAGGGAAAATTTACACAATGCCCATGCAAATCCTATTCACCATTTATAATGTTCTCACAGTATTAGCCAAAAATCTGCCAAGTCTGAAGGACCCAAGAATGGCTGCCATGTGTTACATGTATCATGAGACCAGTCCAAGTTCCTCTTCATCCTCACTCCCCTCCTCCTAGCCTTACCAGTTTGCCACTCTGATCCCTTGACAGCCATTCTGCTGTTTTTAAGCTGCTTTGCATGCTGCTGTCTAATCTGAGATGTGGGAAACCGAGTGCTGTGTGATTACGTGTGCTGCTAGACAAAGCCACTGCATAAGGGACAGAGGTCAACAACCACTTTGTTGGAAAAAAAAAAATGAAAGAAATGCAAAAATGTCCTAACCCCCTGCTGCTGTATATTATAATATCCCAAGGTGAATTACAGTGACATTTCCTCCCTGAGACACGAGTATAGCACAGTTTTTGTAGAAACGTGTAGCAATTCTTCACCAAAAATCAGTATAATACACTTTTATCCTCTTGAATAAGCACTAAACACTGTTCTACGTATTATCAGTAGCCTCCTTCCAGACAACCATGTTAAAATACCAAATAGACAAGCCCTAGGTAATAGGAATAAACACAACCAGTTATGTTATCAATTATTCAGATGGATAACTACTTTAAAGAAGACAACACAGCTACTTTAATAATTAATAATATTTAAGACACTAACAAACTACAGTGTCACTTAAGATTTTTATGGTCTACTGGGCAAGTATTTTCTGAAAGAGCACATAAAAATAAAGGAGCATTTGAGAGACTTCTATCTGGATTATGGAAAGATTGTATCAGTATTTCAGGTTAGATTTTAAAGCTATTTTCCACAATAATGTTCTATACCAAATGACCGGTTCTAAAAAAACATATGTTAGCGTTGTATTTCAAAAGTTAATATTTTGTTTTCTATTGTGCCCATCTTTATTCTTTTTTCCTTATCAGTTACATCATTTTCAGTATATAAAAAACTGACTTTCAAGCCTTCTTTCCCGCATGGGAGTCCGCATCAAAATAGAAACTTGTTGGGAATGGGTGCTGAGATAAAGTTCTTTCTTGAATTTACCCNAAAAAAAAAAGAGAACAAGAAGATGTCCAATCAGCTCTTGTATACATAAAAAACCCAGTTCCTTTTGAGGAATGTAACAAAAATGTATGCAATTGCCTTTTTTTTTTGTGTAGGATACCAACTCTACTGTTATTATCTGTTGTATCAGTTTTCATTAGTTCCATTTATCCAATAGAGAGGAGGGACATAGTGATTTTTGCCTTGATGAGCACTCAGAAATGTCTTAATTTCTTTGCAGGAGTGCCTAAAATTAGACTGAATCTATTCTTTAATATCCAAGAAGTTTGGCTTTTTGGCATGAGTAACTAACAGCTCTCTTGTAAGGCATCCTTCACCTGATAAAGTAACTGAAGGTAGGTTTTTATTCCGTGTCTATTAAAGAACGAAAGCGTCTCTAATTTAGCAGGACGATTCTTGTATCATTTAAGATTAAAACCATTGCTACAAACATGTGCCTTTTCAAGCCCAAGATCCTGTGGCAGCTTCGATACAGAGAATTTCCAGAATTAATCTGGAGCTGAGTGTGGTATTGAGCTATAGTTTTAGAGGGAAAAATGTAAGCAATAAAAGGTAGTTATCCCCCAGTTTCTTTCCCAGAATCTTCTCCTGCATCCATGCTTCACTGATTGCTTGCTATTGAAGGACATGACTGTGCAGGAAATTCGTCACAGCAGGCTGGAGGGGTGTTCCATTTATGTGCAAAAAACCACAGACTCCACAGTAATATGTCTTCAACCTTGCTCTTGCACAGCAACTACACAGCAAACAGCTCCTCAGAAAATATCAACACCTGACTTCCTGAGGGAGCAAAAAGCAAAAGGATTTTTGATTCACGACGTGATGCCTGGCCTACTGATACAGGCATATTTAGAAAAGGGTTTGAAAATGAAAGCAATTTAACTACACTGAAGTTTAAGGTAATGAAAACTTGTTTCTAAAGACACGCAATTTTTATGTCAGACCTTAACTATCTGCAAGAGGTCTGTGTAATTTCTTTGACTAAACTAATAAATATGGTTGCTTTGCTAAAATTTATTTTATTTTACATGTATTGTTCACTCTGAAAAAAATCCCTGCATTTGTGATTTTTTTTTGAGCTGCTTCTCTCATGATTTTTAGGAACTCATTCTAAACTATTAGGAACTGTTCTGTGCAAACAACAAAATATTAAATATGTCACTACTTTGGTAAACCTAAAAATAAGCCATGTTCTTTATTCCAGCCCAACTACACAGTGACTGAACTGGAACAAATAATAGGTTTCAACTAGATGACATTTCTCCTTTTTTATCACCACTTCCCCAAGGGCTGTATGCTAAATTGGAGAATGATAAAGTAAGGGGAAATTATTTAGCAGAATGGATGTTATCAGAAACACGGGAATGAGATCTAAGATCAACCAGAATAAAATCACAGATGGCAGGTATACAGCCATTATGAAAAAGGCTTTTAGATATAGTAACATGAGAATACTTAGCAATAGTAAAAACTTCAATTATAAATGGAAATGATAAAATTTCATGACATGCCAATGAGGCTCAAATATTCAAGTAATACTTGAACTTACAAAGAGCACAATATGGTACTCATCACATGAGAATGCAGAAAAGATTTTTTTCACTGGGTGAGTAAATTAAGGGTATAAATATATGATTTGGACTAGGGAAAAGAACTACTTAAACTGCTTCTTTTTTACAATGACCTCTCAAAACTCTGTGGAGATGAGTGGAGAGATATTTCAACCACTACTACTAGTTTTTATAGAAACCCCTTAATATTCAGGATACTTAAGAAATTTGAAGGAAGTCTAACGTTTCATTATGCAACAAAGGCAAACAAAGAAATATGAATACCGTGCATAATGAAAGAAAAGATTGCCAAAGATTTGATTTCTAGAGGATGGGAATCCAGTTAAAGACTACATTTGTGGTTCTATAATAAAAGTCTTGGCAGCCATACTTAGTTCTACTATTTTAAGAGGTTGGTAAATTGGTAACTACAAACCTGGGATATTCTTAGAATTTTGTATTGATTCAGCCATTCACTACTAAACAGAAAATAGTGTGACACCAGACAATACCAGTAAAGAATGCACTTGGCATACTAAGCGATCTAAAATTATCTCATAATATCTAATAATTCTCAAAATGCTGAAAGTGCAGTTTTGTAGTGTTCCATACTAGAGACAATCCCATTAAACATTTTTAAAAAGCATGAAGGAGTAAGTAAGAAAACCCAACAAACAAGATTGCTGATTTTTCAAATTACACAAAGAATGCCTGCCAGATACACAGAAGGAAGTGCATAGAAGCCAGTTACAGGGCAGGCAGCACATCTAGAAACCACGAGTATGGCCCACACTAACAGAACAGGAGGTTTGAACTCTGGAAAATAATGAGGCTGGAAAAGGTTCAGAGAGAACACAAGCTTGCAGGTTGATGTTACGATAGAATGAAATTCTGGGGCAGGAGCAAGAAGTATTAAGCAGAAATAATGACTTCACCACAGTGCTAAATTGACATTAAGAGAATTTCACATGTACTTGGCATGCATAAGCCAAAAATTATTTTCAGAAACTGAAGAAACTCCAGGGAGAACTTTAAAAAATAATTTGGTTTTGATATCTCTGCATAAAATGTTCAAAACCGATCCATATGTACCATACACCAAGAAAATTTTTTCAAGATGATCAGATAAGCAGCTTTTTGATTTTTCCTTATCCTGCCCCAGTGCCTCTATCCCTCACACAGCAGTTCTGCAGGTAGGAGTCATCCCAAAAATGATGGGGTACACCCTCCTCACCCCATGTATTTTCTGACCCCCTATAAGAAAAGTGAGAACACAGAGTGGACTCCTCAGATAGAAACAACCCTGGGTCAGGCTGCAATGGCCAGTGCTAACCCCTGAAAAAAGAAAGAAATAGCTGGAGCCAGACAGTTCTGATGGGAAACTGGCATGATGTTTTAACTGTGGGAACGCACAGGTACCAACCCCACTGAGCTCAGGTGTTTGGCACTTCAGTCTTCCTGTTTGTGCCCACTGAACAGCATTTCCACCTGGAAGCAGTAGTGAGGGCAGCTTGGGAGAAAGTCACTCTGTGTTTGCAGGACAAATCCACACTTGCTTTTCATGATGAGTCAATTCAGTATTAGCTGCTCTGGAGAAACACTGATGTTTGTCTGACCCTGTTCAGGTAAACATCTTAACAAGGGAAAAATCTACTTGAAAATTAGTGAAATTTTACAGGCTATCTTTTCAAATTTTATTTCTGAAATAGGTTTTTCTGTAACTACTGTAAGACATTCAGCATTTGCCTTACAGATTCCCTGGAAATATAACAGTAACTTTCCATCACTTACATGACAAGTGAAGTCAAGAACACCTCCCATGCGACTGCAAATTGTGTGAACTACAAACTATTATGACCACAAAACCCAAGGAAATTCCCCCTCAGAAACAGAATACTGACATACCTATTCCTGAGTCTTATAGAGAAAACTTAATATAGGAGATACTTGCCATATTTGAGCTGTGATAGGAATTTTTTCCTCTCTACACTTGTCCCTCCATTAGTAAGTACCTTTAGACTCACCCAACTACAAATATCACAGAAGTTTAAACACTTATAAATATTTACCCATTAGAAGAGTTGCTTTCAGTCAGAACCATTAGCACTGGAAGAAATAAGCCTTCTAATTAGGCATTTAGATATATTTTCAGAAAAAAAGATGCAAGTATTTAAAAGCTATCGAACAGAAAGTGAATGAGTCTTCTGTTGTTTGCGGTCTTATTAAAAGTTGCAAAACACTGCACTTTTATGAAAAAAACCAAAATGCAGATGGGTTGGTGGGGAATGGACTGTAACTGGTTATAAATCAAATTAAATTCTGAATTAGCATGCATTTTAAAGTCTTTCTTGCACTTGAATCTGTTTGTTCTTTTGCACACAGAAAGCTCGGTGAAAGCTGGAGGAATTGAAAGAACCCAGTACAATACACATTCATCTCAGAGTCCCGTGTGATAACTTTTCCTCTCACCCCAGCTCAGAGATCACGCTGCTCAAGAAGCAGGCTTTTAAGGACTTTGACAGCTGATATTTTAGATGTTAGGCAGCTACTATCTTTTAAGCACCTGGCAGAGAAGTTTAATCTCTTGACCAATCATTTTTATGTGTACCTGTCCTACGGATTCAGCATTCAGGCTGTGCACTGTTGGAAGTAATATCAAATGCTTCGGTGGCAATTCTTTGTTGCAAAGGCTTTATTTGTTAATGCTCACACAGATTGTTTTGCTTCAAGTTATAAATGAGGTTAGCCAGTATCCAAAGAACTCGTCTCACAGTAAGAAATGGTTCAAATTAATCTTCTGGTCTACAAACTGATCCTGTGGCTGGGCACTTACTGCAGCACATACAGCCTCAACTTTTCAGAAGTACAATTCTACTCATGCCAAGGCCCTAAAAAGGCAGCTGCACTTTCATGAGAGAACAGGAACATCCTTTTATGCCAGAAATACACAATATGAAAGCCACAAAGGAGAATGAGAAATATAGGTCTCACTTTTATAGGACTGCTGTTAAAAAACCTCATTTTCCATAGCTTACATTCTGTGTGACTGAGAAGGAAACCCAAAAAGAGAGTGAGATGGGGAAAAAAAAGAGCTAGCAAAGGGATTCTTAAAGGATAGAAGGTCTTTTAAAGGGTGAGAAAATACATGTGCCCTCTCAGATGTGGAGAAGAATACAAGGATTAGAAAAGAAGAAAACCCAGTGAGATGAGGCAGAGGGTTACAAATGCAATACCATGGAAGCAAAGCAAGCAGGTCATTTTTACAACAGAAGAGATCTTGAGCAGTGAAAATACAGCAATATACATATGAGAAGCAAAAAGACCTGTAAATATATTGGGTAGCCATAAGATATGGAAAGAAGAAAGATGTCAGAGCTTGCAAGGAGAGAATAAACAAAAGGTACACTTCTTTGAAGGCAGATTGGAAGGGATATTTTGAACTGGAAAGTTATCTAGAGATAGTATGAAGAATGATTTACAGGAAAAATATCAGGAGGCTTCAGGCAAAAGGAAAACAGAATTCTGTCTTGAAGGGGAATGAAAGAAATGCTTAGTAGAAGGTTTGGTTTTTTTTAAAAAAGTAGCTTCAGAATGAAATGGTTAATAAAGGACAATTGACAGAAAAATTGTATGGAAAATATTGGTAGTTTAAGGCAGACATTTCAAGGAACTGGTATTGAATGGGATTTTTCCACTTCAAAAGGCAGACTATGTACTCAAGAGAGATGCCCAAAGCACACAAGACTGGGATGAAACATTTGAGTGGGCCTAAAGAAACATCAGAAGGTAAACCAGAGATGCAGAAAGTGGAGAGAAGTAAATTAATGTTGTCAGCCAGAGACACAAATATTACCTGCATCTATGACAAATGGTAGAAACAATATTAACCAATCTAAACCCCTTAATTAAGCAATTAATCAATAAATTTTAAAGAAATCATATTTAACAGTAGTTAGCTACATATTTTCTCAGGATGAACATCCATAAGTTTCATCAACTTCCAGAGGTCTTCAGCATTCCCACGTGCTACATTCTATTTTTTTCATATTATGTACACCTGCAGGATAAAGGATATACTAACAGCCCTTACGTATGTATGTCTCTCTCTCCAAATACTTACCTCAAATTGATTACTGAAGTATATATTTACTGCCTGTCTAAGCTGCAACTTAAATTAATGAAGGACTCAAAACAATCTTAGAAGATGATAATAACCAAAGTTACCCAACAAGCACTTATTATTGTTTTATGACCTGCCAGAGAGTAGGCATGCACTGTGATATTGATATGAGAAGATGAGTTATTATTTCCACTCAGTTAACAGGAAGTTACTTAACACAATAAAAGGAAGAAAAAACATAGTGTTTTTTCCTCTTCTGAGTTTGCACTTGTAAAGCTGTCACATCTTGTCATGGTTAGGAGGAAAAAAAACTCACAACCTCTCTGGAAGAATTTCTTTCCAACATACTTGCTCAAGTACACATAAACTGTGTTTGGAAGTACTCATTTTGGCAGAGACCTGAAAAGTTACTCACATCTTGCTCAAGTCTATGAATCAGAAACTGAGGTCATGCTACTCCTGCTGAGTCATGCAGCTTCAGGGATTCTCTAACAGGGAGCTACTATTGCACTTTGCTCCCATGTATCCATCAACCTCAATCACCTTGGCTGGTGTATTTCTCATATTTTCAACTCCTTCATTTCACTTTATCCTGTCTCAGCTTTTAGGTCCAGGAGTTCAAAAATACAATTTCTCCCTTTCACCACTTCAGAAGCATCCTGTTTGCTCAGCTGACCTCATCACCCATGAGGGATTCAACTTCAGAGTTTAGGCTTCTTTCTCATCCAGGACAGCACAGTATCTGTGAGATTTGTCCTTTTTATCTTCACAAGACTGAAAATAGTGTCAGTAAAGCAACACATCACAGATTTGTCAGTATTATTATGTGGCTGCTTGTGAAAGGTGCTGACAGCAGCACAGTTCAGAAGTTCTCTGTGCCAGCCCCAGAAGGTGATTATGTTTTCATCTGCTAGTACTAATATAGGCCATGTTTTGGGACCATCAGAGAGAGAACTATCCTTGAAATAATTTTTAGGGCAATTTTAGCTCCTTAGCTTTAACACATTAAGAACTTTCGTTCTGCCTCAAAAGGTACCATGACTGTTGAAAACCCGCCTCCTTTTAATGTTCCAAACCTGCTTTCTGCTGGCTTCAGTTCAGCCGCCTCTTACTTATAGTGGAAGATGTATACAGCTTGGCCAGGCCACTCTTGGTCCTCCTGAGTACTAATAATGAGCTCAAGGCCTTCAGTTTCTGTGGGAAGTTCTGACTTCTTTCTACCTGTATCACTTTGTATCTGTTTACATTGCATATCATCTGCCGTTTCACTGCTCAGTCATTGATTCTATAAATTCACCTTGTAGTTGGTTGCTGACGAACCTTGTGGTTACTATGCTGAGTTAACCTTAATATCATAAACAGACTTGGTCATATCTATATTCAGTCTCGTTATTTCTATTTCTTTGGTTTTTTTCTTTTATCCACTACCTGACTACTAAAGAAACTTTATAGGCAGCAATCCTTTAGTCACTTAATTTCCTTGAAACTTCTGGGAAGTCACCTTTTTGAAAGCCACCTGGAAATTCTGACAATCTTCCTTTACCCATGTACTTGCTAACAACTTTGAAGAATGGAAGTGGCTTTATGAGTGAAGCATTCTATTTAAATAACCATCATAAGTGTTCATGATAATTATCTATGTGTCCATTAATTGTATCAGCTAATGATGTGTATAAAGGATTTAGAACTGTTGCTCTGCTTTCAGCTACACCTGACCGCTTATGCACTTTATCCACTTAAAATTGAAAGTACTATCTCTAACAATTACGCAAAGATACAAGTTTTCTGATTTACTGGTTATGAGCAGAAACTGTTTTGTATGCAGTACCTGCTGGTATGTCTCTTTCACTACTGGCAAAAGTAATTACAAGAACACAAAGTTTTACCAAAATCCTGCCCAAAATTCCTACTTAAACTTAATTGGATATGAATTCCTGTTGTTTCCAGATTTTGGCATAATTAGGTTCATATTTATTTTTAATTTAAAATACCTAAATTTCCATTAGAGAACTGCTGAGTCATGAACTTCCATCATCTTAAAGGTCTCAAATAGATGATTGCAATGGATTTAGCAGAACTGAGTATCTGTGATGTGGATACCTGTCATCTCTGTCAGTGCTCCTCGATAAACATCTGAACAATTTTGTTCTCCCATCTTGTCAGCAACTGAAGAGGTCAGGCAGTTGGACTAGATGATCATTTAGGTCCCTTCCAACTGAAATGTTCTATGCCATCAATCCACTGCTAAGCTGGCTTACTTCTAAAAAACACAAATTTAAATTATGTACAGAAAGCATGCATTAAGCACAATGCAATGCTATCTACAAATGCTCATACTAGGTTACGTTATGCTAAAAAACATCACTGTTGATATTATATCCTCATAAATGACCAAATGGTATTTAATATCTTGGAAATAGTCTGTACAATTTCATTTTATTCCAGTTACAAAAGTTGTCTCTAATAAAGATACAATAAACAGCCTGCGAGCAAAACACAAACATATTTTCTTCCAGCCTTGATTTGAGGCGGGTTGTCTATGCTTCACCAAGCACAGAAAGATGGTTTTCTTCCTTGCATCAGACACAAGCAAGGAGAAGATTTTGTATATGTCTCATGACAACATTTCATCTTAATACAATCTGGTCACAGCAGCTACTGCAGAAAATTGCTCGCGGTTTGCTGGCACCATGGGAGACCATCATTACTGACAAGATTGAGAAACCCATCAAAGGCAATTCAGGACTCAATCTAACTGTGGCATCCAAGTGCTGCGCTTTTTTATTGGGGCTATTTTCTTGCATCTCTTTAATTCTTATCCACGTCTGTTGGACCTTGACTCTCATTGCGATTCAATGCAATAAAGGCTTCAGCTCAACTGAATTCAATCTCAGAAATCATCAAAAACTAAGATTTATGTTACAGTTTTTGGGAAACCTTATGACAGCTACCAATTCAGGTGAGGAGATGTAATCTCGTCTTCAACAGCATTACAAAGATATTCGCCTGACTCCTTCACAAAGGGAAGGCACAAGGCAGCCTATCCTGTATCATGTTGTGATGACAGAAGTCACTTTCTCTGTGGATGTTTGGCAGAAACCAGTTACCACCTGTGTCAGCAACTTTGTTTAATAGGTTTGTTTGATTGATTGGAAGTCATCTATGGTATGGTAGTTTGTTACAGAAAAAAAATAAAATTCTCCTTTCAGTTTCATGGTCACCCACTCCAAATCATACTGAAGCCATCGCTGCTTTTAAAATACCGTACAAAAATGTTCTTTTGAAAATATATGACTTGCTGAGCGTGCAAATGTCACACAATAACCAGCAGAAAACAAGAAGCAAAAATCATAGGTCTATTTTCATCTTGTTATTGCAGACAAGATACCTCTACCTGCAAACGGGAGAGAGACACTAAAATTCTGGAAAAGCTACAAAAATACATCCTTTTCACGAGCACGGCAACAGACACAAAGATTCATACTGTCTTCAGCTGAAGTTGACGCACTTGCCATTATACTGCACCAGTTCTACGGTCTGTAATACAAATCTCTTACTAGTCTACTATTCCTTACTTGGCAAAAATAATCAGCTAGCTTTTCCCAAAACAGAGTTAATCAAATGAGTAATCAGGATTTAGTTTCGAAAGGAAAAAAAAATCTGTGATTCTTCTTATTTCTTGGTTTTTTGGTACCAACTTCCAGTCCCTATGTGAATGTTCCTTCAAAAAAACTACATCCCCAGTCTCTCACTAGTAAGTGGTAGGATATTGTAGCTTTTGATTTTCATCAGTTATTGAAAAACAATCTCTTTATACACTCAAAGTACCTTGTTTCCAAATTTAGTACATATTCCCAAATTCTAAATATCCATTTTGGAGAATCAACTTGGGGCAAGGAGGAGTGGCGTGTGTGTGTGTAGTGGTGTGGGGTTTTTTGGTTTTTAATGTCATCTAGTCAGACGTAGAAAAGAGGTTAGGAAGAAAAGTCCTTCACTGCAGGAGGGTGCTGAAGATACCTTCAAAAATCTTGTTATCTATTTAAAAACGTCAAAATATCTGGCTGGCCTTCTTTTGTAGCCTAAGGCCGGTTCTCAAGTGAAGTCATCACAGACTAGCTTCATTAGGGACATCCCATTTCTCTATCAAGTCATTAAACAAGCAGAGTGCGTTAGGCCAATGCTAATTCCTCTCTTTCATCATTACATTACACAGATCCAAAATGAGGTACCAGATCATGGTCCAAAGCCAGGACTGTCTAAAACACCAGCAACCCAGCAAGATACTGTCAAACTTTCCTCTGGGAAAACGATATTGTGCAAATAGAAAGGGTATCTGTGTGCTGAACTGCCCACATATGAGGGGATTAACTGAAAGGAAAATTATTTGGTTGTGGAAGTTATCCTAAATTTTAGGCAAATTAGCATCTTAAGTTCATTCACTTTCCAGGTGTTTATTCACTAGTTGATTCCCATCTACTGCCTGTGAGATCAGACTCACACCAGTATCATGCCTCTGTTAATTGAAACTAATTTTGTTTGTCTTTTTATAGATTGGGAAAAAAAATAGTAAATTATCACACACACAGAATAGAGAGAGAGTGCCATTAAAAGTATTCAACACATCTAGTTGCTCAACTAGGACAAAGTTTCTTTTAACCACAAATCTAATTAAAAACAGCTTACACAGAGCATCTCCAGGGTATAGTGAGACAATATGGAAAACATGCATATTTAAAATCCCTGGATTTAAATCTAGCAGAGCAAATAATGCAAAAGAATGCAGAAATATTTTCAATTAAATTTAGGATCCCAATTATTTTTTATCTCTTTTTCAGGTAGGGTCTTAGGTTATTTGGGCACATTTAACCATTTTATCCTTGGTCTGTAAGACAGGTTTTCTAGTTGGGCCACAGAATCTGTAGACAACACTCCAAAATGAGTAATGTGGTTGATATTATCACAAATACTATGTGATAGAAGAACTGAAGCTTTACATAATTCTGCTCATTCTGTGGAAGACCCAGGAAGATCTCATGATGAAGCACATGCTCCATTTAAGCAGAAGTGACTGAAAATGCCCCCTAAATAAGGATCTTCCTCTGAAGCACTGTTGTCCAGAGCGACATCTGAACAGCATATAGCACCAGGGAGAAAATGAAATTACAGAAAAGAATCTCAGCAGCAAAGATGGAAACTCCAGATACAATAAAGACAACTGAAAGAGATCTAAATCACATTCTGTACTTTAAAAAATGGGTGCTGGTAAAAAGAACAAGCAGAGAATAGTCTGATAGTAGCTGATTCCTGTGTTCTTGATGTATTTTTGTTAGCAATCACACAGACGCAGCTGGCTGTGCAAATGCATTGTATATGGCTGAGGAGAGCCATACCTTGTGTAAGACCAACACTTGTTTTAAAACATGTATGTCTTAAGCTTGATGACAGAAGATAAACTGAATCTTGAAAAATGTTTGTGGCTTACCTAGGACTGAAAAGCTGTTTGCAAGTCTGAGAGAATTAGCTGAGATAAAAGACCAACTACTGGTCAGGCTAAAGGACAGAAATCTCAAAGTGAGATTTCAAGGAGACTTAGAAGGAGTTCTTTACAAGGAGATTCTCTTTTTCCCAGCAACGGCCCTCAGGTTGATCAGGCTGTAGTTTCTGACCACACAGGTGAGATTAAAAATGCAAAGGCATCACAAGAAAGAGCTGGAAGCAAAAAGCGAGCGGAGCTAGTTCAATGTCTATTCAATAATACCTGGAGCTTGCATAAAGTGCCAAAATTGAGATAATATAATGAGGCAAAAGAAATAGAAGGGATGTAATTTATTTTTAAGAACGAATATCAATATCCAGATTCAGCTGAATCACAGAAGGAATGGTGGCAGCACTGTGTCTGTATGACAGCATACACCAACTGCCTACAGTATGCTAGGGACCCAAAACAGGCGTATTTGTACATTTTCAGACATGCATAGTCAAGAAACAACTGCATTCCCTAATCACAAAACGGATATGGAGAAGCAGCTCAGTCTATGGAAAGGTGTCTATCACCTGAACTCATTTGTACCTACCTCCACCTAAATTCCCCAAATAAAGGCAGTTGGTGTTAGAACAAATCACTCCAAAATGACTAAGGCAACCTTCCCTGACTCAAAAGGGAAGCTCACACTGGGCAGACAAAGCCAAGTATACCTTGGTGGGACATCCAGTAGTTAGCACAGTTTCTGACAGAGGCAGGACCCAGGCCTTCCAAGCCTGAGAATATCTGAAACCCACTGTTCAGGCATGCCCTGCTTATCTGACAAGAGGCAGAACTGAGAGGGAGCTGCCTCCACTCCGAGCTGAAAAACCAAGAATGGTAGAGGCAAAGGGCTGAAGAAAGAATGAGCATGAAAAAGGTTGATATGGTAGCTTTGTTCCTATTCATGGACCATTGCCTACAGCTTAAAAATGGTTTTCAGAACAGGGACCAGCTTCCTGAACTCCCAAAGGACTTTGCTCTTCACTGGGCTGTAAGTTGTATACTTGACATTTAACTTTATATATAATAGTCTACAGTTTGCAATTTGCTACTACATTTTCCAAGGAAGCCATCACAATAACTTTCAAAAGTCTAAGCAGCAGGTCAAAGTGCTCAGTCTGGTCTGCCTGAGTGTTTGACTACATCAACAAAAAAGTCAGCAGTTTACGAATGCTTAAATTACATATGTGGGAGAGGATAGGTCAAGGTCATCGTTCTGTACTTTACATTTCTGATTTTTTACAGAAATAAAATATGCAGGGCAGCTCTCCAAAGTTTTACATGTCATTCACTTCCGCTGCTGACCTGCTTAAAAATTTGAACTTTATCCTCATGGAATGACTGAGAAAACTGTGAAGCTGCATTTTCCTTGATACTTCAGACCTCATCAAGAAACATCCAATTGCTGAGTCAGTAAGTTTTTTAAAAAGCTTCTCCATAATGCAACTCTAATACTGGATTACTTCCAGTCTACTTTTTTGACCCTTTGCTGAATTACGTGGCATGGATTTTTCAAACAAAGCCTTCACTGCCTGCCATTAATCCTTTTGGGTAAGCAAATGAGCAAGCCTTTTAATCACTGGGATTGATGCAAACACTCCTAGAAAAGCACCACAAACCATCTGCCAATTTCACAACTATCAGATCCATGAGTGAATGAAAGTACAAGATAAACAGCCTGGTACAGAATGCCACGGCTGAATAAAAAATTAGAACCATCATGGGGGAGATGGATTACTACTTTATTGTACTACAATCCACTGAGCAGTTAAATCTCAACATATAATTTCTACTACAGTAGTCTTTGCTCCAAACTGCAGGTCTAAGCATGAACGCTTTTCTGTGTATTACAAGAACAGAAGAATGCAGTCACTTATGTACCAAATATGAACATAATGTAGGTTTTCATAGGCTACTTTGCTCCTACTGCCTGCAATCATACTTTATCTGAAACAGCACTTCAAAATAAAGAAAAGTCTTTGTAAGCTTTTCACTTACAAACGTTGTAATTTGTGTCCTATACAGTTAAATAAACTCAAAACTTCTTAAAGGGATATGAGATACCCCTTCAAAATGATGATAGGCCAATCCTGCAGCAAAGTGGTTGCTAAAACTAGGTGCAAAACAAAACCCAGGGCAGGTCTGTTCTGAAACAGTAGGATATGGTGAGTTGCAGTGGATTCAAGGAAGGGTCACCATCCTCCCTCTGCATATATGGATTAGAATAATTTATCTATTTGTTTTCTTTTAACATACCTAGTCTTTCTTGAGAACATAATGGATAAAATCCCTTAAAATACATGAAAATCTGAAATAATTGGAAAAAAATAGGTCTAACCACCATCACAACCCATAGGAATTAATAGTGGCTACGAGCAGAACAAAGGAAACAATTTGATGTTCAGCTCAAAAGTGCTGGCAACAGCATAAGCAGCTAGGGCCCCTTTTGAGTCTCCCTCAACCCTGCAAAGATCAAAACTCAGAGAGTCAACTACTTAACAGTGGCAACCAGAATAAAAGGCCAGCAGTAAACACAAACTTAAAAATTATATTTATTGTTCCCCTTCTCTTCTCCCAGGACAGAGATTTCCACCTCCAGCGAGTGGAATTGCATCCAAAGTTTAGAAGCAGAAGTTGACTGGGCATTAACCACGGATTGCAAGTGACAAATACGCATGCAGTAGGAAGGTAAGATAGTGAGAAGGCAGAGACCTTCCTGCACTAGTGTGGCTAATTACCACCAAGCCCCTGGTTTTGCAAAAAAGGGGCTGCTCACCCCCTCATCTGGGCAGGCTCACACCCAGTCCTATTCCTCAGGCTGAGGGAAAGGCCACCTCTGTCAGGGCAGAAGCAGGCAAGATTCTCTTCATCCGATGCTCAACCAGTAACAGCTTGTGAAAATGAGAATATATAGAGAATATATAAGGAAGCTGCTGATGAACAGCTTTGCCTGAATACTGAGAAGGGAGTCAACCTGACTCTGCAGCTTCTAGATGGGTTCCTAAGGCAAAAGCAATCAGTAAAATAGCAGAAAATGAAACAGACCCGCAGTCCAGCTGTTGTCAATAGCATGTGGTAGCTTCAACCACACTTTGTGAAGAACTCCAGTGGCCTTTGGAATCTTCTGAGGTCCTCAGTGGTTCCTGCTGCTCTGAATACTCAGGGAGAGGACAGCCTCATTTCTGGATCCTCACTTAAAACAGGGACCAGATGAATTGTAAATACAAGGTTTCCTCCATTAGAGTGAACGGCCAGAAACTGCTCTATTTATGTTCCCATTGCTCAGGAACCTTCCACCGCAGTTGTGTCTGAGGCAGAACAAACTGAAGAGGCCAAAACAATGCCTTTGTTTGGGGCTGTTTGTAGAAGCAGTGTGGAGGGCCTTAGCCAAGATCATGTCCCAGGCCTTTTTATTATCTGTATCCATGTACTGATAGAGAGCACAGGCACATTCTTACTAAGAAAAAAGTCTCAAAAGCATTAAAAGATTTTTTTTGTTGTTGTTGTTGCTTACATTTTTTTTCCTAAAAAAGCATCAAACCATTGTTGGCATTGTGAAAAAAATCTGATCAGTGTTTTCAAATTTGGATGGCCAACTCTATAAAAATGAAACATGCCTGGTTGACAGAAATATAATTAAGTTTCTGAAATCTGGATCCTTTGGCAATCAACTTAAGTGTGTATTTCTGATTTGTAAGTGTGGACTTAAATGTCTTATTTAAAGTATCCCACTAAGACAATGCCAGTGTGATTATTCAATGTCCAAGCAGAAGATCTTAATTAAATCTAGTTTATCTAATTCCATGTCTTGAAGGACATTTATCTGCAGAATACATGCAAAACCTAAACCCACTAAAAAAACGAGTGCTATTCACTTAAAAGTATCTATGATTTCAATAGCAGAAGTGACGCAGCAAGCCAAGTGGCAACATTAATACAGGAGAAAGTGATCCAGAAATGTATTTCATTATTGGCAATAGTTTTGGATTTGTGCTGAACACAAGAGCTGATAATCCAGAGCTGGTTTTGTTATTGCTGAGCACGGCTTGTACAGAGCCAAGGCCTTTTCTGCTTTTCCTACTGCCACTGGTGAGGGGGCTGGTGGTGTACCGGAGGCTGGGAGGAGACACAGCCAGGACAGGTGACCCCAACTGACCAAAGGGATATTCCAGACCATGTGGCATCACGCTCAGTATATAAAGTGAGGGGAAGAAGGAGAAAGGGGGGATGTTTGCAGTGATGGTGTTTGTCTTCCCAGATAGCTGACTAATACTGCTAACCCTATTTATTGCACGTGACTACAGTTTTTAGTAACAGTTTGCTATATTTTAAGTTCAAGGCTTATGAGGTTTACATTATTTATTTATTATCTAACTGGTGGCTCCAGGCCATTCCTGGAAATTAATGACCAATGAGATAAACAAGGACCACTGTGAGGTGTTAACCTTTCCAGATGACAGCAGTACCCCTAGGAGGCAATTTATAGGTGTTTTATTCTCATAAGAAATGCAGAAAGAATCTCTTTCCGATTTCTAACGTAACTATTTTTGAGAACAGCTACAGTTTTGTTTGCTGGAATCCTTTCCTAAAACCTTGAAAGATGTTCCCAATGTGCTGGGTCTTTCTGAAGGCTGTAAGCTCTGAAATTTGGTGCATTCAGTCTCGATTACAATGGCTAAGGTTCTGCCAACAGAACCTGCTCTTTTAAGCATCAGGGGGGAAGTATGCTTTGTTAAAGTGGGTCAGCTGGCCTGCTCCTACTGTGGCAAAAGCTTCGGTATATTCACAGAAGGACCAAGCTTTGATCTGGCTTTATGTTTGCTATTATCTCTTGAATCAAAGAAGTCATCATTATTTTTAAATTCTGTAAAATATTTATATAAGGAAATCCAGAAGGTTACAGTATCCTACAAGCAGAGCCCCCCAGACTTCCTGAATGGTCCTTCTACTCTCTATATATTCTCCCTATTTGACATTTTCTCAGCACCTTTTATCTTCCAAATCCTCTATTCAACAACCATCTCTTACCCTTTCTGCAAAACAATAAGGGGGCGATTTTCACATTTCATTATTTGAATTTTCATAGTTTGAAATTTAAAAATATATCTTGTCGCTGTCGGCGCTGCCGGAGGCAATGAAGGACTCCGAGACACGAGTGTGGTCAGCAGAAAGGAATTAATTAAGGATGGGTTTTTATATGTTTAGTTCTTTTAGTGTTTTCCTAAAAGGCAAGAGGTATTGGACCTCTAACTAACTACCTATCAGGGTGATTGGTCAATTCACACGTCATTCATTTCTCTAGTCGGTATCACAACAATTCTAATTATAAACGCAGGTGCAAGATTAGCAAAGTCTGTTTACAGAAAACTTTATCATGTTTTGCATAGTTTCGCATGAGAAAGAACAAGGCTCTCACAAACTGCTGCTGAGAGCTGAAATCTTCTCTGCTAAGGCTTTTTAGCATCCATAATATCTTATTTAAGATTCCCTTGAAGTATGAGAAAAAAATGAATACGTGTTGCAAAAAGTTCAAGATCTGAACCGCAGAAGGGTTGAAGGCCAAATCAGCTCATACTGGAAACAAAAATCACCATTGTAGATATGGACTAAAAATGTCTTGCTTTCAGATTTATATTGAGGCATTGCCCCAACAGTGGAATCCAGGCAGCAGAACAGGGTGGCTTGCTCTATAGTGATTGCAACACTTCTAACAATTGCTGAGGCATGAACCTTGCTCTACTCTTAACCCACACATCAACCAAGTCTTGTCCTCAACTCTGACAAGAAAAAGGGGAGACGGACAGATACTCAGTGTAGTTTCATGACTTTTTCCAGGTTAAATCTGCTCTAACACCCAGACAAGCACTGCTTTCCTGCCCACATAGCTGCATTCCTCTTTCCCCTCCTTCCTTTGAATCAGCTTATAGTTTTTGCAAAGGTTCTAAAAAAATCTTGAAAAAAAATTTAGAAATAACAGTAACCCTGATCTAACTTGAAAACTAAAAACACTAAAGGAAGAACATCAGTTAAAGACAGTATAATTGCTGGCTGGATTGAGAAAAATTCCCACGTAGTTCAGGAGGCAAGTAGCAGAACCAGAGTAAAGATATGCAGGCAGCTGCCCAAGACAGCCCACGCCTGCAAACCAGCATCCTGGTCTGTGTCACTTGTGGTCATGGCACTTTCCTATAATGATCTAAATCTATGCTGAACATGAAAAAGGCAGCTCCTCTTATGTCTGTGCTCTCTGTTTAGCGTTTCTACCCTCCACCCCCACAGTTAGGCACGTAAATACAAATAATTTAAGTCAGGCACTTAAATAAAAATAATACACAGAGTTTGATATCCCTAGTTTCTATAATGCATGACTACAAAACTATGATTAACAATCACTGTCTTCACATCTCAAGAGACTGCTATGCCTTTTACTCATGATTACTACTGAATGAAGTTACTTAGATGCTGAAAGGATGCATAAAACCCAATACAGTTGCTTTGTGAAGTCTGAAGCACTGTTGTAAAACTATGAAATCCACTTCCCTATAGCTATTGTGAATATATTTGAAAAGAACGCAGTGTACTTTTATGAGAGTATTCCATGCCAGAAATAAGTAAGATGAAAATTGCTATCAAATTAGAATTCCTATAATCAAGCACTCATTAGAAATTCAAAGGTAACCTATATGCAGGCAGAGATGTATATTTTTTACATTTTACATATTAAAGACTACTGAAAGGTTGAATTTTGTATATCAACTCTGAATCCTTTAAAATCTTTCAAACATACCCTTATAGTAATTGTATGACCTTGTAGGTTTGTTCCATTTTACATTACAGTCATTTTCAGTTGAAGATTAGACTGCATGAAAGAACCATCAGTCAGTGCAATTTTAGAACATTTTAAAGCATTACATAAGCAAGAGTAAATCTGGTCTTTTCATGATGTGAACGTGAATAATAAGTGACACTGTGGCAACTACAGCATATTTCCTTTACCTTCTTCATCAAGGCTTTCTTCTCAGCTTTTCTCCATCACACCTGTGCTTCCATAGGGTTTTAACCAAGCTACCACAAAAACATGGAAATTACCTAGTCAGCCCTCTCTCGGATAGACATTCCTCCCCACAGGATCTACAAGTTTGCCACTGAGCCTATCTAGTGACTAATGAAGTCCTGCAGTTCTGGTGCTGTCAACTGCACTTAGCACTCCTGGCATCCCAGAAAAAAGAGGGCTCAGTCATCTCTGTTAGTCCAGACAGAGTATCTCCTACTTTGTCACTTGAAATATTTAGATGTATTTCCCCAACATGTATGGATAACAGGGCTGGGGATAGGCTCCAGCATGGCTCAGTGACCACGTAGTGTCAAAGCTGTAATTAATATCTAGTCTGGTGCTTTTGCCCACAGATACTGTCCCTACATAATCTACTTCTCTGCAAATGTGCTGAACTCCTGGAGAAACATGGCAAGAAGGCAAATAATTGAGTCTCAGCAATCAAGTTTCTTAACACTCTGCCTAACTATGATTACTTCTCACTGGAGAATTACAGGGCTTTGCCTCCCCCATACTGACTTCCCACAAACATACATGTTTCTCCTATTTTCTGTTAGGAGTGATTAATAAACCAGAAACTGGCATTGTAATAGGGGAATGTCTCTCAGTTGAAGGCCTTTTACTGCACAGTGACCACTTGGAGCCTGTCACTGCAGTGGCTGCCAAGCATCTATGACACAATCTTTGCTGTGAGCCACCCCAACAGTGAAGATGACACTGCAAAGGGAAGGTTGTAATGCAGAGATAAGCCCTTGAAATAAAGTGGCAGTTTACCAACCTGACACATTTTATTACTTTTTCATATTACTGAAGGGTTTTGTTCAGTATGTTTTTTCTTGACCTAAGATCCAAAAGAATTTATTGTTTTCTTCATTAACCTTTCTTGACACTACTCCCTACTCATGCACATAGTAATTGTTTTATTGAGCACCTTGCAGGTGTGTGGCACACACTATCCTCCTTGGCTATACTTTTTTTAAAATAGAAAATATTAAGATATTCTGTAGAAGAACCTGCAACAAAGAACAACCCTGTTCCAGTTTTATGAGGACAACAGAAGCCAGAAACTCTGTACATTGGTGTGGTCAGAAAAAGCTCTCAGGGATTGGTTTTTATTTAAAAAAAAAAAAAGGCTATTCCTCTCCATTTCTTCTCTACCTTCTTAATCTTCTATTATACTTCTAAGTAAACCCTTATAATGAACACATCACTCTTGCATATGAAAAACTGTCTATCAGCTGGCAAGGAAAACACTGTCAGGGTCTTAAAATCCTCATTGCAGAGCAGCTAGATCTCTGAAAGTAGGCATATACACTAACCTTTCAGCATGGACAAAGAAAAAGAGAACGAAACTTCAAAAATTAAACCTTATTTTATAAAAGTAAATGAAAATTCCAGCTCAAAGGTGCAGTTATTAAACTATGTACTGTAACTGAGGCAAAGGTTATCATGAATCCCTGTCTCCAGTAAATGAATATAGATTTTAAGGATTACATGTATATCTTGCCTAGCAAGCACCTGCAGTAATTGAAGATGCTGCTGTTCCACAGCAATATGTTACTGCCTTGGTGCTGGAGGTTACTGCATTGACCTGCATTCTTCAGCCACTCAGTGTGAAAGCCAGCAGCTTAGGCTAAGCCACATTTCCATGACAGTATAAAATAAAAACCACTTAACTTTGCACTGGTTGATGAACACTTTCATAACCTATTGACACATCTGTCCAGGAGGTTGTTTTTAAACTTTTGCAGCTGATTGCCATGTGACATGCACTTAAGGTTTTAATTGAAAAAAGCTGAAAATTAAGTACAAGATAAAAATTTGGTCCCCAATTTGCTTCTTCAGAAGCCTGGCTGCTGTCTGGAGCACTTTTTTGTCTAGTGTTCAACTAGGATTGCTCACAGGTGCTTCAGACTTTCCTACAGCTAGACCAAAATTAGTACACAAGTTCAAATCTTCCAATGAAAAAAAAAGCTTCTTTTAAATACAGCCAGGGTATGAATTTCATTACTCAGTCTCTTCCTGCACCACACTCTAAACAAACTAATTTAAACAAGGAAACGTGACAGTTATGGTTTGCCCTGAGGCGAAAGCCCTAAAGAGATATGGGTTGCAGAACTAAAGCTGTGACAATCTGTACAACATACATAACTGTAAAACAAAGTGATGGAGAGAAGAAATCATCAAGCATCTGAAAAACAAAAAATAAAACTCCATTCTCTGCATCAGAAGTTATCAGCAGAGTATAACCAGTATACAAAGTCTGCATGACTGAATTCAGCACATATCACATTTAGACTGATGGAAACCAAGATGCTTGTAACCGTGTTCTAAACTGCCTGAACAGTAGCTTGGAACACAGTTTTCTAATAGTCAGAGTGGAGAAATGTGCTTGTGGCAGGGGACCTGAGGGGAAAAAACACCATTTTCAATTATTTACTTCATGACATCCTACACTCCACAGCATAATCACTTCTGTAAATTATGAAAGCTTTACACCTGTTGTAATGACTTGGTAATAAGTCCAAATGCATTGGAGCATGATACAATACCTAAACCATTACATGAAGTGTGAAAGATCATTACCTGGCTCAGAAATTATTATTGTAAATAACATCTTGTGCAATTAACAATATCCACTGAATCTGAAAAATGACAAGTCACTTTCAGGCAGCCTATACAATGCTTCTCTAAAATTTGCATATTACTGTGAAACAAGGACATCTTTATAGTTAGAGCCCAAAGTCTTGAAATTTTGGAATGCATGTGTCCGATCAAGAGAGAGCATGAATGTCCTCACTGGATGTCTGTTGTCTGTTTGCTCTATGTTTTGAAGTCTAGGATGTGATAACCTCAGACACTGTCTGAACCGGATAAACATTTGGTAATTTTCTGCTTAGCAGAAAATACTCTAGATGTAGGTTCCAACTGTCATGTGCTATCCATATTCTTCTTATCTATAATCAAAACACAATAAACTTGTTTCATCATAAAATAAATTTGGTGAAATAAGGCTTTTAGATCAGTGCATAATGAAAGCTGCCTTCTACACTCTCTTCCTGAGGGGCACAGGACAATTTCATTTTGAATATCACACAGTTGGGAAGTTTTTTATAACTTTTCTGAGAACAAAAAATACATTCTTGTTTTGATATTTTATGGGTTTGGATCTTAAATCATCAATGTAACTGTCTTTAGTGAAAAGATAATGTATTTACAATGACTGTGTCCAACTGATGACAGTAGGGTTCTCTATTTTCAAAAGAGACTGCCCTATTTTTAATGATAATTTATGAAAAGAAACATAAAAAAATCCCTAGCATTTTTCAACCCTTTTATGTTGAGCCCTTTAACATCATAAAGTAATCAAAGTGACAGTTTCAGCTTCCCATGCTTCACCAGAGCAGCTCATCAATAAAAAAACAAGAAAGGATTTTCTCCAATACGATAAAAATCTACAGCAAGTTCTCCTGCCCTTTTCCTAAGTCCAGTGCTGCACTACCCAGAGGATAGTGCATAGGTGCTCATTACACTGTTACTGCATTTTAAGAAGTTTCAGTAGCCTCTTGGTTTTCATTACTTACTTCTCTAACCCCTCCTTTTTAGTATCTCTCCATCTTTATTCTCGGTGCATAGAAAACACACCAAATGCAATTACGCCCACTGTTAAGGGGTTTTATACTGTATTTCAATATTTCAGCATATGTCTTTCTGAAACAGAATGTTGGTACTCTAATTATAGTCACAATCAGGGAATAGTACCTTGTTCCTTTAAATAATTTATTTAAATATTTTATGTCAGACACAAAATGCAGATATGGGTTCCTAAAGAAACATGGGGTGTTTATAGATCTCTGTATGTTTCTTACAAATATAATGCCATGATCTTTAGATGTTTGTAATACACAAGGTCCAGAAATAACATGAAATCAGATGTGCAACAAACCCAGTTTTGACAACAAAGAAACGTTTTCTTTCCACTGTCTCTTTATCCAAAACCCAAATCACACTTAAACAGAACATTTTTTGAGCTCTGAAAAACTTGGCTAGATTTTTCCCATCAGCAGTTTCTTTTTCTATGATCTCTAGATCACAGGAATATCAGACAAGATACAGCTTTTGTGGTTGGACTGATGAAAAGCAGAGGTTTCTTTTCAGTTATGTGGGACTGGTTTGTGGAGTCAGCATACGCAGTGACTGAATGTTCCCCTAGATTTCTACAAGCATATTCAAATTGCTTGAGATTCTTCCAGAAGTAACACTGGCATTCTAGCAAGTGCCACTTTTATTAGCTAACACTTCCATTCAAAAACTATGAAGAAAAACAAGTCCTGTTTTATACAAATTCACGGTCCAAACCACTACTCACTTTTCTTATAATGAAGCAGCTATTCCAGAGACTTTAACAGCCTTTTTAATATGTAATATGACTATTACCAAGACTGGGTCAAAGCCCCTTTAATGTCTTTAAGGCATTTCTGAGCTACCCCTGTTGAGTAAATACTGCAAAACAGCTGCAGAGTTCCTCAAAGTGCAATCTGGCAAGTCATTCCTTTCTAACTGCAGTCTTAAAATCCCTCTGACGGGGCCGCACAAGGTGTGTGTGTGATACCAGACACAGCCAGTATACTTTTGGCAATGAGGTTTCATAAGTGTGTGACTGGACTATATCCCAAAATGGAGATTTGCTAAAGCAAGATTATGAAGCTTTGATGAACAGCTCATATACACAATCGAGTCAGTAACCTTCCCAGTCTCTTTCCAGAGTGGGTGCTAAAACCTTGTGAGTGCCCTCTTCACTGAAAAATACTCTAGGATCATAGTGTGATCCTGTGTACAGAAAAGCTGGGAAATGCACCACCTAATATACAATAATTATTCTTCTACTCTTTGAATCTACAATTGTAGGTGTCTTCTGAATCACATACCACGTTGTAATTTAAATGACCAACTGTCCACACCATATAGCTCATTAGAAAAGGAGTAAAGCTGAACTCTCCCTCTTGCTCCATTTCCTTAATTAGCTCAAAATCTGGTCTCTCTCACTGTTATAATGTATATTAATGAGATATATTTTATTCATCTACTAATTTATTACAAGACTTATTTCAAAAACTGGATTCTGAAAGGAAGATTCACAGTTACCGTTGTTTTCAGAGTTCAGGTTTTTGATCATCTGATAGTCAGGAAACACAGTAGGAGATGCTTTGTATCAGGGAGGTAACAAGGGACGTACCAAATCAGAGGATTTATCTGTAGTTAGTTGTGCTATCAATAAAACAACAGAGCTCCTGCTAAGGAAGCAGTTTGTTGGGGGCATGTAGCACAGTAGGAACACCATGTCTGCCTTTAAAGGTGACCTGAAAAAAATTATGTTATTCTGCTGAGCTGTTTATTATGGGGCCTGTTCCTTTCAAAGCACAAAACCTGTCACATTTAAAAATTACTCCAAAATGTTACTCCAAAAATCCTTGTTTGAGAAAACCTGCAGGAAGGGCACAACATTATACAAAGAAAGAGGGTCAGAAGACATGCATCATACAAGTTCACACACTGATAAATGACAAACTTTCACCAGGAAATGGTATCACAGATCTTTTGCTATGCCCTTCATTGCTTCAGTAGTGACACATTTTAGTAAGGCTTGTCCCAACAGAACATAATGTCTTTTAACTATAAGATGGTAGATTTCGGCTACATATAAGGAAGAAATTTTTTACAATGAATTTGGTGAGACTTTGGAACAGAGAGATGGTAGTTACCTCCCACTGATGCTACATTAGGTGAGAATGACAGTAGCTTTTGTAAACAAAGAATAAAGTATGTAAATAAGTACTATTCATCTATCTTAATTTGCTACCTGGTTCTTCATTAGTTTAAATTCATACTAATCTCTTCTTCGGCTGAAGATAAATATCTTCACCATTCAGCTTTTAATTTGCTCAATATTCTACTATCTTCTCCCCTTCAATAGGGATGAAATTATTAAATGATTATTAGAGATTAAATAGCTTTCATATGCATACGTATGTAAAAATAAATCCTCTCTCAATGATATGGGAAGATTGGCTGAATGGCACCTAAGGAGTGTTACATCCCCAGCTGAGGTTTGTGCAGTCTAAGTTCCATTTCACATTTTTCCTTTTAAAGAGATATAATCTCAACAAACAAGAAAAACATATTTAGTCGACAGAAAATGAAAGGATAAACACAATGGATCTTACCAGGAGCTACAATGCATGTCTTTTACTTTGTATTTTGGTAAATGTGTCATCTGTCTTGGAAATGGAAAAATGTCTGATGAGAGCAAATCCCTCCCAGAACGTGGCCCTCTGCCACGTCAAGGTCATACAGTTATGAAGATGTTTTTCCTCCCTAACAGCACATTTTCATTATGATTTATGACTGCAAAAACCTTTTCACATTAAGATTTGTTTGTCTGTTTCTATTAAGGGTATCATAATAATATTTTTCTGTTTTCCAAATAAATGTTCCACACAGCCTAGCATCCACAGATATGCACAAGAATGTGACAGTGATTAATTTCTGTTGCTGAATTCTTTATTTCCAATAACTAATTTAAGAAACTCACTGCTTTTTAGTAACTAAAAGGTGTAGATTCTGCAGGGTATTTTTGCTTATGTAATAGATGAAACATCTCCATATAATAACTGTAAATTATGACTGTATTATATAAATGTATCTCCTCTGAAGTGTCCTGTAGGACATGGCAGTATAGGCAGCTGCTGTGCACTGAGGTATAAAATTTATACTATGAAGAATAACATATCACCACAATACCACAATTTCTCTGTAAAAATAAATACAAAAATATTTTTTCTGCCATAATTTTATCTGGATGATAAAGTTCTGATTAAATCATATATAATAGAAATAAATTATATATAAGGTTGTTGTTCAATATCATCTTCCCATAGGAAATAGCAAAAGCACAATTTGGTCTAGGTTTTTAAAAGCAAATTAGACAAACCACTGGAAAGTTGCCTGTGGAGAATAATGGTGCAGTGGCACTCAGAAGGACAGGTAACTTAATAGAACTTTCCTAATACCTTAGAATTTCTCAATCGCTGGTCCTTCCTTAGGTAAAACTACAATCAAGCACAGACAAAGTTGGAAGCAATTGCAAAAATAAATAGTAAACCAACACTCCATTTTTAAAGCAAGCTCATGAAATTATCCTTGCTTCCACATAATCCTTTCTTAAAGCCAAGGCCCACATTAGAAGATGAGGAAATTTTCTTGTGTAGTATCACATGTTATGCATGCTTAAAAAATACTTTAATGTTTAGAAAACAATTTGGTCTAGGTATGCCCTACTATTTTTGAAGAGGCTATGGGAAGATTTTTCAGGCAGTGATGAATCCGAGTCATAGTACAGATGGATAATCAGACTTTTTAATCAGAGTAGCTAAGAGTTTGGCTTCACCATTCCTTTCATCTGCAAACCACTAAATCCTCCAGAAATTATTTGTCAGCAGCCAAAATATGCTGATATTTCATCATGTTTTAGTACCCATATATTTATGTCCAATTTTATTGCACCTTACAGGAAACTATAGTCCAGATATTTGGGTTAATAAAAGTTAAGACAACTTCCCATGCAAACATAAGGCTGAGAGAAACACATGTTGAAGTGAAACCCACTCCTCTGAAATATTCTCTGCTAAGAACAATGTCTCTGGGCATTTGACCAGACTACAGAAGGGAGTAAAAAAAACGTTCTTGAGATACTCAGCAGCTGTTCCTTATTGTGGATTTTACTGGGATTCAAAAAAGACAGTATTTCAGTAATGCATATAATCACAAGTATGGTATCTATACAGTGTGCAGGCAGGGTCATCATTTATTCATACTGCACTATCTTTGGTTCTATCTCAGCTATCCTTTAGAGTTTCATAGAAACAGCAGGAGCTAAGACTCAAGGACACTGACACAGTCCCTTTACCACACCACACTGAAAATCTCTCCAGACTTTCTATCCAACCAACCTTATATCACTTCTGTGCATGCTACAATCTGCCATTTTACATGCGTACAGGATTTTTTTGTTTATCAAAAAACCCCCCACTAAGACATTCCTGCCCAACAGCTCCTCTTGCACAATACACAGGGCAGCAGAGACTTCATCTGTGAATATGAAACTGAATTTTAACAGCCCTGGAGGAGGAAGGGTTGAACACTCCTAATCTATACGCCAGTATACAAAAATATTATCTGCCAAGGCCTAAGTGCTTCTCAGTCATACTGATGCTGTGAGGAGAAAGAAGTTACTATATTTTAGCATTCTCTTCTTTTAGCAATTATCATGGGATTTATTAAGTGCCAGTGAGTGATATCTTTCAGGGACTGAAAGTTTTCTTGGATATGACAAAGGCAATGTGTTATATTATTTTTGTATCATACAGCAATTTACCAGGCATGGGGCAGTGTAGTAACAGAAAATTACAGTAATTCTCAAATTGACCAGGATGAATGTGCTCCTACCTTAAATACACACTGAGTATCACTGAAAAGAGAGGTCTGAATTCCAAAAAAACCTCAACATGCCTCAGCCTGCAGCTGAACACACCCTCCTTCCCCTTCACTCTTTCTCAAAGGTGTTATGCAGGAGTTATCACAGGCTAGATGCTTTGCTGGGGTCAATTTTGTCTTACTGCAACCAGGCTATTATGTAGGAAAATTATAGTTTTCAAATTGCTGCAAGTATAAGCACCACCTTGCTTTTGCAAACAATAATATAATTAGGGGCTATTATAAAATAATCAACTCTGAACCATAATTCTGTGTATTTTCATTACAAATGCACAGACTATAATTTTTAAGTACTGTAATTATCTTTCTTTAACATTCAAATAACATTTCATGGAAATGTTTCATCCAAAGCATATTCACAAAGACCCAACACCTTGAACAGTTGCAAAGCCATAAATGAACTTACAGTTCCTGCATGTACCTTAAGGTTCTACAAAAGAAGTGTGCTAAAAGCTTTGAAAAAGTCATAGGTGGTTTTTCATATCACAATGTTATTAGAAGTAACAATTAAAATTAAAAAAGGAAAAAACTAAGATAAAACCCCACAGGGTAAGGAGTGATTTCAGGGGAGTAGCAAGGCTACTTATGCCCTAACAGACATTTTTGAACAGTTTCTCAAAGGAAAAGTCTTTGGCTTGACAGTGGGCAAAACTGTGTATCATGTCATACAAAGGATCCAAATAACTGAAAACTTTCTGACATGCCCATCTTTAAAATATTTAAGTATGTACCATATTTTACTTTTGCCTGTAGGAATTTATTTGACAAAGGACGTTCCACCTCCACACCTTCCTTTCTTCTTTAATCCAGTACTGAAAAACAATGGAATATATGTGCCTATTCCCAATCCAAGGAGTTAACTGGAATGACACTTTGGGCCTGAGAGGTATCTACAGCTGAGGAATGAAGCAGCTACACAAAATACCAAATGGAAATATTATAAAAAATATAAAGCTTCATACAATCATTGAAAATGAGCAAATTCTGAATCCTTCGCTCTCTAGGAAAGCCTAACAAAGATACTCAAGCATCCTATAATTTACATCTATAACTTAATCTAAATTTATATATAATGTGTGTTTCCCTTTAAGATTGTATTATTAGTTTTAACTTCAAAATAGAAAAGCAGCCCAGAAAAGTGCTTCTCCGCAGTTAAACCCTAAGTCTTCTGGTTTTAAGTGAGAATTGAATAGACAAGAACCACGGTCTCAGAATTCCACAGCCTGAGGCAGATCTCCCAAGGAAATAATTGCCAGAGCTCTTTGCTGACAAGCGGCCAAAAGAATAGAAAAAAGTCACTGTGAATAACTGGAAATAGGTTTGAGATTTAAAGGAGAGAAGAATTAAATAGGTGCGTATTTTTTACTTACAGAAATACTGCATGCATTGAAAGTAATTTAAAAGCATAAGCAAAACTACAGAAGGCGGATTTGAGAAATACAACACTGAAAATTATTAATATTGCCATTAACTGCAATAGAACTAAAATATTATTAAATTACATTTATAAATATTCCTCTAAGGTATTAAGATCAAAAGTACCTCACAGCCTAACAGTTTTCCTTCTCCTTTTAGCAGCATTACCTAGCAGCACCATGAACATGATATTTTGCTACAACACTATTATTATTTATTAATAAATTAACTTGTCCATAAGCCTCTTGTGTTGTGACTAAAAAAATCCTGACCCCTTGCCCACTTTGACAATAAAATTCCTGCAAAACTGAGAAAAAAAAGAAGACAAATTTTTCTCTGACAGTACAACAGGCTACTAGAGCAGTGAGCTTGCTGTTCACCATCCTCGCCATGGCTACCTACCTATAGCATGGGATAATCTTGGAGCTGATAACACAGCTGAGTCTGCCTAATCCTGGTAGAGCAAGATGAGTTCTTAGAATATTTTGATTTGTATGACTGATGGCAGCATACATGGAGGAGCTATCAGAGGAGCAATACAAAATGCTGTGTTAGGCTACTGATCTTCTATATGGCAGTAAAGGCCGGGTTTAATGCCTTGCTGTGCTTTTTTGGGTAACATTTCATAACCAGCAGTTTGATTTTAAAATATTAACATTTTATGCATTTATGATGTAGACATATTAATGAATGTTCTTGATTTAATTAAAACCTGGCCAAAAGTTAAGTTCTCAGTAAAACTAGACACATGGTTGTCAACAAAATCTACGGCAACATGGGAAGAACTAAGCACAGAATAAACAACACACCCTCACTTGTTTTCTCCTGAAAAGGACATCACAGCATGACATCGTGCACACACAGAGTGACAAATTACATCTGCTATTATCCTGTTCCTTTTGCATGTTATGCTCTTTCTCTGAATTGCTTTTTTTTGGTCAAAAGTGCAAGCTCTGAATGGACCTTCCACCAAAGTGTTTGCAATAAAGCTTTGGATAAGACCACGGCACTGTTTCCACATTTGGTTTGACCTTAAATACAACTTTATCAAGAAGAAACTTGGTCACCAGGCACACAGAAGAATTTTCAAATAGAAATTAAAACCGGAAATTGGAGAACGGCCACTCCATATCTCCCTCAAACACTCCCATTGCTCTGTCTTTACGTGTATCCACACATTCCAATTCAACCTGCCCACGTCTTTTCTCTTTTTTACTTCAGAATCATTAAAGTTGTGCTTTTCATTAAACTATTTTTATATAAAAGGAGGAAAAAATTTTGTTTCCTGCATGTTCCCTTTGTTTTCCTTTTTTTTTCACGTCTATCTTATTTGAAATCTTCCTCCATTCCAACTATATTATTTGATTTTCCTCTTACTTCCCTTTGTTAGGCAATCCTTTATTGCTTCCAATTATCATTATTTTCTTATGTTGCAATTCCTAGGCCTGTAACTAGACCTATTCCTATCTCTCTGCATTTCTCCTGAACACACACTGTTGTTATCCAGCATGGTCCAAGTTCTTCCTTTCTTCCATTAGTATTTCTTTCTAACACTGAAAACATCCCACTTTCGCACTATTGTGTATCACTCTTACACTTTGATTTTCCCAAATCTAAACCAGACATCTCCTGCCAACTTCAAAATAATCCCTGAATTTCATGCTGGTACTTATACCTGCCCTTACCATGGGCTAGAGTTTAACTCTTTGCCTGATATGACTCTCATGGTGGCTACAGAACCAAAGAAAAAATGTACCTTAGCAATCCATCAGGAGAAGTACAAGAGGGGAAGGCTAAATGAGCCCTTCTCTCACCATGCTACGCTGAGCACATTCTGTGATATCCCATGGGGGGCACAGATAATTAAAGCAATAGACAATTCTGTAGGACAAAACAGGAAGCAAAAAAAAGTAGTATGAATATTATTCAGCAGGCTGAGTGAGCCGCAGATAATGTATTTTGGGATGCAGAAAGAAAAGAATAAGGGGACACCCTGTGGTGCACATAGAGAAAGAATTTATTTGAATATAAAGGTGTCTCCTTCCAGTTGTGAAACATAAAATTACACAAATGGACAAGAGCACACCCTGTCCTGGTCAGATTTCCAAACTAAAGGTTGAAAAAGAGCTTTGACTTCTGTTTCTGCTCTTAGTTCACTGACCATCACTGACATAATCCGGAAAAGGACAACTTATGAGGGCAGTGTCCTGGTATATTTTAACTGCTGTTCTCATGCAGCTGATGAGAATATTTTCCTAGCAACACAACTGAAGATATTTTCAGAATTATGTAAGATTCTTCTGTCCACACAATTCTTACTCCTAATTCAGAGCATTAACAGAGTTTCTTGGGATCGGCTCAGAGAAAACACAACACTCACAGAGTTCACTTTGTGGCCTAGCAGAGAGTTAAAACTTTCCATGTTTACTGTAAGGAGTTTACAACTGTCATTTAATAGCTCCCATATTTCAGTTTTTACAATGGAAAATAAAAACATCAAAATGAAGGATAAATTTATGGTTTTTACAGACTTTTCACCTCAAGAATTGTTTCCAACATTTCTAGAAATGTATACTTACTGTGGCACATGCTTATCTTTCATTTCCCTTATAGATGATCAAGGAATAATACATGTTTCTGCTGCTAAGTCTTTTAAGTGCATATGAAAAAACACCTTTCAGATGCTATACTAAACTACATGGCTAGAAGACACTGCAGCCTTAGAAGACATGACAAGCTAAGCAGAAGGAAATTTGGGATTGGATTTTGCTTTGTTTTATTCAAAGGACAAGCACAGTAATATTTAGAAGCTGCGACATCTGACTTAATTTTGTTTCTTGTTGGCTAGAAAGAACAAATTGCTTCATTTCATGTTCAGCAACCTAGAATTTGATTCACAAGATCATAGAACAGCTCCAGCACATTCAAAGATAAGCCTTCAGCTTCCACAGTGAGGTCTAAAAATGTTACGTGTCCTTCCTTGTAATGAATTTGTATTTTCATTTTTATATAAGTAGTACTACACAAGAGACCATAGAATACATAGTTGCATCAGAACAGCATCAGGACTATTTCCTTTTAGAACTTAGTTCAGGTAAATATTAATAAACATATGTAAAATAAAAAAGTTTAAGAGTCTGTCTCAAAACAGAGCTGACCCATAATACAGTCTGTGTGGTGTGACTAGGAGAAAACACGCATGGGGGAAAAAAAAAAAGAGATGGGTATTCAGAAAAGATAACACATGTATTTTATTGAAAAATGAGTAAAATGTTCATTATATAAAAATGCCACCTTAATAGATAGTTTCGTGAGTTTTTTTCATTCACGTGTCACATTATTTGCATAAGATATTAACAACATCTTTTTTTTTTACAAAATCAACTTTTTTAAGGGGCCCCAGGAGAAAGTCAGATTTAAAGACTGAGACCTTGAGCAATGGCTACCCCACTTTTAGGTATTAGCTTTTGAACAGATTTTACAGCCAAAATAGTTAATTTTTTTTCTGCATCTTTATGTCAAGGATTCTTGTCTCTCTGCCTTGTGTCAGATTAAGGGAATTATACAACTACATGGTGAGTTAGCTCAGTTGCCTCATCCTTTGGAAAACTAACTCCGCCAGCACAGGAAAAGCAGAAGGCAAGTTTTCTGATGGTTTAACAAAATATATTGACTCACCTTCTAGTGATAAAATCACTTGATCTAATGCAAGTACAGAAGCAGGAATGAGGTTTTGGGAGGAAATCACACAGACCGCTTCTTTAAGTAGTCTCTTGCCATAGGATCTGCTTTGCATCCTTCACGTGTCCCCAGTGTATGGGCCAGTCCTTAAATTTTACCATCCAAGACCTCTCCTCTTCCTCGCCTGTGATTCAATTCCTTTTTCTGGGGAGGGTGAGGTTGTGCCCCGTGACTTCATTGTGCTTACACCACTCTGCCAACAGGTAAGTTTTTCTAATGCTGTTGTATGTTATCAAAAAAGTTGTGATACCTCTCCCCAGTTATCCATGACTACATATCCTTGCAATTTATCCTTTCATACGTGCTTAAACTATATTTTCAGAGGCAGACTAAGCATGGAAATCCCCTGATGAGGAGTGCCACATATATTAGGAGAGGCGCTATTATTAAAAGAAGAAGTACTATTATTAAATTTCTGAAGTACTTCTTGCTTTCTAGTGACTGACACTGGAAAAACAGAGGTCCAAAAGGCAACCATGTACTCCAGTTTCTCTGAGACAGGCCTTGGAACAGTAGGATCATTTATGAGAACTCTCTTCAAAAGAAATTCACAATGCAGTGAGTCCTTCTGATGCAAGGCCTATAGGGCTCCTGAGAACACTGGACACTGTAGATGAACTGTTAATATGGGGAAAGTATCTCCTTTATTATCTTCTGCAAATGGTTCAGTGTATTGCCTATTTCTATGAGAGCTGTGATAGAGAAGTGACTGGAGAGAGCACTCTGGTTTCTTTTCAAAGAAACCGCTGAGGGCAGAACAAAATAATGAGTTAAGGGCCTGGATCTGCAGAGTGCCAATTTTACCTCATGCTGTTTCAAGTGGAACTGGAGCTGCCATCTATCTCAATTTCATATCTTTCATGAAGTTTATTAGTGCAAAATTCAACATAGAACTAACTCTAAAGCTTGGCCAACACTGTGAGCAGCTTCAGCCATGATATGTAATTTTTGAGGTTGTGCTGTGCAGGGCCGAGTGGACACTACAATCCTTGGGGGGCCCTTCCAACTCAGAATATTCTGTGATGCTCCATGCTGAGCTGTGTGGCCTGGCAAGAGATGAGGGGTGCTAACACCAAGCCTGTGGAAATCACAGGTTTCTATGTCTGAGATTCTGCAGAGGAGAAAACACCATCATAATCCATTGAGAAAAAGAAAACATTCAGGCTTACAGGAACAGGCCTTGGAATAATGAGCCTAAGATCAAGAACAGCCCTTGACAATAGCAAACTTGAAGTTTTTCCTGGCCTCTCAGAAACAGTTAGGTCCTCTAGCAGTAATAAATTAATTGTTCAACTGTGTCTAGAGCTGAGGAAGCCACAAGAGTGTTACAAGCTGGAGGACTGTGCAGGCAGCCCTAAAAGCCAAGGGACTACGGATCTGCCACAGTGACTAAAGTAGTCTCTTGAAAAGCACAATCAGTAGGGAGAGGTTAAGTCTACAGATAAATGTAAAGTCACTTCTTTCCCTCCCAAATACCAAATTTACAGAATTCAAAGACTAGGAGAAATAAAATCCAGTCACAAAATGAGAACGCAACTGTCCTTCACACAAGTAAGCTCTGACATAGAAGAGACAGAGCACATGGCCAACATCTGGCCTCACACTAAGCTTGACTTGGTCTTTTGTTGCGGTCGACAACAATTTCTTCACTGTGATGTACTTTTACAATCTATGTGAATATTCGTGTGAGAACAGACAGACATTTGAGGAACAAAAAAACACATTTACAAGTCTATTAAACAAATAAGCACAACTAAAAGGTAGTGACTAATTCTCTTTGAAGTTGTTCCCTCTCCTGAATATGTACTTCACTACAAGCACTACAGTAATCTCATAATTGATTTGTTTTCTCAGCTCCAAGCCTCTGGTTACTATGTCCCGACAGGATATATTTAACAGGACTAATTCAAAGGAGCATTTTAGGATGACCTAAAAATATTTTGTAGTCCACTCTGCAGGTCTACTTTTAATTATGCTGTCCTTGCATAACTTCCTTTGCTGAGCTGATCGAACACCTGCGGCCCCTCTTTCGTTGCTTAGGTAACTGGCAGCAGAAGTCCCATTTGGGAATCCTAAACTGCCTTCTTCTGTGTGCACTCAGCCCAAAGCAAATGAAACCCTAGCTCACATACAGTACTGAAGAACATCTCAGAGGACTGGCAGTGAGAAAGCCCTCTGGATTTGACTTTCTGATTATACCATCACCTACAGCCACTGAGGCAGCAGATGAGATTACAGGATAGTGCAGATGAGGATAGGCCAGTTTTTTGAGGCTCTTTCCAAGACACTGTATCTTCTGTCACAGTGCCTAGCTAGGACTAGCTTATCAGAGATTCTGCAGCCAGTACACAACTGCATTTGCTCAGAGAAAGTACTCTGTCACCAAAAAGCAAGTTTTTACATAAGCAAGGGTAATCTTATACCAGGAGTTTTCAAATAACAGAATCCATGGCCACAGCCTGTACAGTAGAACCCAAAATAAATCTTGTCTCATGTACATCAGTTGCACAGTAAACAAATATAGAATCTTTGTAGACATTTATTCAAAGAGAAAACAATAAAAGAACTGGGCTGTCCATATAGACTATCAGAAACATCAGTCACTTGTTCTTAATACTTTAATAATTAATTAATACTTTCTCAAAAAAAAAAAAAAGAAAAAAAAAGAGGTACCTAAACCAGCCCAAAACTTGAAAATTCAACAGCTAAAATCTACAAGTATAAAACAGAAAGCTATTAAAAAATTTGGACTGACTAATCAAGAATAATTTTTGTTCAAAAAATACCACAGGTCTTCCACGATGCTTCCATGGACATTAGCATTAAGGCACATACATAACTCTTTATTATGAGCTTTAAATTTAAACTACCTGATTGTATCATGTCTACAAGGTGCTTCTTTTCTCATTCTACTACTTTTCTGAATGTTAAAGGTGAGAAAAACTTAAAAAAAGGAAGCAGGAGTTAGACTTGGGAAGTTGTGGGGGTGTTTTTCTATACTTCCTTCCATGCTCTTTTTTCAGTATTTGCATTTTGGGTATTTTAGATATGTAATCTTAGTAGATATCCTGAATGCAGCAGAAAGAATTAGGGAAAGGAGAGTAAATTGCACAAAAATGAGAGCTACAGACAATAGTTAAGGAAAGAACAAACATTGTACTCATGCTACATATTAGTGTGAACCTACATAGAAAACAGTCACTGAAAGACTCTACTCTCTATACAATGATTATTTTTATTCCAAACTCTGTCTTCTAAAAAAAATTCCAACTTTTTAACAAATCATACCCACTCTGCACAGGAAATCTGGGTTTGACCAGTTCTAGAATTATATAATCAGTGCTGCTCTGGAACCACAACAGAGATTACTTTGTGTGTCCAAGAGTTTGACAGGGCACTGCTGTTATTTCCCACATGCCTCCGAACAGAAACATTAGCTGGGTGCTGCAGGTAACACTGTTAAATGAAACATTGTCTTCCTGTTGCAGTGAAAGTACTGCAGTGTAGAACTTCTGCTGTCCAGACAGCAGTATCTAACTACAAAGGTGGTGAGGGTAAGGGAATAATATGACTAAATAATGTATATATTGTGGGGTTTTTTACTTACTTTGAAAGCCCACAATATTCAGCAGATGAAGAACATACTTATGGAGAGAAAATTCTTTTCATACGAAATGTCAATGCATCTTATTACAATGACAAGTGCAATAGCATGTCTTTTATGTTATTAAATTCAGGGCTTTGATAAACAGCCTACAAATTACCTCTTGAAGGGAGCCACATAATAATACCTGAAGCGTAAAGAGAGGAAATGGAGTTTAATTAAGTGTTGCCCAGCTAAATCACACAGAGAAAAGCATAAGGAGGTGGGAAAAATACTGAGGACTTCCATCTCTGCATGGAGGTGGTAAGACAGAGTAGCCAGGCAAAAGGCGGTATCGGAAAATATACTGAGCTATTGTGGGTCATACATCACCACTTCCTGATGAGCAAAAGCTCCCATTCTCATTCCTCCCTTTCCACATGCAACATTCATTTTCTCCCCCTTGTACACAGAGGAGAAAAGCAGTATCATAAAACTAGGAAAAATTAGGAACGATGAACCGCACGTACCCTAATTAATATTTAATACTTTAAAAAAATGCAAAGCTGTTGTGCAACGCACATTTAGTAGCCCAGCAGGAAAGTCCTGGGGAAATAAAAAAGAAGACATAAACACAGATGGAACCACTAGGGAAAAAAGGTGCCAGGATTATACTGAGGTTGGAAAGTGATGATATTCAAATACCTTTTGCAGAATTGAGAGATGTTTCAAAATAAATGGCTGATTTGATTGGCATGACGCTAAATGCTAACATCATGCACTGTTTTCCCTAGGTATCACAATGAACACTCCTTTAGGAATAAAAATTGATAAAATAATAATACATGCGTAATACAATATAATAATATATAATACAATAAATGT